>JAUELO010000010.1:1151661-1168141 GCA_032357855.1 Amphibolips quercusostensackenii | reverse complement strand
TATTTTAAAAGATTCTAAGGAATTTTGAATTTATTGCAGTATTTTAATAGGATAAAGTATTTGAAATATTTCATGGCATTTTAAGATTCCAATAAACTTTATATTGCATTTAGTAACTTAATGGGATAAAATATTTTAATATTTTAGGGTATTTGTAAAAGATTCCAAGGAATTAAAAATTTTTTTTTTAATTTCAAGGGATTTCAAAAGAATTTAGAGAATTTAAAGTATTTTAGGGAATTTTGAAATACGAAGAAATTTTTAATTGATTTCAAGCATCTGAAGGAATTTTAAAGAATTTGAAATATTTTAGGGTGTTTTAAAGACTGGAATATTTAAGTTTAAAAATTTCAAAGGATTTAAAAGATGTCAAAGAACTTGAAATATTATAAGGAATTTTGAGGGATTCCAAGGAATGTTCAATTGATTTTGGTAACTTAAAGGCATTTTGAAGGATTTCAAGTATTTTCGGAAATTCTAAAAGATTCCAAGGAATTTTTAATTGGTTTTATTGATTTAATTGGATAAAGTATTTGAAATATTTCAGGGTATTTAATAAGCTTCCAAGACATTTTCAAAAGCTTTTTAAAATTTTTTGGGCGATTTTATAAGATTTAAAGGAATTTTTAAGGGATTTAAAAATGTCAAGGTATTTCAAAAGATCGAAAAATTGAATTATTTAGGGGAATTTTAAAATACCAAAAAATCTAAAATTGATTTCCGTGATTTGAAGGAATTTGAAGGACTTGAAATATTTAAGGGTATTATAAAAATTCCACGTGATTTTTAATAATTCTTAATAATTTGAAAGATTTTCGTAGAATTTCAAATATTTCAAAATATTTTTAAAGATTCCAGAGAATTTTTAAGAGTTAAAAAAAATTTCAAAAGATTTCAAAAGGTTTTTTTTTAAGTTTAGCAATATTTTAGGGTATTTGAAAAGATTCAAAGGTATTTTTAATTGATTTCAGTAATTTAGTAGATCTTTAAAGGATTTGAAATATTTTTAGGTATTTTATAAGATTTTTAAAAATTTTCAAAAGCTAAAAAAAATTTCAAGGGATTTTAAAAAATATTAAAGAACTTACAATATTTTGCGGAATTTTAAATTATTCTAAATAATTTAAGGAGATTTATGTAAAAAATTTAAAACACTATATATTAAAAAATTTGTTGTTATGGATTTTTAAATACTTTATCTTTTTAATATTTGAAAATAAAAATCTAGCTTTTTCAAACTAAATTGCAAATGATTTTAAGGGATATGAAGAGATTACAAAAATTTCAAAGGATTTTAAAGATTTTAATTTATTTTAGTAGATTCTAAAGAATTTTAAGAGATTTTATTTTAAAAAATGTGTAGACCTCCTAGTATTAAAAAATTTGTTATCTATTTCTAAATATATATATATATTTTTTTTTGATATTGTAAAATAAAAATTGTTAAAAAAAGAATTAAGTTTTTAAAATAAAGGGTCGTATTTTAATTAAATTTTTTATCTTACGAAGAATACATTTTCATCAAAAACTGGAATAGTTAAATTTCCAACAGAAATAACTAAACAATCAATTAGAATTATTTAATAACTATATAATTTCATGTTGAAATTTCTTCTTTTCTAATTTTGTTCGAGATGTTTGTTTTTGATTTTTGAATTTTCAACGAAAAAGATTAATTTCAAAACAAAAAGTTGAATTTTCAACTAAAAAAGGATTACTTTTTAACCAAATATTGAATAGGTAAACTATCATTTGAAAAAATTAGTTTTCAACCAATCAGTGAAAAAAATACAAAAAAAATAGCTTTAGATTGCAACCAAAAGGTTGAATTTTATATTAGAGTTTCAAAAAAAAAATAAATTTCTAACATTATATGGTAATTTAACCAAAAAGTTGTATTTTCAATCATAAAAATCAATTTTCAACTTAAATGTTAAATTTTTACGTAAAATAGTTTTATTTAAAAACAAAAAGATGAATTTTAAAACAAAAAGTTGAATTTTCAACTTAAGAAGATACATTTCAACCCAAAAAAACAAATTTTTAACAAAATAAATAAATTTGCAACCAAAGTGATGAATTCTCAATTAAATTATTTGACCAAAAAGATTAATTATGAGCAAAAAGAATTAATTTTCTACAAAAAATAGAATTTTCAACAAAATGCATGAATTTTTTACTAAACAAGATAAATTTTCAACATAAGATTCAATAGTTAAATCTTAAGTTAAAAAAAAAAAAAATTTTCAACCGAAAAACTAAATGTTGAAACTAAATGATTAATTTTCTAACAAAAAAGACAAAATTTATTGCAAAAAATTTATTCACAGCTCAGATTTATTGTCTAATTTATTTATTTATTTATTTATTGGTTGCTCGAATTGAGTATTCGATTTTTTTCATTCCGCAAATTCGTCAGCCGATATTCGCCTTACGAATTATTCCGAGAAGATATCAACCTTGGCAAGGCCAATATAAAAAGTACCTTCACGACTTCTTACACGAATTCTTCCGTCCCGACGAGCTTTGAAATTGTTGAGGGATCGTGTCGCCCAGCCAAGAGCGTCGATTCGACAAGTTTTTGCACTTTCCGCTTCCTTTAAATGTTTTCCAGCAAACTGTGACGGCGCAGTTTTAAAAATATATATGACAGCGCCTAAAATTTTATGACTCTGAAGTTCGCTATAGATAAGGATTTCAAAATTTTGTAATTAATTACAAATAAGTAAAGCGCCTGATCGAAAAACCAAGGCGCAGAACATAAAAAAAATACAATTGTTTAAAAAGTGCTTGAAAAAAAAGCGCAAATAGATATTTCGGAGACGAATCCAAATGTGTTTTCTGTTTTTTGATCGGACGCTTAGTTTGTTTATAATCAGGGAGCGGATTGAAGCCACTGTGAAGTTGAGAACCCCGGCAAGATCAGCGGCAAGCGTGCGCCCCGACGCCGCGCCGGGCACGCACCGTTGCTACGCTTCCCCCTCTCTGCCGTCCCGACGGTTCTCAGAATGTGAGAGCCGAGCTGCATTCGTCAGCTAACTTCACAGCGGTTGAAATCCGCTCCCTGTTTATAATTAATTGCAAAAGTTTGAAATCTGTATCTATAAAGTTTGACGTTATTAATAAATGATTTAATTGTTTAAAAGAATGATTAAAAAAAAGGTGTACCTAGATATTTCTAAGACAAATTCAAAGGTATTTTTAATTATTTGATTGAACCCCTATTTTGTTTATAATTAATTACAAAAGTTTGAAATCCGTAGTTATAAAGTTCAAAAAATTATAAACAAATATTTATTTTATATCAAATTAAGATCTTTTTCAGATGAAAATTTAACTATTTAAAAAAATTAATTGTTTTTTTTCGTTTAAAATAAATTTTTTTACTGAAAATTTAGGTATTCCCGTTAAAAGATTAATTTTTTTGGTTGATAATTAAATTTTGTAATGAAAGTTTAAAAGTTTCATTTTTGGTTGAAACTATCTTTTTTAGTTCAAAATTTGTCATTTTTGGTAGAAAAAATTATCTTCTTGTTTTAAAATTCACAATTTCCATTGAAAATTCGAATTTTTGTATAAAATTCGTAGTTTGGTAGAAAATTTGTCTTCTTGGCTAAAAATTAATCTTTTTGGTTAAAGATACATCTTAGTATGTTTAAAATTAAATTCTTTTTTTAAGTATGTGAAGATTTTATTAAAAATTTAATTATTATGTTAAAAATACAAATTTTTTTTTAAATTCGCCTTTTTGGTTGAAAAATAGTTTATCTTGTTTGTTAAAAAATGAACTATTTGGTTGAAAATGCATCTTTCTTGTGGAAAATTCATCATATGCTGTTTTAAAGTCGACTGTTTTTGAAAACTTTTGATATTTTAGAAATTTTGTATCTTTTGTTGAAAAATTGTCTTTTTGGGTAGAAAATTATTTTTGTTGTTAGAAATTCACCTATTTGGTTGAAAATTCATGTATTTTATTCTAAATTCGTATCTTGGTAGAAAATTAATTGTCTGGGTTAATAATTCATCTTTGTATATTGAAAATTCAATATTATTTTAAATTTAATTATTTTAATTTTTTTTTAACTTTCGACCTTTTTCTTTGAAAACTTAATTCTTTTGTTGAATATTCGACTTTTTGAATAAAAAATTAACCTTGTTTGTTAAAAGTCCAATTTCTACGTTAAAATACTAATTATTTTGTTAAAAATACAACCATTTTGTTGTAAATTTATCCTTTTGAGTTGAAAATTTATATTTTATGTTAAAAAAGTCATCTTTCTTGGTCCAAAATAAACATTTTTTTTTTTAAATTCGTCTTTTTGACTAGTAAATTACCCTTCCTTATTGAAAATTTATCTGGTTGAGAATTCGTATTGTGGTGGAAAATTAATCTTCGTAGTTGAAAATTTAATATTTTATCATGAAAATTCAAGTATTTTGTTAAAACTCACACGTTAGAAAGAAAGACGTTTCGAATTTTCATGGATCTCCTTGTCGATCTGACCTGCTAGAAGGGGTCCGACTGACTCTACCTTACCGACCAATGTTAAAATGACAATATAAAAAAAATTACCGACCTCTCTGTCTTACCGACTGATGGTCATAAACTGTTTTGCCGATTAATAGTAACTTAGAATGGAACATAACCTTATAATACTAACTTAACAGGAATCTCAATTAACGACCTAACTGTTTTACCTACTTAGCATGAAACGGAACCTTATAATTACCGACCTCTCTGTTTTAACAGCGGATGGTGCAATGTTATATCATCAGAAATCTGCATAAACAGTCTCACTGTTTTACCGACCTCCGGTAACTTAGCACGGAGCAGAACCCTCTCTTAGTCGGTGGCGCCATCTGTTAGTGCCGTTAATTAGCGACGGTGGCGCCACCTCTCGGTAACTGACCTGATAGCCACTTTGCTATACTACTTACGGGGCTTAAAATTGAACTATTTCGTTAAAGTATTATTTGTTCTGTTGAAAATACAACTTTTTTGTTTAAAATTCATCTTTTACGGTAGAAAAGTCATCTTCCTTGGTTAAAAATCAACATTTAAAAAAAAAATTTAGGTTTTTGAGTAGAAAATTAATTTTTTTTGTTAAAAATTTATACATTTTATTGAAAATTCTCATTATTGTTAAAAGTTCGTTTTTTTTGGTGAAAATTAATTTTTCAAACTTGAAATGTAAATATTTCATGTTTGGTTGAAAAATTCTATCAAAAATTGAAACATTTGATTGAAAATTTGTTATTGAGGGGTTTAAAATTTACTAATTTTTATAAAACTCTTGACCTTTTTGTTTGAACACTTAATTTTTCTGTTGAAAATTGACCTTTTTGGGTAGAAAATTAATCTTCTTTGTTGAAATTCCAATTATTTTGTTAAAAATTTAACTCTTTCGTTAAAAAATTAATTGTTTGGTTGCAAATACAACTATTTTGTTGCAAATTTGACCTTCTGAATTTAAAATTCATCTTTTATATTAGAAAAATAATCCTTCTTGGTAGAAAATTAACATTTTTGTTGAAAAGTCGTTTGTTTTTTAGGTAGAAAATTAATCTTCTTTGTTGTAATTATTTTAAAATATGTCAAATATTCATTTATTTTGTTTAATATGTAACAATTTTTTTAAAGTTAAATTATTTTGTTGAAAATTTAATGCTTTGTTAGAATATTAATTATTTTATTAAAAGTGCAAACATTTTGTTTAAATTTTGATTATTCTGTTAAATATACATCTATTTTGTTAAAAATTCGTCTGTATATTAACATTTTTCACGAAAATTTACATTTTTTTCGAAAATTTGTCTTTCTGGGTATAAAATTAATCTTCCTTCTTAAAAATTAATCTATTTTATTGAAAATTCCTATTTTGGTTAAAAATTCTTTTTTTTTTGTTGGAAATTAATTTTTTAAACTTAAAATTTAAAGATTTAATTTTTGGTTATAAAATTGTATAAAAAATTAAAACATTTGATTGAGAATTCGTCATTACGGGTTTTAAAATTTACTGATTTTTCAAAAACTTTTTGACCTTTTTCTTTTAAAACTTAATTCTTTTGTTGAAAATTTAACTTTTCAGGTAGAAAATCAATTTTCTTCGTTGAAAATTTAATTATTTTGTTAAAAATGCGGCTTTTTTTTTAAAGTTTATTTGTTTTGTTGAAAATTAAATTTTTTTATTTAAAATTTGAAGATTTCAGTTTTGGTTAAAAAATTATATTTTATAGTTTTATATTCAGCTATTTGAATTAAACTTAATCTTTTTTTTATTGAAAATCAACTTTTTTGATGAAAGTTCCTCATTATCGGTTTAAAGTTCAACTAATTTTTTTTAAACTTTCAAGCTTTTTGTTTGAAAAGTCAATTATTTTGTTAAAAATTTAATTTGTTTTCTTAAAAATTCTACTGCTAAAAATTAAATTATTTTGGTTTAACATTTTATTAATTCTTGGGAAATTTAATTATTTCGATGAAAATTAAACTATTTTATTAAAAATTAACTATTTTGTAGGAAATTGATATTTTTGGGTTTAAAATCCAATTTTTTTGCTGAAAATTCCTCTATTTGGTTGAAAATTCAATTATTTTATTGAAAATTCAATTATTCGTTTAAACATTTAACAACTTTGTTAAAATTTCAATTATTTTTGTGAAAATTCGTCTTTTCGAATTTCATCTTTTTGGGTAAAAAATTAATCTTTCTTGTTGAAAATTCATCTATCTGGTTCAAAATTGATGTATTTTGTTGAAAATGTAACATTTAAAAAAAAATTGAATTATTTTGTTGAAAATCTAACTGTTTTGTTAGAATAATAATTATTTTGTTAAAAATGTAAATACTTTGTTCAAAATTTGATTATTTTGTTGAAAATGCAACTGTTTTGTTAAAAGTTTTATTATTTTAAAAAAATTAATTTTTCAAACTTGAAATTTACAAATTTTATTTTTGGTTCAAAACTTGTATTTTTTAGTTTTATATTCAACTATTTGGATGAAACTTCATATTTTTTATTGAAAATTTGTCATCAGGGTTTTCAAATTTAGTAATTTTTTTTAAACTTTCGTCCTTGTTTGAAAATTTAATTCTTTTGTTGAAAATTCGACTTTTTGAGTAGAAAATTAATCTTTGTTGAAAATTAAATCATTTGGTTAGAAATTTAACGGTTTTGTTAAAAGTTTAATTTTTTTCCTGGAAATTGAACTATTTCTTTTAAGTATTAATTATCGTGTTGAAAGTACAACAATTTTTTTTTTCTAATTCGTCATTACTGGTTTAAATTTTTTCTGTTTTTTTTTTAATTTTGGAACTTTTTGTTTGAAAACTTAATTCTTTTGTTGAAATTTTGACTTTTTGTACAGAAAATTAATCTTTTTCGTTTAAAATTTAATTGTTTCATTAAAATAGTAATTATTTTGTTAAAAATGCAAATATTTTGTTCCAAATTTAATTGATTGGATTATTATTTCTTAAAAATTCATTTTTTATTTTAGAAAAGTCATCTTTCTCTCTTGAAAATTAAAATTTTTGTCGAAAATTCGTCTTTTCGGTCAAAAAAGTAATCTTCCTTGTGAAAATTTATCTATTTTGTTAAAAATTATCTATCTTGTTAAAAATTAATTTTTTTATGATAAAAATTTAATTATTTTGTAGAAAATGTAATGATTTTGTTAAAAGTTTAATTATTTTATTGAAAATAAAAATCGTTTGATCCAAATTTATTTATGTTGTTGAAAATTCGTCCTTTTAATTTGAAAATTCATCTTTTACGGATAGAAGTCATCTTTCTTGGTTGAAAATTAATTTTTTTGTCGAAAATTCGACTTTTCGGGTAGAAAATTAATCTTCTTTGTTAAAAATTCAATTATTTTGTTGAAAATTTAACGATTTTGTTAAAAGTTTAATCATTTTGTAAATGTATCTCTTTTGTTAAAAATTACTTTTTTTTTGTTCTTGAAAATTGATATTTTAAACCTAAAAGTACAAGATTTCATTTTTTGTTGAAAATTTATGTTTTTTAGTTTTATTTTCAACTATTTGGATGAAACTTTATATTTCTTTATTAAAGATTAAGTTCTAAGTTGAAAATTCCTCATTACCGGATTAAAATTAAACTTTTTTTTAAGTTTCCACCTTTTTATTAAAAAACTTAATTCTTCTGCTTAAAATTAAATTATTTGATAAAAAATTTCATGGTTTTGTTAAAAGTTAAATTATTTTGTTGAAAATTCAACCATTTCGATAAAATAATAATTATTTTTTTGAAAATGCAAAGATTTCGTTGAAAATTTGATTATTTTGATAAAAATAAAACTATTTTGTGCAAATTTTTTTCGTGTCAAAAATTAATTTTTTTAGACTTAAAATTTACAGAATCCATTTTTGGTTGAAAACCTCTATTTTTTAGTTGAAAATTGAACCATTTGGTTGAAAATCCTTCTCTTTCCTATGTGGCTGTAAATGCAACTGTTTGGTCTACAATTTTGTCCAAAAATGATAAGGTTCGAATACGACACACGAATTGACTCATTTCTATAATAGAGAGATTTCGGGTCTCCGAAGAATGATTGCTACAAAGTGGCTGTTTGGAAGCAAACCATAAACCGCAGGAAGCCACTTGACGTAATTGGCTCGCTCAAGAATTTTTATTTTATTTATTTTTTCATCCCAGGGCCTAAATACTCTCGGTCTCATAAGAGAATCGTTTCGACCAATTGGAAGGAGCCCTCGAAAAAAATAACTACCTAAAAAAAAATCTTTTGGGATACATTAACCATGTGTTTACACAGGGTTGAAATTATACCCCAGAGACTGGTTGGCAAGTACCGTTACGGTGTAAAAACATGCAATAAGTGTAAGGAATGAGAAATGAGAGGAGCTTAAATTGTTTAACGGTAAACGCCATAGTTTGTCGAAGTATTTTTCGTCGTGATTAACATAATTTGAAAATGCAATTTTAGTTATCAGTGTTTAAAAAATAATACTTAAAGTAAATTAGCTTATGGAGTAATTGCTGCTAAGTTGAAGGTTCTATCGATTCTTCTATGACTTGGGTAAATTATAGAGTGGAGTGCATTCTTCACATGTACTCCTGAATTTAATATGTACATTCTCCTCTCATCATTGCATTATTTAATATATAATTAAGATTGAATTATCGATCTTGATAGTGGACTATTGAGCTCAGACTTACCATCTGCGAACGCTAACCCACGTACCTTTACTGTCCAGAGATGGTAAATAATAATTTTCAGAAGATAACCCTTGAAAGGCTCGAGATGTCTTAATTCTAATAAAAGAGAAGAATTTTTAAACCAAAAAGATAAAGTTTCAATAAAAAAATCAAATCATTGCATATATAATTATGTTAAATTATCGATCTTGATTGGACTATTGATCTCAGCCTTTATGTTCTTCATGATTGTATGCAGTTTGCTCAACATTCTTTGCAAGTCTTTGATTGACTCTGCCATAACAACCTTATCATCTGCGAGTGCTAACCCACGTACCTTTACTGTCCTGAGATGGTAAATAATAAGGAATAGCCGATAACTGTTGAATTTTTTAAGATATCTCAATTCTATCAAAAGATAAGAATTTCAAAAAAAAAAATTAATTCTCAACCAAACAGTCTAGTTGAATTTTCAAGCAAGAGACAAATTTAAAAAAAAATTGTTGAATTTTTAACCAAATAATTAAATTTTCAATGTACAGAGATGGATTTTTGACCAAGAAGATTAATTTTCTACCTAAAAAGACGAAAACTTCACAGAAATGTCCATTTTTAGCCAAGAAACCTCACTTTTTTAACATAAAAGAGAAATTTGTAATCCAAGTGGATGAATTTTAATCTAAGTGGATAAACTTTCAAGAGAATAATTGTATTTTTTTAAAAAAAATAATGAAATTTTTAACTAGAGTTCAATTTTTCAGAAAATAATTTAACTCTTAACAAAATCGTTATATTAAGATTGAATTATCGATCTTGATAGTGGACTATTGATCTTAGCCTCATGTTCTTTATGCTTGTATTCATTTTGTTCAACATTTTTTGCAAGTCTTTGATTGATTCTGCCATACTAAACTTAACACCTGCGAACGCTAACCCACGTACCTTCATTGTCCAGAGATTGTAAATAATAATGATTAGAAGATAGCTCTTGAATGGCTCGAAATATCTGAATTTTATTAACAGAGAAGAATTTTCAACCTAAATATATAATTTTAACAACAGCAAAATCAAATCATTGCAGTATTGCATATATAATTGAGATTGAACTATCGATCTTAATTCGACTATTGTTTTCAGCCTCTATGTTCTTCATGATTGTATTCAGTTTGTTCAACATTCTGTGCAAGTCTTTGATTGACTTTGCCTTAACAACCTCATTATCTTTTAACGCTTACCCACGTACCTTTGCTGACTCAAGATGGAATATAATAAATATTAGCCGATAACTGTTCATTGACTCAAGATATTTCAATTCTACAAAAAAAAGAACTTTAAACATAATAGTTCAACTTTTAACTTTCAAATATAAGTTTTCAACCATAAATAGAATCTTTAAATTTTAAGTTGAAAAAATCAGTTGAAAAAAAAAAGAATTTTTAACCGAAAAATACGAATTTTTCACAAAAGAGTTTAGTTTTCAAATTAAAGTGTAAAAAAATTTAGAAAATAATTGACAGTTATGTTTTGATCAATGGCATGTTGAGATTATGAGTTTGAGAAATTAATTTGCAAAAAAACTTTTGAACAAAAAAAAAAACGAATTTTAATCAAAATGGTTAAATTTTCAACTTAAAAATATAATTCGTAAATTAAATGTAGGATCATTAAATTTAAAGTTCAAAAGACTAATTTTCACAACAAAAAATACGCATTTCCCAACAAAAGAGAGCATGTTTTGACAAAATAGTTCTATGTTGAATGAAATAATTCATTTTTAAACAAATCTTTGAATTTCCAACCAAATAATTGATTTTCAACATACAAAGATGAATTTTTGACCAAACAGATTAATTTTCTACCCAAAATAAAAATAACAAATCTACAAAGATGAATTTTCAAACCAAGAAGAAAGATAAAGTTACTGCCAAAATACAAATTTTTTGCTAAAAGGCGATTTTTGGACCAAAATGTTAATTTTTAACTAAGAAAGATTACTGTTCTACCATAAAAGGTGAATTTTCAACACAAAAGGATGAATTTTTAACAAGATAGTTCTATTTTCAATACAAAAATTAAACTTTTGACAAAATCAAATAATTAATAAAAAGTAATTGAGTTTTATCATTAAATAAATTTTTATTTAAATAGTTAAAGTTTCAACTAAGATATGTAACTTTTCAATTAAGAATGGAATCTTTAAAATTCAAATTTGAAAAATTGATTTTTAAAAATTCAATCGATGAAGTCGAATTTTTAATAAAATTTTTATATTTTCTACAAAATAAGTATGCTTGAACACAATCATTAAATTTTCAACCAAGTAATTTAAGGTCAGGCTGTGGATTGAGGCTGCTTCAAAACTTATTAAATTAAACGGGAGAGACAAACTAATTTACAAAATAAAAGGCAAAGCTCGGCGAGGTTTGGAGTAAAGAAGCTAGGGAGATGTGGCTTGATCTGAAGCTCGGGGAGGTCTGACTTCTTGGTTGCGCGGACTGTACTTTTATGGGCTTCGCTTCAGCGGCGGCGCACCACACGCTATGCAGGAGAGTGGGGGTTCACTTGCGAGGATCGTTTCGTCGATGACGCTGAGAAGGGGATTCGCGCGATTGGTTCGCTGTCGCCACGCAAAGGCCCACGAGTGTCGGACAAACAGCTAAGCCGCGCTTGCGCTGTAGGTTGCATTAGGTACTAACTTTTTTTGCAAGGATTCGCGACTGAGTTTCTTTTAAGTCGTATGACAGGTGGGGTTATGACGCCGGGACCACGAAAGCAAGAGTCAAAGATGTTTGTTAAATATTATTCGTGGTTATAATTATTGTTTATAACCATTAGTGTAAATTTGCAGGCATCAAAACGATGATTTGAAACTATAAAAGTTTTTGATTGAAAAAAGTTTTAGCAGAAGTTCTCAAAATTGGAAGATTTCAGACTAAAATGTTAAATTTGACAACTTTATTAGAAATGTGTTAAAAGTGTATCGTTTCAAATTCAAAGCATTTAGAATTCAAAAAATTGATGTTAAATAAAAGGATTTTTAAATTGAACAAATTGAAATTAAAAACTAAATCATATGTTTTTGTAATCAAAGCGGCTGAAATTATAGAAAACTAAATTGTTATATTTCAAAAAATTAAAATTTATTAACAAATTTGTCTAAAAAGAAAAATAAATTCATCTTTTTTTACAAATAAAAAGAGAAAAATGTTCAATTATAAATCTTTAAAATTGAATTATTCTACCGGAAAAGTTTAAAGTAAAAGTATCTTTAAATGAGAAAGAGTAAAAATAAAAAAATTTATATCCGTAACGTTGAAACTTAAACAAATCTGAACTTCGTTAATAAATGAACAAACTTCATATAACAAAATTTTTATATTAAAAATTTTTTACATAAAAACTCTTAAAAATTGAATAATATATTGAAATATTGAATAACCAAGAATTTAAACAATTTAAAACAAAATCTCTCAGAATTGGAAAATTTCAAAGTAAAGTTTTTAAAATTGAACAATTTTATCAAAAAGTAGTTGAAATAATATAATTACTAATTTAGAGCGTTCTAAATTGAAAATTTTTATTTTGAATTAAATAACTCAAGATTGAATGATTTAATATTACAATTTTTTAAATAGGACAATTTCAAATCGATAAAAATTGAAATATTTTTAGATTAGAATTTTTATTATTTAATTATTTTTAGAAAATTTAAATCATTCAAAGTTTAAATACATTTTCTCTTGAAATTTAACAATTCTAATTTTAAACTTAATTTTTTAAATTGGATCATTTAAAATTTGAACGAATTGAATTTGCATTAATTAACTGCTGTATAATCAAAAACTCTCAAAATTGAAAAAAATCAAACTAAAATTTTTAAACTTTATTTTTTATTATATTTATATTTATTATACATTTAATTACATTTTTGATTTATTTATATAATTTAATTTTTTCAATCACTCTTCTATGTTAAAAAAAACATCTTCTGGGTTGAATAATTTTGTTGAAAATTCATTTTTTTTTAAATTAATTATTTTTATTTAAAAATTCATCTCTCTTTTGGAAAATGTAACAATTTTGTTGAAAATTTCTTTTTTTTCTTTAAAATTAATTTTTTATAATAACAATTTAAATATTCCATTTTTGCTTTAAAATGCATATTTCTATTCTATATTTTAAAGTCGAAAATTGATTTATTTTGTTCAAAGTTGATTTGGTTAAAGATTCGACAATTTGGTAGAAAATTAAACTATTTGGTTAAAAATTAACTTTTTTGTTGAAAAAATATATTTTCGAGTTAAAAAACAACCGTTAGAAAATTCGTCCTTTTGTTTATAAAACTCAACAATTTTCAATACAATTATCAAAGATTAATAAAAAATAATTATATAATTAAAGAAATTGCATAATTTTGATACAATCGATTTTTGTGTTTTTTGGAAGAACATTAATTTTCTTGCCGTAAAATTAATCCTTTTGATTGAAAAATTAAACTTCTTCGTGAAATTTAATGTGATTTGTTAAAAACTCGTGATTTTTCGATAGAAAATTAATTTTCTTGCCTGAAAATTCATCTTTTTGGTTGAAAATTTAAATATTTGTTTCTAAATTTATATTTTTGAGTTAAAAATTCACCTACTTGGTTGAAAGTTGAAATAGTTTGTTGAAAATTTATATTTTTTGTGAATCATCCTTTTTGATTGAAAATTTAACATTGTTATTAAAAAAAATTATTCTTTGATGTTAATACTTTTTTGTTAAAAATACAACTCTTTGGGTCTAAATCAATCCGGTTTGGTTAAAGATTTATTAATTTGGTAAAAAATAAAATTATTTGGTTAAAAATTAACTTTTTTTATTCAATATTTTTGCTTAAAATTAAACAACGTGGTAAACAATTTAACTATTTTTATTAAAATTAAATCTTTTGATGAATAATTTATTTTTTTGTTAAAAAATCATATTTTCGGGCTGGAAAAACAATCGTTAGAAAATTCGTCCTTTAGGCTTTAATAATTTTGTTGAAAATTTTTTTTTTTCATATATAATTAATCTTCTTATTAAAAAATTAATCCTTTCGGTTAAAAATTTAGATTCATATTTGTGTAAAAATTATTTTTTTTTCGTTGAAAATTCAGCTACTTTATCGAAAGTTGGACTAGCTTATAGGTTTGATATAAATTTTTTTTAAACTAGTCTTTTTAGTTAAAAAATTAATCCCGTTTTGTTGAAAATTTAATTCAAATTCAAATTACAAATTTGACAATTTTAAAAAATTTAACTACTTTTGAAAATGAAATTTTTTTCTTAAAAATTCAATTATTTTTCGATTTAAAAGTTCAACTGGCAGCTTGAAAATTACCTTTTTATTTAAATCAAACTGTTTTGCAGAAAATTTATATTTTTTGGTTGCAAACTAACTTTTTTGTTGATAATTTATATTTTTTAGGTAAAATTTTAAATATCTTGTTGAAAATTTAACTATTCGGTTGCATATTATTTTTTTTTATTAAAAATTCAATTGTTTTGTAGAAAATTGGTATTTTTTTGTTAGAAAATTCATCTCTTGTTTAACGATTCAACTATTTTTTTGGAAATTTATCATTTTTGTTTAAAAATATTAATTTTCAATTAAAAATTTAACGATTTGGTAGAAAATTTTTCTATTTCTGAAATTGAAATTTTTTTGAAAATTCTATTGTTTCGCAAAAAATTTGTCTTTTTAGCTTAGGTGTTTTAAAGTTTGGTAAAAATCTGAGAAATTTAAATGCAAATAAATTTTTTTTTATAAATTTAACTTCTTTCATACAAATTTAACTATTTAAAAAAAAAATATATCATTTTTTGCAAATATAAACAATTATATATTTTTTCGATAACTCATCTATTTTTGTTGAAAATTAAACTACTTGTTTTGAAATTTATTTTTTGTTGAAGATTTATTATTTTCGTTAAAAATTTATTTATTTTTTTAATTAAATTGTTTTGAAAGAAAATGCAACTAATTTATAAAAAATTCGTTCTTTTCGCTTTAATAATTTTGTTAAACATTTTTTTTATATATATATATATATAATTAATCTTCTCATTGAAGTTTATGAGTTGAATATTAATTTTTTGAAAACTAGTCTTTTTGGTCAGAAAATTAATCCTGTTTCTTGAAAATTCAATTAAAATTTTAATTAAAAATTTGTCAATTTCCTAAAAAATTCAACTACTCTTGAAAATGAAATTTTTTCTTAAAAATTCAATTATTTTGCGATTTAAAAGTTGAACTGGCAGCTCAAAAATTATATTTTTTTTATTTATGAAACTGTTTTGCAAAAAAATAATATTTTTTGGTTGCAAATTAACTTTTTTGTTGAAAATTCATATTTTTTATGTAAAATTTCAAATAAATGTTGAAAATTCAACTATTCGGTTGCATATTAAGTTTTTCATTAAAAATTCAATTGTTTTTTAAAAAATGTGTCTTTTTGGCTTGAGCGTTTCAAAGTTTGGTAGAAATCTGAGCAATTTGAATGCAAATTGAATTTGTTTTTATAAACTCAACTTTTTTATTAAAAATGTAACTATTTATTAAAAATGTAACTTTTTTGTAAAAAATTCGTCATTTTGTTTTTAAATTTAATCCATTACATATTTTTTCAAAAACTCATTTATTTTTGTTAAAAATTGAACTACTTTTTTGAAAATTCACTTATTGTTTAAGGTTAATCATATAAGTCAAAAATTAATTCCTTTTTTTTTAATTGAACTGTTGTAGAAGAAAATGCAACTAATTTTTAAAAACTTATTTTTTTTGGCTTACAAATTTAACAATTTGGTAGAGTAGTTGTTTTTAATATTTAAATATTTTGTTAACAATCCATATATTTATATTAAAAATTTTACTATTCGGTTAAAAAAAAATTTTTTTTTAATTCTACTAATTTTCTAGGAAATTCAACTATTGGCTTGAAAATTTACATCTGTTCCTTAAACAGAACTGTTTTTTAGAAACATTTTTTTTTGCTTAAAAATTTTTTATTACATTTATTATCTTAAAAATTTCAGAATTTAAAAAATAAATTCAAAAACTTAAAAGTACTTCAAAGTTTGTGCCCAGCGCATTTTTTTCCAGATTAACAAACTTTAGCAAATTGTTGCGAATGATTGAAAATCCAATTAATCACTCTCAAAGTGATCATATATCTCTGAATTAATTACACACGAAAATTTCAATCCAAATGAAATATAAAATATAAAATAAATATAAATATAAATATAAATATAAATATAAATATAAATATAAATA
>JAUELO010000010.1:1140073-1151561 GCA_032357855.1 Amphibolips quercusostensackenii | reverse complement strand
CGGGAGTCATTTGTACCGAATAAGGACTAAACTGCGGAATATAACATTTTTTAATTTAGCGCTTAGTAATTTATAAATATAATATTCGAAATCTAGGATTTATAACGATTCCAACGATATGTTATTTCACTTAAATGTTGACCAGATTCTGTTTTGAAATTTTCGTAAATTTTTAAAAATATTCTTTTGAAAAGAAGTTTTAAAAAATCAATTTTATTTTCAATTTTTTTGATTAAAAAATTTTATTCTAAAACCTTTCAAAATGCTTGTCTTAAATTTTGTGTTTAAAATTTAAAAATTTTTACTTTTTGTTTAAAATGTTTTGAAATCTTTTCAAGTTTTACATTATTTTGGAATCTTTGAAAAAATTGTAAATATATCTTAAACTTGCTCGAACTTTTTCTAAATTAATAATTGACTAAACATTTTTTTCAGTTTCCAATGAATAAATTATTCTTTTCTTTTTGGTTAAACATTCATTTTTTTGTGGAAATTTAACCCTACTGTTGAAAATTCGTTTTTGTTTAGAAGATTTACGCGAAAAATATAATTTTGAATATTTCTAAATTTAATCAGTTTTGGCGAGTGGGTGACACAGCGGGACAAGCGGTAGAAACAAGGGGCAATGGTCAACTCCGATCCAGGTACCTGCGGACGGTTCCCCCACCACGCGGCTTCCCCTCACACACCCGAACTGCTGCCGTCGAACCTGGTCAGCGGAGTGATTTTTACCTAATGAGGACTAAAATGCCGAGTAACACATTTTTTAAATTTAGCTCGTAGTAAAAGTGAGAAATTTTATGGAAAATTTTTTAGTATATTTTACTCAAATAGTCAAATTTTTCCTACATTTTTTGAAAATCCTGTAAAATAACAAAAATTGCCCTAAAATCTTCCAGATTCTGTTTTGAAATTTTCGTAAATTTTCTTAAGTATTCTTTTAAAATTTAATTTAAAAAAATCAATTTTAGTTTTGTTGGAATTTTTTATTCTTTTAAAACCTTTCAAAATGTTTTTTCTAAATTTTGTGTTCGAAATCTTTAAAAATCTACATTTTTTTCAATATTTTGAAATCTTTTCAAGTTTTAAATTATTTTGGAATCTTTGAAAAAATTGTAAATATATCTTAAACTTACTCCAATTTTTTAAAATTAGGGATTGACTAAACATTTTTTTCAAACAGAAAATATAATTCTTTAACCAAAATTTTCATTTTCAACAAAAATGTTAATTTTTTAACAAAAATGTTCATTTTTTAAAAAAATGTTAATTTTTAACAAAAATGTTAATTTTTAACAGCAATGTTCATTTTTTAACAGAAAAGTTAATTTTTAAAAAGGTGTTTATTTTTAACAGAAATGTTATTAAGTTTTGACAAAAATATGAATTTTTGATGTGACTGTTTAATTTAAAAAAAAATAATTAAAATTTTAACCAAAATAGTTGAATTTTCGAACAAAAAATGTTAATTTTCCACAAAATAATTAATGTTTAACAAAATACTAGGATTTTTATCTGAAATAGATGAACGGTGAATCAAAAAGTTAAATTTTAACTCAAAAATATTAATTTTCAAAATTTTTAAAAAGGTAATGTTCAATAAAAAAAGTTACATTTTTTACTAAAATAATAGAATTTTTATCTAAAATAGATAAATTATGATTGAAAATAGCTGCATTTTCACCAGAATAATTCAATTTCTATCAAAAAATATAATTTCCAACCATAAAATATAATTATTAACAAAATGTTAATTTTTAACAAAAAATGTTAATTTTAAACAAAAATGTCAATTTCAACAAAAATGATAATTTTTAACAAAAATGTTAATTTGCAACAAAAATGTTAATTTTCAACAAAATGGTTATTTCGAACAAAAATGTTAATTTTTAACAAAAATTTTGATTTAAAACAAAAATGTTAATTTTCAACAAAAATACTAATTTTTAACAAAAATGTTATAATTAACAAGAATCTTAATTTTTCACAAATATTTTTCATTTTAACAAGTGTTAATTTTTTTTAAAATGTTAATTTTCCACAAAAATCTTAATTATAAACAAAAATGTTGATTTTCAACATAAATGTTATTTTTTTATCAAAAATGTTAATTTTTAACAAAAATGTTATAATTAACAAGAATCTTAATTTTTAACAAATATTGTTCATTTTAACAAGTGTTAATTTTTTTGAAAATGTTAATTTTCCACAAAAATCTTAACTTTAAACAAAAATGTTGATTTTCAACATAAATGTTATTTTTTTATCAAAAATGTTAATTTTTAACAAAAATGTTGAGTTTCATCCAAATCGTCCATTCTCAACAAAAATGTTAATTTTTAACAAAAATATTAATTTCAATAAATAAATAAATTTTTTCAAAAAAACATTTTAATTTACAACATAATAATTAAGTATTTATTTATGAGAGTTGAATTTTTACTAACAAAATATGAGCTTTTAATGACAAAGATAATTTTCAATAAAATAGTTTTTTTTCTACGAAAATAATTAAATTTTCATCTCACACATATGAATTGCGATTTTAAATAGTTCAATTTTAAACTTAGTAATTTGATTCTCAATTAGAAAATATAATTTCCAACAAAAATGTTGATTTTCTAACAAAATGTTAATTTTTAACAAAAATGTTAATTTTCAACAAAAATGTTAATTTTCAACAAAAATGTTAATTTTCAACAAAAATGTTAATTTTCAACAAAAATGTTAATTTTTAACAACAATGTTAATTTTTTAACAGAAAATATAATTTTTAACAACAATGTTAATTTTTTAACAGAAAATATAATTCTTAACAAAGTTGTGAATTTTTAAGAGAAATGTTAAATTTTGACAAAAATATGAATTATGAACAAAAAAGTTAATTTTTACTAAAAATTTTAATTTTCAACATAAATGTTAATTTCCAACAAAAATCTTAATCTTTAACAAAAATGTTAATTTTTAACAAAAATGTTAATTTGAACAAAAATGTTAATTTTTAACACCAGTGTTAATTTTTTAACAGAAAAATTATTCTTAAAAAAGGTAAATTTTTAACAAAAATGTTAAGTTTTGACAAATATATGAATTTTCAACAAAAAAGTTAATTTTCAATAAAACGAAATGTTAATTTTTCACAGCAAAGGTTAATTTTGAACAAAAATGTCAATTTCAACAAAAGTGATGCTTGTTAACAAAAATGTTAATTTTCAACAAAAATTTTCATTTTTACCATAAATGTTAATGTTTAGTATCAATGTTGATTTTTAACAAAAAAGTTGAATTTTAACAAAATGTTAATTTTTAACAAAAATTTTAATTTTCAACAAAATAATTTTTATCAAAATTGTTATTTTTAACAAAAAAGTTTATTTTTACCAAAAATGTTAATTTGTATCAGAAATTTCAATTTTTAGTAAAAATGTTAATTTTTAACAAAAAAAGTTGATTTTTAACAAAATGTTATTTTTAACAAAAATGTTGATTTTTTAATAAAGAATTTTTTTTTACCAAGTGTTAATTTTTTGAAAAATGTTAATTTTTCACAAAAATCTTAATTTTTAAGAAAATTGTTAATTTCTTAACATAAATCTTAATTTTCCACAAAAATGTTAATTTTTAACAAAAGTGTTAATTTTTAACAAAAGTGTTAATTTTTAACAAAAATGTGAATTTTTAACAAAAATGTTAATTTTTAACAAAATGTTAATTTTTAACAAAAATTTTAATTTCTAACAAAAATGTTAATTTTTCACAAAAATGATGATTTTTAGCCAAAATATCCATTCTTAACAAAAATGGTTATTTTTAACCAAAAGATTCATTTTTGTAAATAAATAAATTTTTTAATAAAACAGGTTATTTTCAACACAATAATTGACTTTGGATCCAAGAGAGTTGAATTTTTATTTAAAAATATAAACTCTCAATAAGAAAGATAATTTTCAAAAAATGGTTTAATTTTCTACAAAAAAGAATAATCTGTACCTAAAATAGATGAATTGTGATTCAATATAGTTTAATTTTGAACTAAATAATTGAATTCTCACCCAGGAAATACAATTTTTAACAAAAATGTTCATTTTCGACGAAGATCTTAATTTTTAACAAAAATTTTAATTTTTCAATAAAATAGTTTAATTTTCAATATGGTGACTAAATTTTTAACCACGAGAGTTGAATTTATAGTTTGCAATTACGAATTTTCGATGAGAAAAATAATTTTTAATAAAATAGTTTAATTTTCTATGAAAGTAATTTTTTTTACCTGTAATAGACGAATTGTTATTAAAAAAAGTTAAATTTTCAACAAAAAGATTAAATTTTCAACCAGAAAATATAATTGAAAACCAAAATGTTAATTTCCAATAAACATGTTAATTTTTTACAAAAGTGTTAATTTTTAATAAAAATGTTAATTATCAATGAAAATGTTAACTATTAACAAAAGTGTTAATTTTTAACAAAAGTTTTAATTTTTAACAAAAATTTTCAATTTAAAATGTAACAGGTTAATTTTCAACGTAATAATTAAATTTTTAACCAAGAGAGTTGAATTTTTAATTCAAAAATATGAATTTTCAATGAGGGAAATAATTTTCAATAAAATAGTTTAATTTTATGAAAATTTGATTTAAATACTGGAATTTTTTCTAACATTTTTTCAAAATCCTGCAAAAGCAAAAAAATTTCTAAAGTTTTTTCAGATTTTATTTTGAAATTTGTTAAAAATATTCTTTCAAAGTTAATTTTAAAAAAGAATTCATTTTTAGCATTTCTGGAAGTTTTGATAAAAAAAATTATTTTCTTTCAAATGAAAATTATGTTGTTTTTTTGTTAAATTTTTTTTTGTCAAAAATTTAACTATTTTGTAATTATTATTTACGCCACTGATTGTTCAGTAAATCAACACTCTTCGACGAATAGAAATATGTAGAGGCAATTTTCAACAAAAAGATTGAATTTTCAACCAGAAAATATAATTTTAAACCAAAATGTTAATTTCTAATAAACATGTTAATTTTCAACAAGTGTTAATTTTTAATAAAAATGTTAATTATCAATAAAAATGTTAATTTTTAACAAAAGTGTTAATTTTTAACAAAAGTTTTAATTTTTAACGAAAATTTTCAATTTTTAATATAACGGGTTAATTTTTAACGTAATAATTACATTTTTAACTAAGAGAGTTAAATTTTTAATTCAAAAATATGAATTTTCAATGAGAAAGATAATTTTTTAATAAAATAGTCTAATTTTATAAAAATTTGATTTAAATACTGCAATTTTTTCCTAACATTTTTTCAAAATCCTGCAAAAGCAAAAAAATTTCTTGAAGTTTTTCCAGATTCTATTTTGAAATTTTTTAAAAATATTCTTTTAAAGTTAATTTAAAAAAAATCATTTTTAGCATTTCTGGAAATTTTGATAAAAAAATTATTTATCTTTTTAATGAAAATTATGTTGTTTTTTTGTTTGAATTTTTTTTTTTTTTTGTCCAAAATTTAACTATTTTGTATTTATTATTTACTCCACTGATTGGCCAGTAAATCAGCACTCTTTGACGAATAGAAATATGTAAAGGTAATTTTCAACAAAAAAATTGAATTTTTAACCAGAAAATATAATTTAAAACCAGAATGTTAATTTCCAATAAACATGTTAATTTTTAACAAAAGTGTTAATTTTAATAAAAATGTTAATTATCAATAAAAATGTTAACTATTAACAAAAATGTAAATTTTTAACAAAAGTTTTAATTTTTAACAAAAATTTTCAATTTGAAATGTAACAGGTTAATTTTATACGTAATAATTAAATTTTTAACCAAGAGAGTTGAATTTTTAATTCAAAAATATGAATTTTCAATGAGAAAGATTATTTTCAATAAAATATTCTAATTTTATGAAAATTTGATTCTAATACTTTAATTTCTTCTAACATTTCTTGAAATTCCTGCAAAAGCAAAAAAGTTTCCCGAAGTTTTTTCAGATTCTATTTTGAAATTTTTTAAAAATATTCCTTCAAAGTTAATTTTAAAAAGAATTCATTTTGAGCATTTCTGGAAATTTTGATAAAAAAATTATTCTCTTTTAAAAAAAATTATGTTTTTTTTTTGAAATTTTTTTTTCAAAAATTTAACTATTTTGTATTTATTATTTACTCCACTGATTTTCCAGTAAATCAACACTCTTCGACGAATATAAATATGTAGAGGCAATCAGCGTAATTATTCAGTGTTAATTTCTCCGAGATAAATGATGATACTTGTTTTATGGTCTCTCATTTACATTGACGTAGTTTCTGCATTTTTTTTTTAATTTGAGTATAAAGCCATTTCAGCTTCAATTTAAAGAGTTGCATTTTCCAATCTTCTTTTTTTCATTGCACAATTCGTTGTTGAAAATTTAATTTGTTTAAAAAAAATTAAACTGTCTTATTTAAAATTAACTATTTTGTTAAAAATTCATATGTTTGGGTTGAAAATATAACTCTTTTAATCGATTTAATTAGTAATCTGTTTTATTAAAAATTAACTTTTTTATGAAAAAGGTTTAAAAGTTACACACTTTTGGTCAAAATTTAATTATTTAGATGAAAATTCAATTCTTTTCTTGAAAATTCAAACATTTGATTGAAAATACGCTTTTTTGTTAAAATTTTTTTTGCGTTGAAATTGAACCATTTGGTCTTTAACTCATCTCTTTGGGATAAAAATTAATTAATTTTGTTAAAAGTTAAACTAATTTTTTAACTATTAACATTTTTGTTGAAAATTCTTATTTTCAGGTTAAAAATTTAATTATTTATGTCTTTTGGTTGAAAATTTAAATATTTAATTAATTTTATTAAAAATAACTTTTTTGTTAAAAATTCATATTTTGTAGTGGAAAATTTAACTATTTTCGTTCATAAATAAATTATTTTTGTACACAATTTACTATTTTATTGAAAATTAACTTTTTTTGTTGATAATTCTAATTTCCAGGTTAAAAATGTAACTCTTTTGGTTGAAAATTCAATTATTCATCTCCTGGTCAAAAATTTAATTATTAAACCGTTTTATTGAAAATTCACTTTCTTAATGAAAATTCACACTTTTTGGTTGAAAATTCAACTCTGTTAATTGAAAATTAAATTATTATTGTTGAAAATTTAATTTTGTTTTATTAAAAATTTTAATATTTAATATTTTTTGAATATTTAATTATTTCGTTAAAAATTAACCCTTTTTATTGAAAATTAACTTTTTTGTTGAAAATTTAAATCTTTTGGTTGGAAATTAAATTATTTATTTGGAAATTAACTATTTGGTTCACAATTATTTTTTGTTTAAAAATTCAATTATTTTGTTGAAAACTAAGCCGTTTTATTCAAAATTAACTTTCTTTTTTAATTTATACTTTTCGGTTGAAAATTTAATTATTTTGTTGAAATTAAATTTTATTATTAAAAATGAACAATTTCGTTTAAAATTCATATTCTTAGGTAAAAATTCAACTATTTCATTGAAAATTAATTTTGTTGTTGAAAATTTATATTTCCGGTCCAAAAATTCAATTATTTATCTATTTTGTTTGAAAATTTGATTATTTTGTTGAATATTAAACGGTTTTATTGAAAATTAACATATTTGTTAAAAATTCTTGTGTTTAAGTTGCAAATTTAACTCTTTCAGTTGATTTAATTTTTTTTTTTTAATTCAACTATTTGATTTAAAATTAAATTATTTGGTTGAAAAGTAATCTTTATTATTGAAAATTATTTTTTTCGTTAAGAAGGTTTGAAAATTACACTCATTGGGTTGAAAATTTGATTGATAATCCTGTTTGGAAATTTAATTGAAAATTAAGTTTTTGGTTGAAAATTCATAGTTTTGAGTTGAAAATTCAACATTTTTAGATGAAAATTCGATTATTTTCTTATGAAATGCAACTATTTTATTAAAAATAATTTTTTTTGTTAAAAATTCTTATTTTGTGGGTGAAAATCAAATTTTTTTGTTTAAAAATTTTAATAATTTTTTAAATATTGAATTATTTTGTTGAAAATTAACCCTTTTTATTAAAAGTTAACTTTTTTGTTGAAAATTAATTTTTTTTTTGAAAATTTTAATTTTTTGGCTTAAAAATTTAAATGGTTGAAAATTCAATCATTTGTTTGGAAATTCACCTATTTGGCTTACGATTCTTTTTTGTTTAAAAATTCAATTATTTTGTTAAAAACTAAGCCGTTTTATTTAAAATAAACTTTTTTTTTAAATTTATATTTTTCGGTTGAAAATTTAATTATTTTGGTTAAAATATAATTATTTTGTTGAAATTAAACCTTATTATTAAACATGAACATTTTCGTCAAAAATTCATATTTTTAGATTGAAAATCCAACTATTTTATTTTTAGTAATTTTGTTTTTAAAAATTCATATTTCCGGTTCAAAAATTCAATTATTAATCTTATTGACTGAAAATTTAATTATTTTGTTGAAAATTTTATAATTTCTATTATTTCATTGAAAATTTATATTTTCGTGTTAAAAATTCATCTTTTTTGGTTAAAAATTTAATTATTTATCTTTTTTGGTTGAAAATTTAATTATTTTTTAAAAATTAAACCGTTTTTTTTAAATTAACTTTTTTGATAAAAGTGCATATCTTAGACTTAAAAATTCTATACTTTTCGTTGAAAATTGAATAATTAAGTTAAACATTTAACTTTTTTTTTTGTAAATTAACTTTTTTGTTAAAAATTCATATTTTTAGGTTGAAAATTCAACTCTGGGTTAAATAATTTAATTATTTGGTTGAAAATTCGACTACTTGGTTAAAAATTCAATTATTTGGTTGAGAATTAGACTATTTGGTTAAAAATTCAATTATTTTGTTGAAAATTCAAACATTTTATTAAAAATCCGCTTTTTTGTTGATTTTTTTCAGTTGAATTTTAACTATTTATTAACCTTTGTTTGTAAATTAAGTTTTCATGGTAAAAATTTATATTTTTAGGTTTAAAATTCAATTTTTTTAGTTGAAAATTTAAATATTATGTTAAAATTAAAATACGTGATTAAAAATCCGCTTTTTTGTTAAAAATTTTTTTTTTCGGTTCAAGTTCAACCATTCGGTTCTCGATAAAAATTAATTAATATCATTGAAAGTTAAACTAATTTATTTAAAATTAACAATTTAATTGAAAATTTATATTTTTGTGTTTAAAATTTAATTCTTTTAGTTAAAAATTTAATAATTTTTTTTTTCAGTTGAAAATTTAATTATTTTGTTGAAAATTTCATTTCTTTTCTTAAAATTTTAGTATTTTGATTCGCAATTCACCTACATATTTTGGATAAAAATTTCATTATTATCTTATAGAATGCAACTATTCTATTGAAAATTAACCGTTCTGTTGAAAATTCTTATTTTCGGTCTGAAAATTAAATTCCTTTGGTTAAAAATTTTTATTAATTTTCAAAATATTTAATTATTTCGTTAAAAATTAATCTTTTTTATGAAAAATTAACTATTTGTTAAAAATTAATATATTTTGTTAAAAAATAATATTTTTGGGTTAAAAATTCAAATCTTTTGGTTGAAAATTCACATATTTTGTTGAAAACTAAGCCGCTTTATTCAAAATTTACTTTAATTTTAATTTATATTTTTCGGTTGAATATTTAACTCTTTTGGTAGAAAATTTAATTATTGTGCTGAAATTAAACCTTGTTATTAAAAATTAACATTTTCGTTAAAAATTAATATTTTTAGGTTGAAAATTCAACTGTTTTATTGACAATTAATTTTTTAGACAATTTATATTTCCGTTTTGAAAATTACACTCTTTGGTTAAAAATTTAATTATATATCTATTTTCATTGAAAGTTTAATTATTTTGTTAAAAATTAAACCCTTTTATTAAAAATTAACTTTTTTCATAAAAATTCATATTTCCGGGTTGAGAATTCAACAGCTTTGATTAAAAATTCAATCATTTTGTGGAAAATTTAATTTCTATTTTTTCTATTAAAAATTAACTTTTTTATTGAAAATTTATATTTTTTGGTTGAAAATTCATCTTTTTTCTTTGAAAATTCAATTATTTGATTCAAAATTCAACTATTTTGAATCACAATTCATCTATTTTGAATGAGAATTCTATTATTCTTGTAGAAAATGCAACTTTTTTATTGAACATTAATTTTGTATTAAAAATTATTATTTTTAAGTTGAAAATTTAAATATTTTGTTGAAAATTACATTAGTTTCTCCGAAAATACTGTTTTATTAAAAATTAACTGTTTTGTTTAAAATTTTAATTTTTGGGCTAAAATTAAATTCATTTGGTTAAAAATACAACTCTTTTTGTTGAAAATTTATAGTTTTTTCTTGAAAATTAAATTATTTGATAACAGGACCATAACAGTCTCTT
The DNA here is from genome assembly GCA_032357855.1 of Amphibolips quercusostensackenii. Taxonomy (NCBI): domain Eukaryota; kingdom Metazoa; phylum Arthropoda; class Insecta; order Hymenoptera; family Cynipidae; genus Amphibolips; species Amphibolips quercusostensackenii. The sequence continues at coordinate 1,141,134 of JAUELO010000010.1, read as the reverse complement.
TTTAATCGTCCCTTTCCCCTAAAACCATCACGTAATATGTGGACGACCCCTAACGGCAATCTCGATAATAGTACAAGGATTTACCGCCTCTAAAATGTGCGAAAATGGCAAGGAAGCCGACCAACAAAACTTGAGAGCTTGAGGTATTGACACAAGGAAGACGCAATTCGCGCTTCGAGAAGCAAACAGAGGGTGTCTTCAGTTTCTCTCTTATTTCTTCCTTTTTCCCCTGTAACTATAGCGGTATTTGTTTAGCGTCAATTAACAACCTTCGAAGAGAAAAAATTAACCCGAAGAAAATCTCTTAAATAAGAGAGTGAGAATAACAAATAAACGGTTTGCACAAAAATCAGTTTAGTGCTAATCCCTCACTTTAAAAGTGCAAGGATTCACAATTCCTGCAAACGGCACAGAGTGGAGAACAAAGGAATAAACTTTTGGTTTGTTCTTATTTCTAGTGGCTTTCGTATATGTTTAATCAGCTGCTCAGGTAAAAATAGAAAAATTTAAAGAAAAACAAATTTTGCAGGCAAAGAATTTTTTTTCTTTTATTTTTACGCTTTATTTCGATCTATATTACTATTATAAATGGTATTTATGTGAATGAGGAAGAAGTAAGAAAGAGGAAGGGAGGAGAAGTAGGAGAAGTATGTGAGTGGAATTAGGAGAAGTAGAGGAAAGAGAAATAAGGGAAGTAGTGGGATTGGAAGTGTGAGATGTCAGAGGAAGGGACGTAGAAAAAGAAGAAGTAAGGAAAGTGAGTATGTAGAAAGTAGAAGTCAAGAATGTGAAGAATGTGAGTGGTTAGGATGTAGAGGATGGAGTAGTAGGAAAAGTGAAGGAGGCACGAAAGTGTGAGTTGGGGAAAGTAAGAGAAGGGAGGGAAGGAGAAGTAGAAGTATAGTAGTGGAATTAAGGGAAGTAGAAAATTGAGAAGTAAGGAAAGTGATGGGATTGGAAGTGTGGGATGTGAGGGGTTGAGAAGTAGGAGAAGTGAGTGTGAGTAATAGATCTCAGGGGTGAGGATTAAGAGGAAGGAGAAGTAAGAGAAGTGAAGGGGG
>JAUELO010000010.1:1071121-1096178 GCA_032357855.1 Amphibolips quercusostensackenii | reverse complement strand
TTTAGCCATTAAAATTGAGTTCTAGAAATTAAAATTGAATTCTAGCTATTAAAATTGACTTCTAGCTATTGAAATAGAGTTCTGGCCATTAAAATTGATTTCTAGCAATTAAAGTTACAATCTAGCATATAAAATTGAATTTTTGCTATTAAAATAAAATTATAGCTATTAAAATAAAATTCAGGCAATTTATAGAGGGTAATTTTAGCAAATAAAATTAAGTTCTATCTATTAAAAGAGAATTTGGGTAATTTAAATTGAATTCTACTCATTAAACTTGAATTCTAGACCATAAAATTTAATTATAGCAACTAAAATTGAAATATATCCATTAAAATTGAATTATATCCACCAAAAATTGAATTCTAGTTAATAACATATAATTTTGGTAATTGAAGTTGAATTTTAGCCACTAAAAGTGAATTATAGTTATTGAAATATAACTGTAGCCATTAAAATTGAATTATAACTATGAAAATAGAATTCTAGCAATTAAAATTGAATTCTAGAAATTATAAATGAATTCTAGCACTCGAAATAGGTTCTAGTAATTAGAATTGAATTCTAGTCATAAAATAGAATTCTGATAACCATTTAAATGCAATTCTAGTCATTAAAATTGTATTATTTTAATAAAAATAGAATTCTGGCATTTCAAGTTTAATTTTATCCGTTAAAATTGTGTTGTAGCTATTAAAATAGAGTTCCGTGAATTAATATTGAATTCTAGCCATCAAAATTGAATCCTAGCTTTTAACGTAGAGTTGTGCCATTTAAAATTAAATTCTAGCAATTAAAATTGAAGTCTAGCACACAACGTTGAATTCCAGCAATTAAGATTGAATCTTAGCTATTAAAATAGAATTCTGGCAATTAAAATTGAATTATAACAATAACATTGAATTCTAGCAATTTAAATTGAATTCTAGTAATTAAAATTGAAGTCTAGCAATTAAAATTGAATTCTAGCATTATAGCCTTGAGTTCTTGCAATTAAAATTGAATTTTAGCCAATAGAATAAAGATCTAACTATTGAAATAATATTTAGGCAATTCATACAGTTAAATTTAAGCAGTTAAAATTAAGTTCTAGCTTTTAAAATTGATTTCTTGCAATCAGAATTTAATTCTAGCAATTAAAATTGAAATTTCACATACAACATTGAATTCTTGCATTTAAAATTAAATTTCAACCATTAGAATTAAATTCTAATTATTGAAATAGAATTCTGGCAATTTATACAGTTCAATTTTAGCCGTTAAAATTTAGTTTGAGCTATTAAAATAGAATTCTGCCAATTAAAATTGAATTCTAGCTATTAAAATTGAATTATAGACATTTAAATTTAATTTAAGACATTAAAATTGAAAACTATTAATTAAATTAAATTCTAGCAAATAAATTCTGTTTTAGCAAATCAAATTGAATTATATAAATTGAAATACAATTCTAGTTATAACAGTTAAATTAAAGCAATTAAAATGTAACCGTAGATATTCAAATTATGTTCTAGCAATTGATTTTCCATTATTATAATTAAAATTAAAAACTAAGAATTGAATTAACTAAAAAAATTTAATTCTATTATGGCGATTTAAATTTAATTTTCGAAATTTAAATTCGATCCTAGGTGTTTTAAATTAATTATAGTAACGAATTAACTTCTAGTTATTAAAATTGAAAACTAGCAATTAAATTAAATTCCAACCACTAAATTCTATTCTAGCTATTGAAATTGAAATATAGAGTTCTCATTTCATTTAAAAGAGCTTAAATTAAAAACTTTTAATTAAATGGAATTTTAGCAACAAAAATTTTTTTCTAGCAATTCAAGTTGAATTATGTAAAATGAAATACAATGTTAGTTATAAAAGTTAAACTATACTAATTAAAATTCAATTCTTGATATTCAAGTTGTATTATGACTAGTATATTTCCATTATAATAATTAAAATTGAAAAATAGCAATTAAATTGAATCCGAACAGCTGAATTCTATTATAGCAGTTTAGATTGGATTTTAGAAATTTTAATTTGATTCTAATTACTCAAAGGGAATTATAGCTATTTGAATTCAATTCTAATTTTTCGAATCTGATTATAGACATTCAATTCTAGTTATTAAAATTGAAAACTAGCAATGAAATTGAATTCTAATTACTAAATTCTATTCTAGCTATTGAAATGGACATATAAAGTTCTAATTTCATTTAAAAGAGTTTGAATTAAAAACTTTCAATTAAATAAAATTCTAGCAACAAAATTTCTTTCTCGCAATTCAAGTTGAATTATGTAAAATAAAATACAATGTTAGTTATACAAGTTAAACTTTACTTATTTAAATTTAATTTTTGATTTTCAATTTGTATTATGAGAAGTATATTTACATTATAATAATTAAGATTGAAAACTAGCAATTACATTGAATTTAAACAGCTGAATTCTATTATAGCCATTTAGATTGAATTTTAGAAATTTAAATTTGATTCTATTTATTCAAACGGAATTATAGCAATTCGAATTTAATTTTAGTTATTTGAATCTAATTATAGAAATTCAATCCTAGTTATTAAAATTAAAAACTAGCAATGAAATTGAATTTTAGCCATTCAATTTGAAATAAAGAATTCGATTTTTAATTAAACCAGTTTAAATTAGAAACTATCAGTTAAATGAAATTCTAGCAACTAAATTATATTCTAGCGATTCAAATTTAAGTCTAGAAATTCAAATTGTATTATAGCAATTTTATTTTTATTATAATAATTAAAATTAAAAACTAGCAATTGAACTGAATTCTAATAACTGAATTCTATTATAGCAATTCAGGTTGAATTTCAGAAATTCAAATTCGATTCTGGTTATTTAAATGTAATTATAGCAATTTGAATTGAATTTTAGTTATTAAAATTAAAAACTAGTAATGAAATTGAATTCACGCAATAAATTCTGTTCTAGCCGTAATTAAAATATAGAATTCGAATAAAACAGTTTGAATGAAAAACTATCAATTAAATGGAATTCTAGCAACTAACCTCTATTCTAGTGAATCAAATTAAATTATATAAATTGAAATACAATTATATTTGTTTTAATTTTATTGCAATTGAATTTTCCTTATGATAATTAAAATTGAAAATAGCTATTGAATTGAATTCTAACGATTAAATTCCGTTGTAGCAATTCAAATTGAATGTAAAAAATTTAAATTCAATTCCTGCTACTTAAATTTAATTATAGAAATTCAATTCTAGTTATTCAAATTGAATCACAAAAATTGGAATACAATTCTAGCAACTGAAATTGAATTTTGGGAATTCAAATTGAAAACTAACAAGCAATTGTATTGAATTCCATTAAAGTTGAGTTATAGCAATTGAATTTCAATTAAGTCTTTTCAAATTGACTAATATTCTTCAAATTCTAGTAAATTAATTGCAATGAATAAGGCATGATCGTATCTTACAAATTGATTGACAAGAAGCAATTCAACTTTAAGTGAGTGATTACAAAAGCGCGACGAGTTCTTTCACTCTGAGGTGACAACAGCTCAGAATCGTTGATCTTTCGATGTGTCGGGCTTGAAACTAGACTCGGAAATAAATGATGTTGGTGTCCGCTCATGCAAGTTTTACGAGAACGGATAGCTACAAAGTAGCGATGTTGTAGTCGTAGGTTGGGTTACCTTAGGTCATGGCCGTCCGCTACCCAGCATTCGCTTAGCCACGTAGAACCGTGATAGTTTCTGCCAGATCATCGCTTCTGCTCACCTGTATGAATAATTTTTCTCCATGCATTATTAATACTTTATTTATCGGAGAGGCCCCGGCAGTTTTTGTCCTGTAGTTGTCCGTCGATTCCATCTCGATGCAGAAGCGACCCTATTGAATTCGAAAATCTGGAACAGCGGGCAGGCATCCTATCCTGGTTTGTCTTGTTTCACCTTGGCTTGTCTTATCTTATCCCAGCCCATCTTATGTTATCCCATTGACACTTTATGACACTGATGCTGGACACTTGATGGCACTCGCACTTGATGTCACTCACACTCGAAGATACTCATACTTGATGACACTCACACTTGATGACACTCATACTAGATGACACTCACACTCGACGACACTTACGCTTGACGATACTAGACACTTGACGGCACTCACACTAGATGACACTCACAATTGACGACACTCACACTTCACTGCACTCACACTTGAAGACACTCAGACTCGATGACACTCACACTTGGCGACAATTAAACTTGACGACACTAGCACTTGATGACACTTACACTTGACGACACTAGCACTTGATGACACTTACACTTGATGACACTTACACTTGACGACACTCATACTTGTCGACACTCACACTTGACGACACTTACACTTGACGACACTCATACTTGACGACACTCACACTTGACGACACTCACACTTGACGACACTTACACTTGATGACACTCACACTTTACTGCACTCACACTTGAAGACACCCAGACTCGATGACACTCACACTCGATGACACTCACATTTGACGACACTAGCACTTGATGACACTCACACTTGACGACACTCACACTTGCTGACACTCACACTTAAAGACACTCACACTCAATGACATTCACACTCGACGATACTCACACTCGAAGACACTTACACTTGACGATACTAGACACTTTACAGCACTAACACTTGACGGCACTTACACTTGATGACACTTATACTCGATGTCACTCACACTTGACGACTCTTACATTTGACGACACTTACACTTGACTGCACTTAAACATAAAAACACTCACACTTGATGACACTCACACTTGACGACACTCAAGCTTGATGACTTTCACACTTGGCGACACTTACATTCGATGACACTCTTGACGACATTCACACATTAAGGCACTAACACTCGAGGGCACTCACACTTGCTGACACTCACACTTAGAGACACTCACACTTGACGATACTAGACACTTTACAGCACTGACACTTGACGGCACTTACACACGACCACACTCACACTCTATGCCACTCACACTGAATGTCACTCACACTTGATGACACTTACACTTGACGACACTCACACTCGATGACATTAACATTTGACGACACTCACACTTAAAGACACTCACACTCGTGGACACTTACACCTGACGACACTCACACTCGACGACACTTACACTTGACGGCACTTACATTTGACGACACTCGCACTTGACGACACTCACAATCGACGATACTTAAATTTGACGTTACTAGACATTTGTTGACACTGACACGTGACGGCACTCACACTTGAAGACACTCACACTCGAGGACACTTACACTTGACGACACTTTAACATGACGACACTTGACATTTGACGGCACTCACACTTGAAGACACTCCACTTAAAGCCACGCACACTTGATGACACTTACACTTGACACTTATACTTGACGACACTTACACTTGAAGACACTCACACTCGAGGACACTCACACTTGGCGACACTTAAACTTGACGATACTAGACATTTGACGGCACTGACACTTGCCGAAACTTACACTTGACGACACTCACTCTTGAAGACACTCACACTTGATAGTACTCACACTTGGCAACACTCACACTCGATGACGCTCATACTTGACGATACTTACACTTGACTACACTCACACTTGAAGACACTCACACTTGATGACACTCACACTTGACGAGACTCACACTTGACGACACTCACACTCAATGACATTCACACTTGACGACACTCACACTTGAAGACACTCGCACTCGACGACACTCACACTCGACGACAATTACACTTGACAATACTAGACACTTCACGACACTTGATGCTGCTACAAATTTAACGAAAATTCAATTTTGATCACACTAAAAAATTTTTTTTTTAAATTTCTACTTTTTAATTAAAAATTAAACCATTTGGTTAAAAATTAATTTTTTGTTGTTGAAAATTGATTTCTTTGTTGGAAAATTTGACAATTTTAATTGAATTTGATTCATTTTGCAAGAAAATTCGTTTCTTTGTTTGTAAATTCAGGTGTTTCAGTTGAAAATTCGTCGTTTTAGCAGAAAATTTATTCCTTTGTAAATTCAACTATTTGAATAAAAATTAGTTTTTCTTTGGTTGAAACTTAATTGTTTTAAACAAAAATTAAACTATTTCACTTGTAATTGAGAATGTTATTTTTGTTAATTGAAAATCTATATTTATTGTTTAAAAATCGTTTTTTTCAACAGAAAATTAATCTTTTTTGTTAAAAATTCATCTTTTTGGTTGAAAATTTACCTTTTTCGTCAAAAATTTATCTATTTAGTTAGAAATTTTTTTGTTTTGTTTGAAGGTTCTAATTGAAAATTTAATTCTGTGGTTGAACATTAAACAATTTTGTTGAAATTTTTTTTTAAATATTTGTTTGAACTAAAAATTGAACTATTCCATTTCTAGTTAAAAAATGTATGTTTTTTAGTTAAAAATCAATGTTGTTTGTTGAAAAAATGCCTTTTTCATTATAAAATTATATTCTCAATAAAAATTTAACCATTTGGTTTAAAATTTATTTTGTTGGTTGAGATTCATGCTTATAATTGAAAATTTATTTTTGTGTTTGAAAATTCATTTTCGTTTTTGAAAATTTATTTTTGTTTTTAAAAGTGTAACTATTTTGTTTAGAATTTGTTTGTTTTCTGTTTCGTTAAAAATTAATTGCTTACTGACAATTGACTACTGTATTTTTTGTTGAAAGTGTTTGTTTTTTTTTCAGAAAATTCAACTTTCTGGTTACAAATTTATGGATTTTCAATTCATCTTTTTATTAAAAATTTGTCTTTTTGGAACAAAATTCATCTTTTTGGTTAATAATTATTTTCGTTAAAAATGTTTTGTTACGAATTTATTTTTTGAGGTGAAGATTCATCATTTTAATTGGATTTTTTTTTGAAAATTAAACTTTAATTGTTAGTAAAAAATCTATCTTTTTTAGTTGAATATTTATATTTTTTATGTAAAAATTCATTTTTTTTAGATTGTCAAAGATGGAAGAAAATTAATCTTTTTGGTTAAAACTTCATTAAGTTGGTGAAAAAAAAAATATATATATTTCTGGAAAGCTATATCATTTTAATTGGATTTTTTTTACAATTAAACTATTGCATTTTTAGTAGTAAATTTATCTTTTTTTAGTTAATTTTTTTTCTGAAAATCGTCTTTTTTTCGTAGAAAATTAGTCTTCTTGATGGAAAATTTATCTGTTTTGTTGGAAATTTTTTTAATTGTGTTGGAAATAAATTATTTCAACTGAAAACGCAACTATTTTAATTTTGTTTGCGAATGTATTTTTTTAAATTGAAAAAATCATCTGTTTCGTTAAGAATTAATTTTCGTGGTTAAATATTCATAATTTTAGTTAAAAATTCGTCTTTTGTCAGGAAATTTTTTTTTTTTCCTGGTTGAAAATTTAACTCTTTCATTTTAAGTTAAAAAATCATCTTTTGTATTTGTGTCATCTTTTTAGTGGAAAATTTAACTGTTTTGTTACAATTTTTTTTTTTGGGTAAAGATTTACCATTTTAATTAGAAATTCATTTTGTTGGGTGAAAATTTAACTATTTTATTTTTAGTTAATTTATATTTTTTAGTTAAAAATCTATTTTTTCTAAATCGTCTTTTTTGGAAGAAAATTGATCTTTTTCGTTAAAAATTCATCTTTCTTGTTAAAAATTAATTGATTTGCGTGAAAATTCATAATTTTAATCGAAAATTTTTTTATTTATTTTTTGTTTGTCAATTTAACCATTCTATTTTTTGTTCAAAATTTATCTTTCTTAGTTAAAAATCAATTTTTTTTATTTTTGAAAACTGTCTTTTTCTTACAAAATTAATCTGCTTAATGGAGAATTGATCTTTTTGTTTGAAAATTTATTTTTTTCTTGGAAGTTATTTTCCGACTAATTTGAAAATTAATTGTTTTAACTGAAAATGCAACTGTTTTACTTTTTGGTTGCAAATGTATTTGAGAAATTTAAAAATTCAGCTATTTGGTTAAAAATTAATTTTTGGGTTTGCGACTCATTACTTTAGTTAAAAATTCGTCTTTTAGGTTAAAAATTCAACTGTCTTGTTATAAATTCATTTTTTTGTTTGTTTGAAGATTTATCATTTCAATTGGAAATTTATTTTTTGGGTTGAAAATTTAACTATTCAATTTTATTTAAAAACTTATTTTTTTCAGTTAAAAATTCATTTTTTTAATTGTCTTTGTTTGAAAGAAAATTAATGTTTTTGGTTAGTAATTAACTTTGTTGAATTTTTTTTTTGTAATTGAAAGTTGACTATTTATTTTTTGTTGATTTTTTTTCAATTTGAAAATTCAAGTATTTGGTTAAAAATGTATGGATTCTGTGGAAAGTAAAACTTTCTAGTAGAAAATTAATCTTTTTGGATAAAACTTTATCTTTTTGGTTTGAATTTATTTTTTTTGTTTGGAAAATCATTTTTTTCAATTGAAAGTTGACTATTCATTTTTTGTTGATTTTTTTCAATTTGAAAATTCAACTTTTTGGTTAAAAATGTATGGATTCTGTGGAAAGTAAAACTTTCTAGTAGAAAATTAATCTTTTTGGATAAAAATTTATCTTTTTGGTTTGAATTTATTTTTTTTGTTAAAAAATCTTTTTTTTTTTTTTGTTATAAAATTCAACTATTTTACTTAAAAACTTGTCTTCTTGTAGAAAATTCGTTCTTTTGTTAGAGAATTCGTTTTTTTTTGTTTGTTTGAAAATTCAACTTGTTTTAGAGTTAGATAAATATGGTGAGAGGCGATTAAGTGATCAGAGCCTTGAAAGGTCAGTGGTTAATTACGTCAACCTAAAGCCAATGAAACATAATATAATAGTTGAAAGAAGAGAAGATAGGGAGAAAATATACGGTCCAAGATCCGATTCGTCTCGCTGCGTGTCGTCCTTGCGAAGAAACGCTTGCTTGACTCACGTAATTGTTAATAGTTAACCAACAAGAATAATTAACTCATCCTATCAGACAAGATTTAGTTGCGCAAATATCATTCAATGACTTCTTCCAACCGGCAATTACATTTTTTGCTTATTCAAATTCGCCTAGGGCTGATTTAGGGGTCATTTCAATTCATTTTTACCAAATAGATGAATTTTTAAATAGAAAGTTTTATTTTATACTAAAAGGAACGTTTTTTCAACAAAAAACATTAATTTTTAACTAAGAAAGATTTTTTTAAAACTAAAAATAGAATAGCTCAATTTTTAGTTAAAATAATTAATTTTTAAACGAACAAGCAAATCAATTTTCAACAAAATATTTCAATTTTCAACCACAGTAGGAATTTTTTCAATTAAAATCATTAATCTTCAAGCAACAAGATGAATTTTCAACCAGCAAAATTTATTTTTTACCAAAAAGTCAAATTTTCAACTAAAATGATAAATTTTTAATCAAAAAGATGAATTTTATACTTCTTTGTTAATAATGTGTCCCCTAAGGGTTTACATGACCTCCGTTCCTATACTACATATAGGTCTAAAGAGCGAGCAAGCGATCGAAAGCGAGAGAGCGATATCATTTTTGAACTAATTTTAGTTTTCACTTCAAACAATTAGTTTTTAAACAAAAAAGAAACAAATTTTTAACAAAATATTTCAATTTTAAACCGCAGGAAAAAATTTCCAGCGAAAAGCTTAAAACAAATTGAATTTGTGACCAAACAGATGAATTTTCAACCAAAAAGATGAATTTTGCTAACAAAAAGATGACATTTTAAATAAAATTGTGAATTTTTAACCCAATAGACCATTTTTGACGAAAAAGTTAAATTTTTAACCAAAAATATGAATTTTCTACAAAAAACATGATTTCCCGACTAAAAAAAGATCATTTTTTAACAAAAAATGGAAGTTTAATTTTTAGTTAAAATAATTTATTTTTAAATACACAAACAAATCAATTTTCAACAAAATGTTTTAATTTTTAACCACAGTTGTGATTTTTAAATTAAAATCATTAATCTTTAAGCAACAAAATAAATTTTGAACCAAAAAGATTAATTTTTCACTAAAAAGTCGAATTTTCAACAAAATGATAAATTTTTGATGAAGAAGATTAATTTTATACTTTTTCTTTAATGTGTACCCTAAGGGCTTACATGACCTCCGTTTCTATACTACATATAAGTCTAAAGAGCGAGCGAGCGATCGAAAGCGAAAGAGCGATAGCGAGCATGTGAGAGCGATCATTTTTCAACCAAATGTTGAATATTTCAGTTTTCACTTAAAAACAGTTAATTCTTAAACAATAAAGAAAGAAATTTTAAACCAAATTTTTCAATTTTCAACCTCTAAAAAAAATTTTCAGCGAAAACCATAAAAAACCAATGGAATTTGTAACCAAACAGATGAATTTTCTACCAAAAAAATGAATTTTCCAACAAAAAGATGACATTTTAACTAAAATGATAAATTTTCAACAAAATAGATCATTTTTGACTAAAAAGTTGAATTTTTAACCAAAAAGATGAATTTTCTACAAAAACATGGTTTTCCAACTAGAGAAGATACATTTTTTAACTAAAATTGATCAACAAAATAATTAAATTTCTTAACAAAGAAACAAATTTTCTACCAGAAAGACAAATTTCCAATTAAAATAGTTCAATTTGGGATTAAACAAATTAATTTTGTTTTGAAATAATGGACCTTAAAAAAAATTTTTTTGAATCAAAAAGTTTAATTTTTAAATAAATAAAAATACAAATGTAAAATTGCAAATGTATTTTCTCATTTAAAAATTCAACTTTGGTTGAAAAGTTTTGGATTTTGTTGATAGTTCGACTTTTATGGTATAAAATTAATCTTTTTGTTGAAAATTCATCTTTTTGGTTTAAAATTAATTTTTTTGGTTGGAAATTTAACTATTTTAATTGGAAATTCCTATTTTTGGTAAAAAATTTATTTCTTTGTTTGAAAATGTCATTATTTTGATAAATTTTTTTTTAATGAATTGTTTTAACTAAGAATTGGACTATATTATTTTTAGTTGAAAATCCGTGTTTTTTGTTGAAAATTCCTCATTTTGATTAAAAATTCATCTATTTGGTTACAAATTTATTTTATTGGTTAAAGATTTTAATTGAAAATTCACTTCTATAGTTGAAAATTAAACTGAAAGTAGTAAATTTTTAATTAAAATCATGAAACTTCAAACAACAAAATGAATTTTTAACCAAATAGATGAATTTGTTAACAAAAAGTGGAATTTTTAATTTATGCGATAAATCTTCAACCACAATGATGGAATTTTAACCAAATTGATAGATTTTTAATTAAGAAGATTTAATTTATACTAAAAAAGACGATTTTTCAACAAAAAACATTGATTTTTTACTAAAAATATAATTTTTTAACTAAAAATTGAATAGTTCAATTTTTAATTCAAACGATTAATTTTTAAACAAAAAAAAAATAATTTTTAACAAAATAGTTTAATTTTCAACCTCAGTAGTGAATTTTTAATAAAAATCAACAAAATGAACTTTGAACCAAATTAAAAAATACTTTTTTCAATAAAAAATAGAATAATATCATTTTCAGTCAAAACAAATTAATTTTAAAAAACAAAAAAAACTTATTTGTAATAAAATAGTTCGATTTTTATCCACAAAAATAAATTTTTTATTGAAATATTCAACCAAAAACATAAATTAGTAATCAAATATTTTTTAACCCAATAGTTCATCTTTCAACAAAAAAAAATAAATTTTCTACCACGAAGATTAGTTTTTTACAAAAAAAATCGAATTTTATATATACTTTTGAATTTTCAACCAAATAGTTAAATTTTTAAATAAAAAATAAATTTGCAACCAAAATTGAAACAATTGCGTTTTAAGTTGCAACAATTAATTAATTTTGTTTTAAGTTATGTTTTTAAACAAAGAAATAAATTTTCTCTTAAAATTATGAATTTTCAAGCAATTTCAAACATTTTCCAGCAAATAAATGAATTTCCAACAAAAAACATAAATTTTTAACCAAGAAGATAAATTTTTACTAAATAGTCGATCATTCAACAAAGTCCATGAATTTTCGACTAAATAGTGGAATTTTTAAATAAAAAAAATCATTTTCAAAAAAAAAATAGAATATTTAATTTTCAGTTAAAACAATTAATCTTTAACCAAATAAAAAACCAGCTAAATGAATTATTAACCAAAAAGAGAAATTTTCTTCCAAAAGACCAATTTTTAACAATAAGAATATTTATTTCATTATTTACTTATTTTATATTTATTTTATAATTAGGAATATTAATTATTCTAATAAAAAAGATGTTTTTTTAACAAAAAAGATTGATTTTGAGCTCAAAAAGGTCATTTTTCAACTAAAAATTGATTAGTTCAATTTTTAGTTGAAACAATTAATTTAAAAAAATAAATACATTTTCAACAAAATATTTCAATTTTCAAACACAGTAGTGATTTTTTAATTAAAATCATTAATTTTTAAGCAACAAAATGAATTTTTAACCAAAAAGATTAATTTTATACCAAAAAGTCAATTTTTTAACAAAATGATAAGTTTTTAATGAAGAAGATTAATTTTATACTTCTTCTTTATTAATAATGTGTCCCCTAAGAGTTTACATGACCTCTGTTTCTATACTACATACAAGTCTAAAGAGCGAGCGAGCGGTCGAAAGCGAGAGAGCGATAGCGAGCGTGTGAGAGCGATGTCATTTTTTGACTAAATGTTGAATATTTCAGTTTTTACTTCAAACAATTAAATTTAAAAACAAAAAAAAAATAAAATTTTTATCAAAATATTTCAATTTTCAACCACAGAAAAAAATTTTCAGCGAAAACCTTTAAAAAGAAATTGAATTAGTGACCAAACAGATAAATTTTCCACCAAAAAGATAAATTTTTTAACCAAAAGATGACATTTTAACTTGAATGATGAATTTTTAACCAAACAGATCACTTTTAACAAATTCTTTAACAAAAAAGATGAATTTTCTACACAAAAAAAAACATGGTTTTCTAACTAAAAAAGATAAAATTTTTAACTAAAAATATAATTTTTTAACTTTTAAAATTCAACTATTTCATATTTAGTTAACTAATTTATCTTTTTTAGTTAAAAATTGATCTTTTTTAGTTAAAAATCAATCTTTCTTTTTAAAAAATTCATCTATTCGGGTAAAAATTCATCTTTTGGGTTAAAATTTCATCCAGCTGGTGAAAAAATGTTTTTTTTTGTCGAAGGTATAAATCATTTTAGTTGGACATTTTTTTTACTTATTTTTATGACCATTTTAATATTCAATTTTTATTTGAAAATTTATCTTTTTTACTTGAAAATTGCTTTTTTTGGTTAAAAATTTATGTTTTTGGTTAAAAATTAATTTTTGCTAGGAAATTTATCATCTTGATTAAAAATTCATCTGTTCTGTTACAAATCTTTTTTTTTTATCTAAGATTTATCATTTCAATAGAAAATTAATTTTTTTGGTTAAAAATTAATCTGTTTCATTTTTGTTTGAAAATTTATCTTTCTTACTTCAAAATCTATTTTTTTTAATCGTCTTTTTTCGTAGAAAATCAATCTTCTTAGTTGAAAATGTGTCTTTTTGAAAATTTATGTTTTTGGTTGGAAATTTTTTTTTTTTTGTTGAAATTTATTTTATGTTTTGTTAGAAAATTAATTAATTTTTGTGTTTCGTAAAAAAATTAATCCTTTTAGTTAAAAAATCAACTGTTTTGTTACAAATTCTTTTTTTTTGGTTGAAGATTCATCATTTGAATTGGAAATTTTTTTTCGGTTAAAAATTTAACTATTTTATCTTTAGTTAATTAATTTATCATTTTTAGTTGAAAATTGATCTTTTTTAGTTACAAATCTATTTTTTTTAATCGTCTTTCTTGAAAGAAAATTATTCTTCATGATTCAAAGTTTATGTTTTTCTTGAAAAATTAATCTTTTTTGTAAAAAATTTATTTATGCGGGTAAAAATTCATCTTTTTGGTTAAAACTTAATTTAGCTGGTAAAAAAATGTTTTTTTTTTTTATCGAACATATAAATCATTTTTGTTGGAAATTTTTTCACTTATTTTTTTGACAATTTAAATATTTTATTTTTATTTGAAATTGATCTTTTTAGTTAGAAAATCAACTGTTTTGTTACAAATTCTTTTTTTTGGTTAAAGATTAATTATTTAAATCAGAAAAAATTTTTTCGGTTAAAAATGTAACTATTTCATATTTAGTTAATTAATTTATCTTTTTCAGTTAAAAATTGATCTTTTTTAGTTAAAAAACTATTTTTTTTTAATCATCTTTTTTTGAAGAAAATTGATCTTGTTGGTGGAAAATTAATTTTTTTGGTTGAAAATTTATGTTTTTTGTTGAAAATTTATTTTTGGTCGGAAATTTATTATCTTGATTTAAAATTCATCTGTTTTGTTACAAATCTTTTTTTTTTTGTTCGAAATTCATCATTTTAATACGAAATTAATTTTTTTGGTCGAAAATTTATCTTTTTCAGCTGAAAATCCATTTTTTTAATCGTCTTTTTTCGTAGAAAATTAATCTTCTTTGTTAAAAATGTGTCTTGTTGAAAATGTATGTTTTTGATTGAAAATTTATGTTTTTTTGTTAAAATTTATTTTTTCTTTTTTTGAAAATTACTTAATTTTTATATTTTTTTAAAAATTTATCTTTTTAGTTAAAAAATCAACTGTTTTGTTACAAATTCTTTTTTTTGGTTGAAGATTAATCATTTGGATTAGAAAAATTTTTTTCGGTTAAAAATTTAACTATTTCATATTTAGTTAATTAATTTATCTTTTTCAGTTAATTAATTTATCTTTTTCAGTTGAAAATTGATCTTTTTTAGTTAAAAGTCTTTTTTTTTTAATCATCTTTTTTTGAAGAAAATTAATCTTCTTGGTTCAAAATTGATCTTTTTCGTAAAAAAATTACCTTTTTTGATAAAAATTCATCTATTCGGGTATAAATTCATCTTTTGGGTTTAAACTACATCTAGCTGGTGAAGAAATGCTTTTTTTTAATATGGTCGAAGATATACATCATTTAGTTGGAAATTTTTTTATTTATTTATTTTTTTAAAATTTAAATATTCCATTTTTCTTTGAAAGTTAATCTTTTTTCTTGAAAATTTTTTTTTTTTGTTATTTTTCAAAATCGTTTTTTTTTTGTCGAGAATTCATCTTCTTGGTGAAAAATTTATTTTTTCGGTTGAAAAGTTATGTTTTTGGTTGAAAATTTATTTTTGGTAGGAAATTTATCATCTTGATTAAGAAATTATCTGTTCTGTTTCAAATCCTTTTTTTTTATCTAAGATTCATCATTTCAATAGGAAATTAATTTTTTTGGTTGAAAATTTAACTATTTCATTTTTGGTTGAAAATTGATCTTTTTCAGTCAAAAATCCATTTTTTTACTCGTCTTTTCGTAGAAAATTAATCTTCTTGGTTAAAGATGTATCCTGTTGAAAATTTATGTTTTTTTGGTTGATAATTTATTTTTTTTGTGAAAATTTATTTTTTTGTTTTGTTTGAAAATTAATTAATTTTTGTCTTTCGTAAAAAATTTATGTTTTTAGTTAAAAAATCAACTGTTTTGTTACAAATTCTTTTTTTTTTTTTGTTGAAGATTTATCATTTAAATTGAAAGTTTTTTTTCTGTTAAAAATTTAACTATTTTATATTTAGTTACTTAATTTATCTTTTTTATTTAGTTAATTTATCTTTTTTAGTTAAAAATTGATCTTTTTTACTTAAAAATCTTTTTTTTTTAAATCATCTTTTTTGAAGAAAATTAATCTTCTTGGTTCAAAATTGATCTTTTTCGTGAAAAATTATTCTTTTTTGTTAAAAATTCATCTATTCGGGTAAAAATTCATTTTTTAGGTAAAAACTTTATCTAGCTGGTAAAAAAATGTTTTTTTTTGGAAGATATAAATCATTTTAGTTGGAAATTTTTTTTTTTATTTTTTTGAAAATTTGAATATTCTATTTTTATTTAAAAATCTATCTTTTTTGCTTGAAAATGATTATTTTGTTTTTTTTCGAAATCGCCTTTTTTTGTCGAAAATTAACCTTCTTGGTAGAAAATTGATCTTTTTGATTAAAAATTTATCTAGTCCTTTAAAAATTAATTTTTGTGGTTAAAGATTCATCATTTTAGTTAAAAAATAAACTTTTTTGTTACTCATCCATTTTTATATTTAAGATTCATCATTTTAATTGGAAATTTTTTTTCGGTTAAAAATTTAACTATTTTATATTTAGTTAATTAAGTTATCTATTTTACTTAATTAATTTATCTTTTTTAGTTGAAAATTGATCTTTTTTAGTTAAAAATCTTTTTTTTTCGTCTTTTTTTGAAGAAAATTAATCATCTTGGTTCAAAATTAATCTTTTTTGTGAAAAATTAATCTTTTTTGTAGAAAATTCATCTATTCGGGTAAAAATTCATCTCTTAGGTAAAAACTTTATCTAGCTAGTCAAAAAATGTTGTTTTTTTCGAAGATATAAATCATTTTGTTTGAAATTTTTTTAATTTATTTTTTTGAAAATTTGAATATTCCATTTTTATTTAAAAATTTATCTTTTTTGATTGAAAATAATTTTTTTTCTAATCTTTCGAAATCGTCTTTTTTCTTCAAAAATTAACCTTCTTGGTGAAAAATTGATCTTTTTGGTTAAAAATTTATCTGGGCGTTTAAAAATTAATTTTTGTGGTTGAAGATTCATTATTTTTGTTAAAAAATTAACTTTTTTGTTCCAAATCCCTTTTTTTAATTAAGATTCATCACTTCATTTGGAAATTTATTTTTTTTTTGTTGAAAATTTATCTATTTCATTTTTGGTTAAAAATTGATGTTTTTTAGTTGAAATTTATCTTTCTTAGTTAAAAATCCATTTTTTTAAATCGTATTTTTTGAAAGAAAGTTAATCTTTTTGGTAGAAAATCCATCTTTTTGGTTGAAAATTCATCTATTTAAGTGAAAATTCATCTTTTTTGATAGAAATAATCCATTTGGTGAAATTTTTTTTTTAATTTAACTATTCCATTTTCAGTTGAAATTTAATCTTTTTTGGTAGAAAATCCTTTTTTTCAATCGTCTTTTTTCGGAGAAAATTAATTGGTTGGTAAAAAAAATTATTAGTTGAAAATTCATCTTTTTAGTTAAAAATCAATTTTTTTAAAAATTGTTTCTTTTTTAGAAAATTAATCTTCTTGGTTGAAAATTCATATTTTTGGGTAAAAATTTATCTTTCAGGATAAAAATTCATCTATTTGGTTAAAACTTCATCTAGTTGGTAAAAAAAATTTTATTTTTTTGCTCTAAGATACATAATTATAACTAGAAATTTATTTAATTTTTTTTGAAAATTCAACTATACTATTTTTGCTTAAAGTTTTTTAAAAGTAGAAATCCGTTTTTTTATTGTCCTTTTTTATAGAAAATTAATCTTTTTTGTTAAAAAATGGTCTTTTTGGTTGGAATTTTTTTTTTTTTTTTTAAATTAATTTTTACTTTGGTTTGAAAATTAATTGTTTCAACTAAAAGCGCAACTTTTTAGATGTTGGTTGCGAATGTATTTGAAAATGTTTTAAATTTAACCATTTGGTTAAAAATTGAAGATCTTGTTTGAAAATTCGTCGTTTTTGGTATAAAATTAGTCTGTTTGTTTTCGATTTGAAAAAAGGAAATATTTTCAAAGATCCTTTAATATAGAGAATCTTCAGCTAGAAAATTAATAGCCTTGTTTGAAGATAAATTGATGCTGATTATTGTGAGCAATAATAGAAATTTATTCAATAGATTAAAAAATGTTCAACATATGGTTCCAGTATAGTGGAAGCGAAGGTCGAGACCAGAGCGTGACCGATGAAACGGATAAGCGTCTTGATAATCCGCCTTCTTCACTGAAGAGCGCACGGAATGCAAAAAGATTAACGAGTCCCGGCAATTTTTTTACCTTTTTAGTTTTTAGGTATATCCAACCCTTGGAAGGATGGCGAGAAGAATTTCTGTTCCTCGGTTCAGCGAAATTCATTGCTATTCATCTTAAATCATTCCGACATTTGCGAATAAAGATATCAGATATTTAGATGAACGCCTCCTCTAGTCATCTTTCAGACAATATTTTTTTTCAAAACATTTATAGGTTTTGACACGGGTCCACACTTTCCCATTCTTATTTAATTTTATACCGAAAAAAAAAAGAATTTTTAACTAAAATGATGAATCTTTAACCACGAAAATTAATCTTTCACCAACTAGAAGAATTTTTATCCACATAGATGAATTATCACCTGAATAAATTATTTTTTACTCGCATAAATGAATTTGTCACCCAAATAAATGAATTTTTAAGACGAAAGGTAAATTTTTAAGAAAAAATATGAAATTTTAACCCAAAAGATAAATTTTTCATCCAAATAGATTAATTTGCAACCAGAAGGGTTAATTTTTAACCAAGAAAATTAATTTTATACCAAAAAATACGAGTTTTCACCTAAAAAAGATAAATTTTTAATTAAAATTATGAACCTCAAAAAAAAAAGAATTTGTAATAGGACAGTTGAATTTTAAACGAGAAAGATGAATTTTTTACCAAAAATACGAATTTTTAACTAAAATAATGAATCTTCAACCACAAAAATTAATTTTTAACCAACTAGATGTTTTTTAACCAAATATATGAATGTTTAACTAAAAAGATAAATTTTTCATCCAAATAGATGAATATTTAACCAAGAAGATAAATTCTTTATCCAAATAGATAAATTTTTTACCAAAAAGATACATTTTTCATCCAAATAGATAAATTTTTAACTACAAAGATAAATTTTTCATCTAAAAAGATCAATTTTTTATCCAAATAGATGAATTTTCAAACAAAAAGATGAATGTTTCATCCAAATAGATGAATTTTTAACCAAAAAGATATTTTTTCATACAAAAAGATGAATTTTTCATCTAAATAGATGAATTTCTCATTCAAATAGATTAATTTTTAACCAAAAACATTAATTTTTCAGCCAAAAAAATGAACTTTTTATCCAAATAGATGAATTTTTAACCAAAAAGATGTTTTTTTTTATCCAAATAGATAAATTTTTAACTACAAAGATAAATTTTTTATCTAAAAAGATGAATTTTTCATCCAAATAGATTAATTTTTAACCAAAAACATGAATTTCCCATCTAAATAGATGAATTTTTGACCAAAAATATAAATTTTTCATCCAAATAGATGAATTTTTAACCAAAAAGATTAATTTTTCATCCAAAAAGATGGATTTTTTATCCTAATAGATGAATTTTTAAACAAAAAGATAAATTTTTCATCCAAATAAATGAATTTTTAATCAAAAAGATGAATTTTGCATTCAAAGAGATGAATATTTCATTTAAACACATGAATTTTTAACCAAAAAGATGAATTTTGAATCAAAAAGATGAATTTATCATCCAAATACATTAACTTTCCATCTAAATAGATAAATTTTTCATCCAAGTAGATGAATTTTTAACCAAAAACATGAATTTTTCATACAAATAGATGAATTTTCAACCAAAAAGATGAATTTTTCATCCAAATAGATGAATTTTTTACCAAAAATACGAATTTTTAACTAAAATAATTAATCTTCAACCACAAAAATAAATTTTAAACTAACTATATCTTTTTTACCTAAATATATGAATGTTTAACTAAAAAGATAAATTTTTCATCTAAACAGATAAATTCTTAACCAAAAGATAAATTTTTCATCTAAATAGATGAATTTTTTATCTAAATAGATGAATTTTTTATTTTAATAGATGAATTTTTAACCAAAAAGATTAATTTTTTATCCTTTCAAAATTGATCTTTTTTAGTTAAAAATGTAACCATTTTGTTGAAAATTCATGTATTTCGTTGAAAATTCGTGCTTTTTGGCACAATATCCATCTTCTTGAAAATGTATCTTTTTGGTTGAAGACCAAAATATTTTGGTGAAAATTAAACTTTTTTGTTGAAAATTCTTTGTTTTTTTTTGTTTTTAAAGATTAATTTTTTTAAATAAAAAAACCCATTTTTGATTACATTAATCTTTTTAGTTGAAAATTCAACTATTTGGTTGAAAATTCGTGTATTTTGTTGATAATTAATTTTTTTTGTAAAAAATTAATGTTTTCATTTAAAAATTCAATTATTCCATTTTTTGTTGAAATCTTTTCTGTTTTAGTTGAAAATTGAACTGAACAATTTTGTTAAAATGTGATATTTTCAAGAACTAGTTTTCAATTTTCTTCTGTATCGTCTATTTTGACGCAGAAAAACTCATCTGGACCTCACAATAAGAGTTTTTTTTTTTTTTTTTTTGTTAAATCACAGGCCACTTTTCATAAATTTTTTGGGTGAATCACTAGTCCTTTTTCGTGGAAAATTAATCTTCTTAAAAATCTTCTTGGTTAAAGACTGAAATATTTTGGTGAAAAATTGAACTATTTTGTTAAAAATTAATTTTTTTTTTGTAAAAAGTAATTTTTTAAATGAAAAAGTAACTATTTCATTTCTAATTGTATTAATATTTTCAGTCGAGAATTTAACTATTAGGTTGAAAATGTCACTATTTTTTTGGAAATTATTTTTTGTTTGCAAAAACTTAATTTTTATCAATTGAAAATTTGACCATTCCATTTCTGGTTTAAAATTGATCTTTTTTAGTTAAAAATTTTAACGTTTTGTTAAAAATTCATGTATTTTGTTGAAAATTCATGCTTTTTGGCAGAATATTAATCTTCTCGAAAATTTATCTTTTTGTTTGAAGACCAAAATATTTTAATGAGAATTTAACTTTTTTGCTAAAAATTATTTTGTTTTTGTTTTTAAAGATTAATTTTTTTTTTAATTAAAAAACGATTATTTTTTTGATTACAGCAATCTTATATATCGAAAATTTAATTGTTTGGTTGAAAGTTCGTGTATTTTGTTGGAAATTAATTTTTTTCGTAAAAAATGAATTTTTCCAGTTAAAAATCTTCTTCTGTATCGTCTTTTTTGACGCAGAAAAAATTGTCTAGACCTCACAATAAGACTTTTTTTATTGAAATCACAGTCGACATAGGGTCCTTTTTGGTGAAAAATTAATCTGTTTGAAAATCTTTTTGGTTAAAGACTGAAATATTTGGAGGAAAAATTGAACTATTTTGTTGAAAATTAGTTTTTTTTGGATAAAAATTAATTTTTTTAAAGGAAAAAGTAACTATTTCATTTTTAATTGTATTAATATTTTCAGTCGAAAATTTAACTATCAGGTGGAAAATGTCACTATTTTTTTTTAATTATTTTTTGTGTGCAAAAACTTAATTTGTTTCAATTGAAAATTTGACTATTCCATTTCTGGTTTAAAATTGATCTTTTTTAGTTAAAAATTCTAACGTTTTGTTAAAAATTCATGTATTTTGTTAAAAATTCATGTATTTTGTTAAAAATTCGTGCTTTTTGGCAGAATATTAATCTTCTTATGAATTTATCTTTTTGGTTGAAGACCAAAATATTTTGGTGAAAAATTTAACTTTTTTTGTTGAAAATTCGTTTTTTTTTGTTTTTAAACATTAATTTTTTTTAAATTAAAAAAGTATTCAATTTTTGATTACTTTAATCTTTTTAGTTGAAAATTTAACATTTCGGTTGAAAATTCGTGTATTTTGTTAATAATTAATTTTTTTTGTAAAAAATGGATTTTTTCAGTTAAAAATTTAACTATTTCATTTTTGGTAAAAAATTTATCCTTATTAGTTGAAAATTCAAGTTAAGAATTTTGTTAGAATGTGATCTTTTTTAGAATTAGTTTTAAATCTTCTTCTGTATCGTCTATTTTGACGCAGAAAAACGCGTCTGGACCTTACAATGAGAGGTTTTTTTTTTTTTTTTTTTTTTTTTAATAACAGTCGACACAGGGTCCTTTTTGGTGGAAAATTAATTTTTTTTTGAAAATCTTTTTGGTTAAAGACTAATATTTTGGTGAAAAATTTGACTATTTTGTTAAAAATTATTTTTTTTTTGGGTAAAAACTAATTTTTTAAAATGAAAAAGTAACTATTTCATTTTTAATTGTATTAATATTTTTATTCGAAAATTTAACTATCAGGTTGAAAATGTCACCATTTTCTCGAAAATTATTTTTTGTGTGCGAACATTTTTTTTCCAATTCAAAATTTGATTATTCTATATCTGTTAAAAAATTTGTTTTTTTTTTAGTTAAAAATTTAACCATTTTGTTAAAAATTCATGTTGAAAATTTTTGTTTTTTTTTTTGTTTTTTGAGAATAATTTTTTTTTTTAATTAAAAAACTATTCCATTTTTGATTACATTAATCTTTTTAGTTGAAATTGAACTATTTGGTTAAAAATTCGTGTATTTTGTTGATAATTAATTACTTCCGAATTTTTTAAATAAAAAATTTAACTATTACAGCTTTGGTTAAAAATTTATCTTTTTTAGTTGAAAATTCAACTAAACAATTTTGTTAAAATGTGATCTTTTTAGATCCTGTTTTAACTCTTTTGTATCGTCTATTTTGACGCAGAAAAACTCGTCTGGACCTCACAATAAGAGGTTTTTTTTTTTTTCTTTTTTTTTTTAAATCGCAGTCGACTTTTTGTAAATTTTTGGGTAAATCGGTCAGAGAACCGTTTGTCAAGCAATTTTTTGCCCAGTAACCTGCACTCGTTTTCGCACTTTAATCGTTGCGATGAATCAGAATCTCGAAAGTCAGGTCAGTTGAACTGGTAAAACGCCTGCATTGTTTTCGGTTTTGCACGTTTTTATTTCTTTCAAGAAGTCTCTAGGTCAGGACGAAAACGTGCCAAGTCGATTTAAAACCAGAAAATAAATTTATTTGTGCAATTTTTTTAGTCCCGTAATTGTCCTTTTAACATAATATTATAATTATCAGGAAAAACCTGGAAATGTTAGTGAATTTCTTTTTAAAGTCAAGGAATTTTTTTCTGAGAGTATTTAATTTTTTTTTAAATTGCAATATAAAATTGAATAAGAATGATTCTTCGTGTACAAAATTTTTTTTATAAAAAATTCAAAATTCTGAAAAAAATGACTTTAACATAATAGTTGAATGCTCAACTAAAAATAATTTTCCACAAAATTGTTGACTCTTCAACCAAAAAGGATACCTTTTTTTAACATTTTTAAATTATTAAGAAAAATTTTTTTTTCAACCAAGAAAAATAATTTTCTTCTGAAAGAGAAGAATTTTTAACAAAACACAAGAATTTTCAACCAAATAGTTAAATTTTCAACTATAAAAAAAGCTTTTTCAACTAAAAATTTAACTGCGTGTTGGAAAGATAAATTCTTTTGTTAAAAATTCATTTTTTTTGTTTTAAACGAAAATTCAGCTGTTTGATTGCAAATTTATCTATTTTGTTGAAAATTCGTTTATTAAATATTTGTTTTCAACTAAAAATTTGACTTCTATTTTTGGTTAAATTTTTTTTTTACTTGAAAATTCAGGTGTTTTCTTGAAAAATTGTCTTTTTTTATGAGAAAATTAATCTTTTGATTTCAGAATTTAATTTTTTGGTTAAAAATTGATTTCTTTAACTCAAAATTTAACTGTATGGTTTTATGTTGAAGATTTGTATTTTCTAGTTGAAAATTTATGTATTTTTTTTTAATTCGTATTTTTTTGTAGAAAATTAATTTTTTAAATTAAAGTTAAACTTTTTGTTTCAAAATTCAAGTAGAAATAAAAATTCATAATTTAGTTCAAAATTATTTATTACTTTGGTTCAAAATTTAACTTTTTTGTTGAAAATTCAACTCTTCGTTGCAAAGTCCACCTTTTTTTTAAATCAAGTATTTTAATTGAAGATTCATTATTAAATAAAAAATTTTTCATTTTGGTTGAAAATTTAACTATTTTATTGAAAATTCGTTTTTTTTGTGCTGAAATTGATCTCTTTTGGTTTAAGTTGATCGTTTTTAGTTGAAAATTCAATTTTTTATTTTAAAATACAATTTTTTGTTTGAAATATAATTATAAAAATTCATTTTTTTGAAATTTCAATTTTAAATTCAACCTTTTAGGCAAAACAATAGCTATTTAATTGAAAATTCCTTTTTTTTAATTATTATTTTTTTAACTGAAGAATAAATTATTCTGTTTGAATATTCCATCATTTTACTTGAAAATTTATTTCTGCTTGAAAATAAATTTTTTGTAACTAAAAGTTTATTTATTTAATATTTGTGTAAAAATGTATCTTTCTCAGTTGAAAATTTATTTTTTTTTTAAATTTAACCATTTTTTTGAAAATTTGTTGTTTTTCTAACAATAAAAAATAATTTTCTTTCAAAAAAGAAGAATTTTGAACAAAATACAAGAATTTTCTTCCAAATAGTTGAATTTTTAACTATAAAAGTAATATTTTTAACTAAAAAATCAACTGCGTATTGTAAAGATAAACTCTTTCGTTGACAAATTTATTTTTTTAAATTTAAAATGAAAATTCATCTTCTTGTAAATTTAATTACCTTCTTAAAAATTCTTTTTTTTTATCATTTGTCTTTAACTGAAAATTTAATTATTCTATTTTTGGTTACAATTTTTTTTTTACTTGAAAATTCATGTATTTTCTCGAAAACTTTTCTTTTTTTTATTAGAAAGTTAATATTTTGGTTTAAAAATTTAACTTTTTGGTTAAAAATTAATTTTTTCTACTTAAAATTTAACTACATGATTTTATGTTAAAAATTTATATTTTTTAGTTAAAAATTCTGTTCTTTCGTTAAAAATGTGCATTTTTTTGTAGAATATTTTTTTTTTTGGGGTTCAAGTTAATCTTTTTGGTTAAAAATTCAAGTGTTCTAATTGAAGATTTATAATTTAATTTATTTGATTTATTTGTCAATTTATTTATTTATATTTTTACTATTATTTTATTTATATATATATATATATATATATATATTTATG
>JAUELO010000010.1:942103-958915 GCA_032357855.1 Amphibolips quercusostensackenii | reverse complement strand
AGGGGCAACTGCGGTCACGCGTGACGGCACGACTCGCGGGATCTGCATGACAACTGGCACGGTTCTTCTTCTCCTTTAGCGCAGCCAAGTCGCATGTATGCACCAATTCATTTGCTTTCAAGTTAAATTGCCCCCTGATTCCAATATTCATACTGAAAATTCCCAATCTTCAAACTAAGATAATTTCTTTCAGTGAATGCTCCTGAATCACTTACTTCGAATGCTCCCGCACAGAAAAAATTGGGGATTCGCTAAAGTTGCGGTTTAAATAAAGGTTGGTATCGTTTAGAACTTGAGCTCTAAATGATACTGACAGAGACCCAAAAGCGTTCTATTCGAGCCCACTTGAAAAGAACATCAATGCGCATTCACAATACAAACTTTTGCAAAGTAGGGCGCGCTTATTTGAAATGTTGAAAAGTAAAATTTTTTCAACTAATAATAATAATTAAAACGTATTATAATTTAACATGTTCAAGTGGTACGTGGATAGATTTAATATATTCTGATCATTGGATAATAAAATGAAATGAGTATTCAGTAAATACGAAATATCATGTTATTTAATGTAATTAAAAAAAAAATTTGTAATAAATTATTGTTACCAATTCATGCACTTAAAACTTTGTATATTATTTAAAATGAATAAATAAATTCTATTACAGGTACGATTTGAAATATTCAACATTCATTTATCGAGAAATCGTAATTCAAATTTGATGGAAGTTGAATATTAAATGGAAACTCAGTCAGCATTGACGCGTTTCGAACTGGTTTTAAGTTTTTGTTTCAAGATGCGAAAAGTACAAAAATTTTCTAAGATTATAAGGGACGACTAAAAATCAAAAAAATAAAATTCTCGACACTATAAAATTTTTTAATTGAAAAATTCCCGGTTAATAAAATTCCCAAAATTATAAAATTGTCAAAATTTAAAAATCCGAAATGGGAAACTTCCGACAGAAAATTTTTGAATTATAAAATATCCGAACTAGAAAATTCCCGAACTGAAACAATTAAAAAAATATTTTTTTAATAATTATTATTTATGTAATGAATACAATAATCAAATATTTTTACCACAGAAAATTTTTTAAATGTGAATAGTTTGTTAACATTGTTGTTCAAATAAGAATAACTATGAATGTATGAAAATTGTATTGTATAAATTGTTTTTAATTTTTTTTAATTTAAAATTTAATTTTTAAAAACGTTTTCTGTAATTTTTCTATGCACATTTTTAAACAAAATTGTTCATCCAGAAATACATTCCTTCAGATCATTGTTATTTCAGATTGCAACAATAATTTTTTAGAACTTTAAACCTTAAAAAAATTGTTTCTCTAATGAAAAATATATGAGTATTTTATTTTTAATTAATAAATAATATTTATTAAACAAAGCATTTTTTATTTTTTAAATTCAGAAATTTTACAATTAAAAAATTTTCTAGTTCGGATATTTTATGATTCAAAGATTTTCTGTCGGAAATTTTCCAATTCGTCATTTTTAAATTTTGTTAATTTTATAATGCCAGGAATTTTATCATTGGAAAAATTTTAAACTCGAAAATTTTACAGTTCCGGGTACCTTATTTTTCTGGATTTTTTAATTGCCCCTTAAAATCTTCGAAAATTTTTGTATTTTTCGCATCTTGAGAAGAAACTGAAAACCATTTCAAAACGCGTTGGTGCTTTATTTTGAAAAATGAATTTAACAATTATGCTGGTAATAACCAGAATTTATTTTTTTCATTGCTATTTATTATCTATATTTTTTCAGTTTCTATTCAATATTTACGTTTCACAAAATTTGAAGTACAATTTCTCGGCAAATAAATATTAAATATTTCAAATTGTACCTGTAATTTCTTGACCTAATGCTCAGAATATATCAAAAACCATCAACGTACCACTTCAGCATGTTAAAATATAATTACTTTTAAGAATTAATATTAAATAAAAAAATTGTATTTTCAAGCATTTTAAATACGCGCGTCAATGGCAGCTAATAAGGCTCTTTATGCAACGCATGCGCAGTAGAGTGCTGGGTCCGCATTGGCAGCACTGCTGATGACTCAGACGAAAAATTTCTTGCATAGGAATACGCTTTTATGTTGCCGACTTTTCTACATAACCTGCAAATGATATTTATTAAGTCACTTTTAAATTTTAATTGCAGTAACATTTTATTCTTCAATTTTTTTCATAAGGTTATGTTTATCAGAATTTGATTACATGTGTGTTTTAAGGTAACAAATTATGTTATTAATCAAACAAAATATCGAAGTAGGCAAAGCGAAAAATAGGTTTTTTATAAATAGGCTTAATTACATTGGAATCACTTAGAACCCTAATTAAGGTATCATTTAGAGCTAATTTATCGTTTTGGTTTCTTTTCAGCAAGTGGGCATCTTACAACAAATACCCCCTTATTCCAATATTTAGGCTCAAAATTCTCAATCTTTAAAATACCACAATTATGAAGATGATTTTATTCAGAATTCAGTCACAATCTTACAATAAAGGTCCCGTGAGTACATTATTTGGACTAAAAATTACCAATCTTTAAAGTAAGATAATTCAATTCAGAAGATGGTCGCACCTCAATCACTTTGAATCTTACAACAAACGCCCCGTGATTTCCATGACTAGACTCAAAATTCCCAATCTTTAATGAGAAATAATTTCTTTCAGTGATTGCTCCTTGATCACTTACAGTCTTACAATAAATTTCCACTGATTGTATTATATAGACTGAAAATTTACAGTCTTTAAAATAAGAAAAATTTATTTAGAAGCTGTTGGCTTCTTAATTACTTTCATCAAATGCTCCCTAATTCCAATAGTTTTACTTGAAATTCCCAATTATCAAAATAAGAGAAATTAATTCAGAAGATGGCTGCTTCTCTATTACTTAAAATCTTACAACAAAGGCCCCCTAATTCCAACATTTAGACTAGAAATTTCCAATCTTTAAAAAAAGATAACTTAACTCAGTGGCTGCTTCACAATGACTTACATCAAAGTCCCCTAATTCCAATATTCACATTAAAAATTTCTAATCTTTAAAATAATATAATTTTATTCAGTAGTAGCTCTACTTGGACTCAAAATGTATATTCTTCCAATTAAGATCATTTATTTTAGAAGCTGATTGCTCCTCAACGACTTACATCGATTGGCCTCCTGATTCCAATATTCAGACTCAAAGTTCCCTATCTTAGAAATAGGATTATTTCGAGGATAATTTTATTCAGAAATCAAAAGCTGGTTGCTCTTTAATCGCTCACATCAAGTGTCCCTGATTCCAATATTTAGGCTTAAAATGCCTAATCTTCAAACTAAGATAATTTATTTCAGAAACTGGTTGCTCCACAATCACATACGTAGAATGCCTTGTGATTTCAATATTCAGAATCATAATTCCTTACTGTCAAAATAAGATAATTTCATTTCGTGGTTTCTCATGAATCACATAAATTTTCCTTTTTCCTAATTATCCAAATAAGATAATTTCCTTCAGTGACTGCTTCTGAATCACTCACATCAAATTCCCCCTGATTTTAGTATTTTGACTAAAAAACTCCTAATCTTCCAAATAACATTATTTAATTAAGTGACTGCTCTTCAATCACTTATTTTAAATTCTCCCTGATTTAAATATTTAAACTCAAAATTCACAATCCTTAAATTAAAATAATTTAATTAAGAAGCTGTTTGCCCCTCAATCACTTACGTAGAATACCTTCTGATTTTAATATTTAGAATCAAAATTCCTAACCTTCCAAATAAAAGAATTTCGTTCCGTGGTTGCTCCTAAATCACTTGCATCAAATTCCTCCTGATTTTAGTATTTGAACTAAAAATTTTTAATCTTTAAAAGAAGATAATTTTATTCAGTGGTTGATCTTCAAGCACTTTTATCAAATTCTCCCTGACCTTAATATTTTGACTAAAAATTCACAAACTTCAAAATAAGATGATTTTATTCCGTGGCTGCTCTTTAATCACTTATATCAAATTCTCCATGATTTTCATATTTATACTCAAAATTCACAAGCTTTCAACTAAGATAATTCAATTCAGAAGCTGGTTGCTTCTCAATCACTTGCGTATAATACCTTCTGATTTCAATATTTAGAATCAAAATTGCTAACCTTTTAAAGAAGAGAATTTCGTTCCGTGGTTGCTCCTAAATCACTTGCATCAAATTCCTTCTGATTTTAGTATTTGAACTAAAAATTTCCAATCTTCATGAGAAGATAATTTTATTCAGTGGTTGCTTTTCAAGCACTTTCATCAAATTCCCCCTGTCCTTAATATTCTGACTAAAAATTCACAAACTTCAAAATAAGATGATTTCATTCCGTGGCTGCTCTTTAATCACTTATATCAAATTCTCCCTGATTTTTATATTTATACTCAAAATTCACAGTCTTCAAACTAACATTATTCAATTCAGAAGCTGGTTGCTTCTCAATCACTTACGTAGAATGCCTTCTGATTTCAATATTTAGAATCAAAATTCCTGACCTTATAAATAAGCGAATTTCATTCTGCAGTTGCTCCTAAATCACTTGCATCAAATCCGCCTCTGATTTAAGTATTTGGACTAAAAATTTCTAATATTTCGAATAAGATAATTTCATTCAGTGGTAGCTCTTCAATCACTTACATCAAATTCCTCCTAACTTTTATATTTTGACTGTTCCTAATCTTCCAAATAAGATGATTTCATTCAGAGTCTGTTACTCAATTACTTATATCGAATTCTACCCGACTTCAATACTTATACTTAAAACTCCTTATCTTCAAGATAAGATAATTACATTCAGAATCTGTCTGCTCGTCAATCACTTACGTAGAATGCCTTCTGATTTCAATATTTAGAATCAAAATTCCTAATATTCCATATAAGAAAATTTTATTCCGTGGTTGCTCCTAAATCACTTTCATTAAACTCCCCCTGATTTTAGTATTTGGACTGAACATTCCTAATCTTCCAAATAAGATAATTTCATTCAGTCGCTGCTCCTCAATTTCTTATATAAATTCCTCCTGATTACAATATTTTTATTCAACATTTCCAATCTTCGTTCTAAGATAATTTAATTTAGAAGATTCTTCGCTAAGCTGTTTATACTAAAAATTTCTAATCTTCAAAATAATATAATTTAATTTAAAAGCTGGTTGCTCCTCAATCACTTACGTAAAATGCCTTCTCATTTCAAAATTTAGAATTAAAATTACTAACTTTCAAAAAAAGATAATTTCTCTTCGTGGTTGCTCCTAAATCACTTGAATTGAATTTCTCGTGATTTTAGTATTTGAACTAAGAATTTCCAATCTTCAAAAAAAAATTAATTTTATTCAGTGGTTGCTCCTCAGTCACCTACATGAAATTCCCCGTGACTTTAGTATTTGGACTCAAAATTCCTAATCTTGAAACTGAGATAATTTTATTCAGTGGTTGCTCCTTATTCACTTACATCTAATTTTCCCTGACTTTAATATTTTAATCAAAAATTCCCAATCTTCAAAATAAGATAATTTCACTTAGTGGCTGCTCCTCAATCACTTGTATCAAATTCTCACTATCAACATATTTATACTCGAAATTTTTAATCTTCATACCAAGAAATTTTTATTTAGAATCTAGTCGCTCCTCAATTTCTTTTATAAATTCTTCCTGATTCCAGTATTTTTATGCAACAATCCCAATCTTCATGATAAGATAATTTTATTCAGAAGCTCCTGTATGAAGCTTTTTAGACCAAAAATTCGCAATCTTCAAACTAAGGTAATTTCATTTAGTGGTTTCTCTTCAATCTTTTACATCAAATTCCCCCTAACTTTTGTATTTTAAATAAAAATTCTCAATCTTCAAAATAAGATGATTTGATTCAATGGCTGTTCCTTAATCACTTATATCGAATTCTCCCTGATTTCAATATTTATACTTAAAATTCCTTATCTTTGAGATAAGATAATTTAATTTAGAAGCTGTCTGCTCGTCAATCACCTGTATTTGGACTGAAAACTCCCAATCTTTTGAATAAGATAATTTCATTTAGTGGCTTCTCCTTAATTCCTTATATAAATTCCTCCTGATTTTCAATTTTTAATCTTCAAACTAAGATAATTTAATTCAAAAGCTGGTTGCTCCTTAATTACTTACGTAGAATGCAGTCTAAATTCAAAATTTTGAATCAAAATTTCCTAACCTTTAAAATAAAATAATTTCATTCCGTGGTTGCTCGTTAATCACTTACATCAAATTCCGCCTAATTAAAGTATTTGAACTAAAACTTCCTAATCTTTAAAATAAGATAATTTCATTCAGTGGCTGTTCCTTAATCACTCACATCAAATTTCCTCTCCTTTAAGTATTTCGACTAAAAATTCCCAATCTTTCAAATAAGATAGTTTCATTCAGTGGCTGTTTCTCAACCACTTACATCAAGTTTTCATGATTTCAATATTTTAACAAAAAATTTTCAATCTTCAAAATAAGATAATTTCATTCAGTGGCTGCTTCTCAATCACTTATATCAAATTTTCACTGATCACAATATTTACACTCAAAATTCCCAATTTTCAAACTGAGACATTTTCATTCAGAATCTAGTTGCTCCTCAATTCTTTTTATAAATTACTCCTGATTTCAATATTTTTATTTAACAATCCCATTCTTCAAACTAAGATAATTCAATTCTGAAGCTGGTTGCTCCTCAATTACTTACGTAGAATGCTTTCTGATTATAAAATTAAGAATCAAAATTTCTAACCTTCAAAATAAGATAATTTCATTCCGTGGTTGCTTCTAAATCACTTGCATCAAATTCCCTTCAGATTACATCAAATTCCCACTGATTTTAATATTTTGACTAAAAATTCCCAATCTCTCCTCAATTACTTACATCAAATTCTTCCTGATTACAATATTTATACTC
The DNA here is from genome assembly GCA_032357855.1 of Amphibolips quercusostensackenii. Classification (NCBI taxonomy): domain Eukaryota; kingdom Metazoa; phylum Arthropoda; class Insecta; order Hymenoptera; family Cynipidae; genus Amphibolips; species Amphibolips quercusostensackenii. Next base: position 951,960 of record JAUELO010000010.1, on the reverse strand, counting down.
AAAATTGCCAATCTTCAAACTAAGACAGTTTTATGCAGAATCTGGTTGCTCCTCAATTCTTATCTAAATTCCTCCTGATCCTAAATTCAAAATTTTAAATAAAAATTTCCTAACCATTAAAATAAGATAATTTCATTCCATGGTTGCTCCTAAATCACTCACATCAAATTCTTCCTGATTTAAGTATTTGGACTAAAAATTTCCAATATTCCAAATAAGGTAGTTTCATGCAGTGGCTGTTCCTCAGTCACATTCATCAAATTCCCCCTGATTTTAATATTTTGACTAAAAATTCCCAATCTTCAAAATAAGATAATTTTATTCCGTGACTGCTCCTTAATCACTTATATCAAATTTTTTCTGATTTCAATATTCATACTTAAATTTCCCAATTTGGAAACTAAGACATTTTCATTAAGAATTTAGATGCTCCTTCATTCCTTTTGTAAATTCCTTTTGATTCCTGTATTTTCATTTAACAATCCTAATCTTCATGCTAAGATAATTTCATTTAGAAGCTCCTTTATCAAGCTGTTTATACTAAAAATTCCCAAACCTCAAAGATAATTCAATTCAGAAGCTGGTTGTTCCTCAATCACTTACGTGAAATGCCTTCTGATTATAACACTTAGAATCAAAATTCCTAACTTTTAAAGAAAAAAGTTTTTCCTATGGTTGCTCCTGAATCACTTGCATCGAATTCCCGCCAATTTTAGTATTTTAAGTAAAAATTACATATCTTCCAAATAAAATAATTTTATTCAGTGGCTGCTCCGTAATTTATTATATAAATTCCTTTTGAATACAATGTTTTTATTTAACGATTCTAATTTTCGTTCTGAGATGATTTAATTTCGGAAGCTTCTTTATGAAGCTGTTTAGACCAAAAATTTCCAATCTCTAAACAAAGATAATTCAATTCAGAAGCTGGTTGCTTTTCATTTACTCACGTAGAATTCTTTTTGATTAAAAAATTTAGAATCAAAATTTCTAACCTTCAAAATAAGATAATTTCATTCCGTGGTTGCTTCTAAATCCCTTACATCAAATTCTCCCTGATTTAAGTATTTGGACTGAAAATTTCCAATATTTCAAATAAGATAGTTTCATTCAGTGGCTGTTCCTCAGTCACTTTCATCAAATTCCCCCTGATTTTAATATTTTGAATAAAAATTTCCAATCTTCAAAATAAGATAATTTTATTCCGTGGCTGCTCCTTAATCACTTATATCAAATTTTTTCTGATTTCAATATTCATACTCAAAATTTCCAATTTGAAAACTAAGACATTTTCATTTAGAATTTAGATGCTCCTCAATTCCTTTTATAAATTTCTTCTGATTCCTGTATTTTCATTTAACAATCCTAATCTTTATTCTAAGATAATTTCATTTAGAAGCTCCTTTATCAAGATGTTTAGACCGAAAATTCCCAATCTTGAATCAATGACAATTTTATCCAGAATCTGGTTGCTCCTTAATCACTTACATCAAACACCCCAATGAGGCGTTGGGTAGATTAATTGCCAAGACGAGATTCCCATTCATTTGTCACTCGGAACGGGAACTCGGAACCGTAAGGCAGACAGCACTTTATACTGTATGCGACGATGACGGAATTTTAAGTGGAAGGAAAACAAGGATGTTTGAGTAGTCGCTCAGTTTCCTGACTCGTAGATGCAACTGACCCCATGATCCGAGAGACTTGCACATAATCGGGATATCCTTAAAGAACACTTGATATGCGTATGAGACTTTGGTATGGGAATATAATTATTTCCTTATTACATACATAAAATCAACAGTAAGTAAAAACATACTCAAACATGTCCTCTCGAAAGTCGGGCACCTTGCTTTATAGTCCAATTTATTTTATTTAAAAATTTTTATTTTTTATTCTATTTATTTATTATAGACCACTGTAGTAGCAATGTGAAATTAACTTAAGAGGTTCATTTTTCTTCTGATGAAAGTCTCTCAACGAAAAGGGATTACTTTTTAATGAAGTTCTTAAATTTTCAACAAAATAGGTGCGCTTTGAGCAAAACATTTGAATTTTTGAACAAGATGAATAACTTTCTACTTAAAAAGACAAATTTTCAACAAAATACATAAATTTTGAACTAAGTAGATAAATTTTCAAATAAAAAAGATCAATATTTCACGAAAAATGGAATAGTCAGGTTGTCAGTTGAAAAATAAATTTTAAACTAAAAAAAAATTATCTTTTAACAAACGATTTGAGTTTTTAAAAGAAATTTATTTTTAAGTTGAATAATAAATTTTCAACTACATTAGTTAAATTTTTATTTCAAAAATAAATTTTCAATCGAAGAGTCAACTAAATTCAAGAATTTCCAACAAAAAAGTGACTCCAAAAACAATTTTTTCATTTAAAAAATGTGATATTTAATAATAAAAAAAAATAATTTCAAATCAAAAACACTTGAACTCAATTATAATAGTAGAATCTTCAACCAAAAAGACAAATTTTTAACAAAACAGTTAAATGTTCAACAAAACAATTGAATTTTCTATCAAAACAGATACTTTTTAAAGAAAATTGTTTAATTTTCAACAAATTAGAATAATTTTTAAACAAATATTTAATTTTCGACTAAAAACAATCACTTTTAATCAAGCAGATTAATTTTCTACCAAAAAAGGTGAATTTTCAAGTGAACAGTAGTTAAATTTTCATCTAAAGAAAATAAATTTCTAATAAAAAATAAAATAGTTACATTTTTAATAAACAATTAATTATTTAAAAAAAACTTTTATCTGATTAGTGTAATTGTTTATAAAAAGATAAAGTTTTAACTAAGATCATGACTTTACAATAAAATGTGTTATGGTGAAATTTTTATTTAAAAAAATTAATTTATAATTTTAAAAAACAGTAAAGTTGCAACAAAATTCTTAAATTTTAACAAAAATAATTCAATTTACAACAAAAAATATGAATTTTCAAACAAGATAATCAATTTTCTACCTAAGAAGTGACTTTTAAAACAAAATGCATAAACTTTTAAACAAATAGGGGAACTTTCACCTCAAAAAATAAAAATTTACTTTCAATTTTTCATTTGAAGAAAAAAACAGTTTCTTAGAAGATTCATTTTTTACTAAAAAATTTTTAAACAAAATGCATGACTGTTTAACCAAATAGTTGAATTTTCGTCTAAAGAAATTAATTTTAACCAAAAATAGAATAGTTACTTTTTAAATTGAAAAATATTATTTAATCAAAAAAATGATGCATTTCCAAACAAAAAATAAACTTTCAATAAAGTAGTTCAACGAAGAATTAAATTTTCCAATCACAATCAAATGTGAAGTAGTTAAATTTTCCAGTTAAAAAATTGAATTATAATAAATAAACAGTAAATTTTAAACAAAATAGTCAATTTTTTAACAAAATAGTTGAATTTTTCACCAAAATAATTTATTTTTCAACCAAAAAGATCGATTTTTAACCAAGAATATTTATTTCCTACCAAGAAAAAAGTTGAAAACAAAATAAATAAATTTTTGAAAAAATATTGGAATTTTTAAGTAAAAAAATAAAAATTCACAATAAAAAATCAAATAGTGAAATCGTCAGTTAAAAAAAATTTGCATGAAATATGAATTTTCATATACATAAAAATATGGTTTTTTAACAAAAAAGTTAAATTTTTCAGCATTATAGTTTAATTTTCAACCAAAAAGATTGATTTTCAAGCAAGAAAATTTATTTGAAACCAAAAAATGTTTAAAAAATAAAATGAATGAATTTTCAAACAAATAAAGGAATCTTCAAATAAAAAACAAAATAAATTCACAATGAAAAATCTAATAGTGTAATCTCAGTTACAAAAATAATGAAATATAAATATACAATAAAAATGGAATAATTCAATTTTTATTATGAAAATTAATTTGCACTAGAAAAAAGAGAATTTTTAACAAAGAAGTTTAATTTTTTACCAAATTAGTGTAATTTTCAACCCAAAAGATGAATTTCCAAGCAATTTTTAGTCAAGAAAATTGTATTATAATAAAAAACAGTAAATTTTAATAAAATAGTGCTCTTGGTTAATCTGAATTTCCGCGTATCTTCTTTAATTTCCTATTTACTATCTTATCGTATTATGTATCTATCAACGCCTATTTTTCAAATCCACTTGTCAATCTGAATTCACGTCTATTTTTTTTAAACCTTTTCTATCTCGTCCTATCCTTTATTTTACGTCCATTAACGTCAATCTTTTTTAATCTCATTTAATCTGAATTCCCGTCTATTTCTTTCAGTGTCCTCTTCCTCTATCTCATCGTATCTAACATCTATCAACGTCAATCTTTTTTAATACTCTCGTCTCTCTCTCTCTCTCTCTCTTCGTATTCTACATCTATCAATGTTTATCTTTCTCTACCTCTTTAGCAATATAATTTACGTCCATTTTTTCAATACCCTTTTCTTTATTTCAACTTATCCTTTCTCTATCTACGTCAATATTCTTCTACCTGTCTCTCATTTTTAAAATCCGTTTATCTTTTTTAATCTTCCCTTCTTTATCTCATCGTATCTAACATCTATCAACGTCTATCTTTCTCTATCTCTTTACTAAACGAAATTTGCATTTTTAAAAGTTTTTGTATTTCACTATCACTTTTAATTTCTGTTTATCCCTTTTAATCCCTTTTTCTCCATCTCATCGTATCTAACATCTATCGACGTCCATCTTTTTCTATCCTTTTATCAATATAAAATGACGTCAATCTTTTTCAATGCTCTCTTTTCTCTCATCGTATTCTACATCTATTAACGTTTATCTTTCTCTATCTCTTTTTAATATAATTTACGTTTATCTTTTTAATACCCTCTTCTTTATTTTACCTTATCCTTTGTCTACCTACGCCAATATTTTTCTACCTGTCTCTCATTTTTAAAATCCGCTTATCTTTTTTAATCTTTTTTTCTTTATCTTATCGTATCTAACATCTATCAACATCTATCTCTCTCTATCTCTTTACTAATTAAAATTTGCATCTTTCACAGTTTTTGTATTTCATTGTCAATTTCAATTTCTGTTTATCTCTTTTAATCTCTTCTTTTCTATCCCATCGTATTCAACATCTATCAACGACTATTTTTTTCTAATCTTTTATCAATCTATATTTACGCCTATCTTTTTTAATACCCTCTCCTTTATCTCACCCTATTCTTTATCTATCTACGTCAATATTTTTATGCCTCTCTGTCAACCTTAATTCCCGTTTATCTTTTTTAATTTTCCCTTCTGTATCTCATTGTATGTAACATCTATCAACGTCTATCTTTTTCTATGCTCTCATCAATCTAAATTCACGTCTGTCTTTCTTTGTATCTCTATCAATATGATTTTCCATTTTTTTTCAGTCTTCCCATCTCTGTCTTATGATACTGAACATCTATCAACGTCGATCTTTTTCTATCATTTTATAAAACTATATTCACGTCTATCTTTTTCGATACCTTTCACTATCTCTTTATCAATCGAAATTCGCGTCTTTTGAAGTTTTTGTTTCTGACTGTCATTTTCAATTTCTGTTTATCTTTTTTAATCTCTTCTTCTCTATCCCATCGTATCTAACATCTATCAACGTTTATCTTTTTCTATTCTTTTATCAATATAAATTTACGTCTATCTTTCTTAATACCCTCTTTTCTATCTCATTTTATCCTTTATCTATCTACCTCAATATTTTTTCCCCTCTCTGTCAATTTGATTCCCGTTTATCTTTTTAATTCTTCCCGTCTCTATCTCATCGTATCCTAAATCCATCAACGTCTATCTTTCTTTATGTATTTACGAATCTACATTTACGCCTATCTTTTTCAATAACCTCTACTCTAACTCACCCCGTCCTTTTTCTATCTAAATCAATATTTTCCTACCTCTGCCAATCTAGATTCTCATTTATCTTCTTTATTCTTTCTCTATTGCATTGTATTTAAGAGGTACCAACGTCTATATATTTTTTTATCCTTCTATTAATCTAAATTCGTGTCTATCCTTTTTAATACCCTTTTCTCTATTTTATCGTGTTATACTTTTATTAACGTCTATTTTTCTCTATCTCTTTATCAGTCTAAATTTGTGTATTTTAAAGTTTTTGTATCTCACTTTCTATTTGAATTTCTCTTTATCTCTTTCAATCTTTTCTCCTCTATCTCATCGCATCTAACATCTACCAACGTTTATCCTTTTCCATTCTTTAATAAATCTAAATTTTTGTTTAACTTTTACAATACCCTTTTCTCTATCTCATCCTATCCTTTGTCTATCCACATCAATAGTTGCCTACCTCTCTGTCAATCTGAATTCCCGTTTATCTTGATCGATTTGCCCTTCTGTATCTCATTGTATCTAACAACTATCAACGTATATCTTTTTCTGTTTTTTTATTAATCTAAATTTACGTCTATTTTTTTGAATAACCTATTCTCTATCTCATCGTATTCTACATCTATCAACGTCTATCTATATTCTTCTATATTCTTCGTCTATTCACGTTAATATTTTTACATCTCTGCGTCAATCTAAATTTTCTTCTAGTTTTTTTTGAACTTCTTTTCTCTATCTCATCACATCTAACATCTATCAACCTCGATATTTTTCTATCACTTCATAAAACCAAATATATGCCTATCTTTTTTAATACCCTTTTTTCTAGCTTACCTCATCCTTTGTCTATCCACGTTAATATTTTGCTACTTAATCCCCATTTATCTTTTCTAATCTTTCCTTCTCTATCTCGTCTTATCTAACAGTTACCAAAGTCCATCTTTTTCTATCCTTTTATTAATCTGCATTCAATCTACCTTATCCTTTCCTCTGTCTAGCCACGTCAATAGTTTTCTACCTTTCTGTCAGTCTAAATTCCCATTTATCTGTTTGACTTGACCTTCTCTATTTCATTGCATCTAACATCTATCACCGTCTATTCTTTTCAATCCTTTTATCACTCTAAATTCACGTCTATTTTTTAAAGACCATTGTCTCTTTCTCATCCTATTCTTTATCTATTCACGTCAATATTTTTGTTTCTTACTTTCAATTTAAATTTCCGTTATCTTTTTCATTCTCTATCACATCGTATGCTACATCTATCAAAGTCTATCTTTCTCTATCTCTTCATCAATTTATATTCGCTTTTTAAAATATTTTTGCATCTCACTGTCTATTCAAATTTCTGTTTATCTTTTTTATTCTTCTCTCCGATATTTCATTGTATCTAACATCGATCAGCGTCCATTTTTTTCTATTCCTTTATTTATCTAAATTCGCGTCTATCTCTTTCAGTGCCTTCTTCTTTACCTTATTTCATCCTTTATCTATCCATGTCAATATTTTTCTACTTCTCTGCCAATCTTAATTCCCGTTTATTTCTTTTATTCTTCCCTTCTCTATCTCATCGTATTTAACATCTATCGACGTCTATCTTTTTTTTTCCTTTTATCAATCTAAGTGCACGTCTATTTTTTCCAACAGCCTCTTCTTTATCTCATTCTATTCTTCATCTATCCACATCAATATTTTTTTTCTTACTGTCAATTTCAATTTTCGTTTATATTTTTTTATCTGTTTTTCCCTATCTCATCATATCTAACATCTATCAACGTCTATCTTTTTCTATTTTTAATAAATCTAAATTCACGCCTGTCTTTTAATACCTTTTCCTATATCTCATGGTATCCGTTGTATATCCATGTCAATATTTTTCTACCTGTTTGTCAACCTAAGTCCCTGTTTATCTTTTTTAATTTTCTCTTCTCCCTCTCTTCCTCTCTCTCTCTTTCTCTCTTATCGTATTTAGCATCTATCCATGTCTATCTTTTTCAATTCCCTTTTCTCTATCTTATCCCATCTTTTATTCATTCACGACAATACTTTTTTATCTTCAAATTTTTTTTCTAGAAGCGATCAGCTATATTTGCACCAGAGCTTCTATGGATTAGATTCTTTAATTTTTGTTATTTAATATTTTTTATATAAATAAACAAAGAGCCAAAATAAGACATTTTTTAATTATTATCTGTTATCTTTAAATAAATAACTTAATTAATCCACTTACGATGAAAATAAATATTAAAGTGTCTTAAGAATATAAATGATTACCAGGATAACGAATGTGATTGTTATGAACAAATTATATTAACAAAATAACGACATCGTGAAAACTTTTTTAGCAAAGTATATTTGCAAGTTGAAACTGCCTCAAATTGTCGACAGGATCATATTCAATTATTAAAATTTGTTGTCCAGTATAATTTGTTTATTTTATAAACAAATTATGTAAACAAATGCATGGTTTAGGCATTCATTAGCAGAAAGTAACTGTTTTTCTTTCTGATCGTTTTTAAATTATACTAGTGGTAATTTTTGGTAATGCAGACCTGTCATTCAATATTGTTTGCTCATTTTATAAACAAATTTTATAAACAAATGCATAGTTTGGTCATTTATGGGCAGAAAGTAATTGTTGTTTATTTTAAACGCCTTTAAATTACATAAGTGGTGATGTTTAGTTATAAATAATTGTCATTCGATATTGTTTGTTTATTTTATAAACAAATTTCATAAAAAATGCATAGTTTGTCTATTAATAGGCAAAAAGCAATCGTTTTTTTTTCCTAATCGTCTTCAAATGATATAATTGATGATGTTCAGTGGTAAAGACTTCTTTTTCGACATTATTTGTTTATTTTATAAATAAATTTCATAAATTTTTGAAGTAAAAAATAATGTTTTGCACTTTCTCCGTAAATTTTTTATATTCTGCAGGTATGCATTTACAATTAAACAAAAATTCATCCCAGTAGGTTTTTATTATCAAAAGTTCTACGAATTTAAAACAAAAATTACACCTGCGCCTACTGTGCGTCGTCAACCTCAAATTTATTTTTAAAAAAATTTATTGATAGGATAGTTTTATCCTTTCCTATCCCCTAATTTCCTTTTTTTCTAATCTTCTTACTTCCAGCAGGGACCGTAGCTTATGGACGGTCCTTAAGTAGAAAGTTGAATAAATGTCAGCCGATGATTTGGAGAAGTTTACTGATGCGAAGATTAGATAGATTTTTAAAATAAATTCATTGATAGAATACTACTATCATTTTCTATCCTCCAATTTCTATCTTTTCCAAATTTTTACTTCCAGCAGGGACCGTAGCTTATGGACGGTCCCTAAGTAGAAAGTTAGATGAATGTCAGCCGTTGATTTAGAGAAGTTTACTGATGCGAAAATAAGATAGATTTTTGAAATAAATTCATTAATAGAATACTTATATCCTTTTCTATCCCCCAATTTCCATATTTTCCAAACTTTTTACTTTTAGCAGGGACCGTAGCTTATGCACGGTCCTCAAGTAGAAAGTTGAATAAATGTCAGCCGTTTATTTGTCGAAGTTCACTGATGCGAAGATTAGATAGATTTTAAAAATAAATTCATTGATAGAAAACTTTTACCCTCTCCTATCCCCTAATTTCCATCTTTTCCAATCTTTTCACTTCCAGCAGGGACCGTAATTTTTGAACGATCCTTAAGTAGAAAGCTAAATAAATATCAGCCGTTGATTTGGAGAAGTTTACTGTTGCGAAGATCAGGTAGATTTCTAAAATAAATTTATTCATAGAATACTTCTATCCTTACCTATCCCTTAATTTCTATCTTTTCCAATCTTTTTACTTCTAGCAGGCACTGTAGTTTATGGACGGTCCTTAAGTAGAAAGCTAAATAAATATCAGCCGTTGACTTAGAGAAGTTTACTGATGCGAAGATTAGTAACATTTTAAAATAAATTCATTAATAGAATACTTCTATCCTTTCCTA
>JAUELO010000010.1:860691-882479 GCA_032357855.1 Amphibolips quercusostensackenii | reverse complement strand
GTCAGCTAGTTAATTAGAGACCACATTTATACGCAATGAATTAGCTGGTACGGTTAGACTTATAAGGGGGAACGGGTCACCCACGCCATGTTGTGGCAGCTGGTATTCCGAGTTTCATTTTTCCTTCACTGTCCAACTAGCACAACAGTACCTCAATTGTCCCTTTCCCTTCCGGGATGAAGAAAAGAAATTCTTGATCATTTAAAATTAAAACATCCTAATCCTCTTTCTACTCCATGACCACAAGAGAAAACCAACTCGCGCGCTGTGCGCGCGCTTATTTTTTTTGTAAGCTCAGGCAATTTTTAAATTGAAATATGAAATTATTATTTAAAAAAATTTTTTACTACATAGTATTTATTATCTTAAACTGGAAAACAAAGACGCGCGCTCCGTGCGCAGTTATTATTTTTTGTTGGCTGAGGCAATTTTTGAATTAAAATATAAAATAAATATCAACAGCATTTTTTTGTATTACATAGTACCTGTTGTGTCAGAATAGAAAACAAACACGCGCGATAAGCGCGCGATTACTATTTTTTATTTTTTAAGAAAGTTTTTATATTATAATATGAAATTGTTATGAATAAAATTTTTTTCTACAACACATTATTAATTATCTCAAACTAGAAAACAAACATGCGCGCTACGCGCGCGATTATTATTTTTTATTGTCTTAAACAATTTTTGAATTAAAATATGAAGTTAATATCAAATTTTTTTTTTATGTATTATTTATTATCTTAAACTAGAAAACAAACGCGCCCGCTATGCGCGCGTTTTTATAATTTTTTGTAACTCAGTCAATTTTTATATTGAAATATAATTAATATTAATAACATTTTCTTAAATAATAATATAGAATTAATACGTACACCAATCTTTTGTATTACATAGAAACTATTATTTAAAACTAGAAAACAAACATGCGCGCTACATAAGCGATTATTATTTTTTATTGAGTGAGGTAATTTTTAAATAAAAATATGAAGTTAATATTTGAACAATTTTTTTGTGTTACATTGTATTTATTATCATAAAGGAGAAAACAGACACGCGCGGTTCTTGTCTTTTCTTGGCTCAGGCAATTTTTAAATTCAAATATAAAATCGATATCAATGAAAGAGTTTTGTATTACACAGTAACTTTTATTTAAAAAAAGAAAACAAATGTGTGCGCCTAGCGCGCAATTATTTTTTTCGGTAGGCTAAGTTAATTTTTTAAATTAAAATATAAAACTAATACTTATAAAATTTTTTGTATTACATAGCATCTATTATGCAAAACTAAGAAACAAACACGCGCGTTCAGCGCGCAAGTTTTATTTTTTGTTGGTTCAGGAAATTTTTTAATTAAAATATGATATTATTATTCATGGAAATTTTCTGTATTATATAGTATTTATTATCTTAAACTAGAAAAAAAACCTGCGCGCAACCTACGCAATTATTATTTTTTATTGGTTCAGGGAATTTGTAAATGAAAATATAAAATGAATATTTATGCAAATTTTTTTTTACATAGTATCAATTATCATAAACTAGAAAATGAACACGCACGCGATTATTATTTTTTGTTTCAGTAAATTTTTAAATAAAAATATGAAATAATTATTGATACAATTTTTTGCATTTGTTATCTTAAACTAGAAAACCAACACGCGCGCTAAGCGCGCAAGTATTATTTATGATTGTTTTAAGGAATTTTAAAATTTATATATATAAAATTATTATATACACAAATTTTAAGTATTGCATAGTATTTATTAGCTTAAACGAGAAAAAACACGCGTGCTGCGCGCGCTAATTATTTTTTGTTGGCTTAGTCAATTTTTAAATTAAAGTATGAAATCAATATTATTAAAAATGTTTTTTTGTCGCCCCTTAGTACCAAAGTATCAATTATCTTAAACTAGAAAACAAACGCGCGCGCTACGCACGCGATTATTAATTTTTGTTTCAATAAATTTTTTAATCAAAATATGAAATCAATTTCAATAATTTTTTGCTTGTTTTACATATTATCTATCATCCTAAACTAGAAAACAAACACGCGCACTATACGCGCGCTCATTGTTTTTTAGTAGACTTAGTTAAGTTTTATATCAAAATATTGAATTGATATTTATACAAATTTTTTGTATAATATAGTATTTATAATACTAAGCGAGAAATGAAAACACGCGCGGCAAGCGCGCGATTATTATTTTTGGAGTTTTCAAGCAATTTTCAAATTGAAATATGTAATTGATTTTCATACAAATTTTTTGTTACATAGTATTTATTATCTTAAGCTAGGAAACGAACAAGCGCGCTACGCACGCTATTATTATTTTTTATTGGCTCAGGTATTTTTTTAATTAAAATATGAAATTAATTTCAATAAATTTTTTTTCTATTATATGGTATTTATTATCTCAAACTATAAAGCAAACACGTGCGCTACGCGCTCATATTTTTTTTACCTACTTATTTTTCAAATTAAAATGTAAAATTAAGACTTATACCAATTTTTTTTCTTTACATAACATCTATCATTTAAAATTGAAAAAAAACACGCGCGCTAAGCGAGCGCTTATTATTTTTTGTTGTTTCAGGCAATTTTTTAATTAAAATTCCTAATCAATATCAATAACATTGTTTTTATATCACATAGTACATGTTTCCTTAAGCTAAAAAAAAAAAACGCGCGCGCTAGGCGCGCAATAATTATTTTTAATTGTTTCAAGCAAATTTTTTAATTAAAATATGAAATTCATATCAATAAAATCTTTTTCTATTCATAGCATTTATTATCTCAAACTAAAAAACCAACACGCGCGCTATGTGCACGATTATTATTTTCTCATTGTTCTAGACAATTTTTAAATTAAAATAGGAATTAAATATTTATGCAATTTTTTTATTACATAACGTCTATGATTTAGAAAAAAAACATGCGCGCTATGTGCGCGATAATTATTTTTTTGGTCTCAAGCAATATTCAAATTAAAATATCAAATTAATATTTATACCAATTTTTTGAATTACGTAGTATCTATTATTTAATACTGCAAAACAAACAAAGGCGCTATGTGGGCGATTATTATTTTTTCTGTCTCACGCAATTTTTAATTCAAAATATAAAATTATTATCAATACATTTTTTCCCTAAAATTTTGTGAAATCCTGTAAGATAAAAAAATTTTAGAAATTTTCCAAATAGTTTTTCAAAATACATCTATGAAAAACTAAGAAAATGGTGAATTCCCTTGCGAAAGCTAGAAAAATTATTTGTATATGACCTTGAAAAAAATAAACACACAAACTTAAGAAATAAATTTTTTATTTTATAATAAAAATTATTTTTTCCTTAAAATGCAAATTTGGCTAAGCTTTTTTTTATGTCGAAAAAATGGTTTTTGTTTAACAATTCAACAATTTTTTTTTAATTCGTCTTCTTGGTATGATAATGGATTTGTCTTGGTAGAAATTTAACTCTTTTCAAAAATCACAATTGCAATTAGATTGAAGTTTAAATATTTTTTTGAGAGTAAAGCTATATTTTTGCAATTGAAAATTTTTTTACTTTTTTTGGTTTTTTTTTAAACTATTACATTTTTCTTCAAGAATTTGAAATTTTGATTGAAAAATCATGTATTTGGTTGAAAATTTACTTTTTTGTTAAAAATCTATATTTTCAGGTAAAAAATTAAACTATTTTGTAGAAAATTTGTCATTTTTGCAAATACCTTATCTTTTTGTTAAAAAATATATTTGGTCACAAATTTTGTTGAATTATCTTGCAACACTTTGTCAAAAATTAATTTTTTTTGTTACACGTTCATAATTTTAGCTAAAAATTCAATTCATTTAAATTGTTTTTAATTTTTTTGTCTCTTTTAAACTCTTTTTAATTTATTTTAATTCCTATGAATTCTTGCGAATTAATTAAAATTATTAAAGCTTTTTTAATGCGTTTAAATTTTTTTACATTATTTTAAATTCTTCCTTATTTTTTTAAGATCTTTTTAATTATTTAAATTTTTTAGATTAATTAAATTATATTGAATTCTTTTGACTTGAAAAAAATTTGGATTATTTTCTATTCTATCAAATTCTTCTAAATTCTTTCCAATTTTTATGGGTTTTTCTGAATTGTTTTCAATTTATTTAAATTCTTTTTGATTTTATAATTAATAATTTTTTTAAAATTATTATAATTTGTTTTTATCTTTTTTCATTTCTTTTAATTCTATTAAATCGTTTTTAAATTTTTTTAACTATTTTCAATTCTTTATAATTTTTTTCAATTTGTTTTAATTGTCCTAAATTTTTTAAAATTCTTTTCTTTTCTTTTGAATCTATTTTAATTCTTCTCATTATTTTGAATTTATTTAAGTTATTGAAAAATTGTGAATTGGTTTAAATAAAAAATTTTAATATTGAATTATTCTGAATTCTTGCAAGATCTTTCAGATTATCACAACTTCTTTCAGATTATTTTTGATGATTTTGAATTCTTTCAAAATATTTTGAATTTTTTGCGATTGTTTTCAATTCTTTTTGTTTGTTAAGAATTTTTTTACTTTTCTAAGTTATTTTTAGTTTTTTTTCAGTGTAATGAATTCTCTTTAAATTTATCGGAATTTTTAAAAATTATTTTTATTTCTTTTGGATTCTCTTAAATCCTTTTTAATTTTTTAAAATTGCAATTAATTGTTTTTAACTCTTTTTATTTCTTTCTAATTTTCTTGAATCGTTTAAAATTCTTTTAATTTCTTTAAAATTCTTTTTAATTCTTTTCAGTTCTTTTCAATTCTTTTGATTTCCATACAATTCTTTTTTAATCCTTTTTAATTTTTTTCAGTTCTTTTTAATTTTTTGAAATTATTTAAAATCTATTATAATTCGTATCAATTGATTTAAATTTATCAGAATTATTTATAAAACTTTTCATTAATTTGCATTTTCTCAAATTTTTTTGCAATATTCTGAGTTCTTTCAAGATCAGTTACATTATTTTACATTCTTCTAGATTATTTTATAATATTTTGAGTTGTTTTGAATTCTTTGGCATTTTTTGGGAATATTTTTAATTGTTTTGAATTCTTTTTGATTGTTTTGAATTCTTTCAGCTTTTTTTAATTATCTTGAGTTCTGGGAAAAAATTTTAACCATCAAAAAATTTTTATTAATTTTTTAATTGTTTTCAATTCTTTCAATTCTTTGTAATTTATTTGAACTCTTATCAATTTCTTTAAATTTATTAGAATTATGTTAAAAATTTAAATTGGTTAATTGATTATATATTTTATTGTTTCGAATTCTTTTATTTTCTTTCAAGTTCTTTAAATGATTTTTTATCATTTCAGATTATTTCGATTTTTTTATTGTATCTAATGGTTTGGAAATATTTCCAATTCCTCAAAATTGTTTTTAATTCTTTTGATTAACGTGTAAATTTTCTTAATTATTTTTATTTCTTATGCATTGTTTTGAATTCTTTTAATTTTTTTGGAATTTTCTGAAAATTATGTTTATTTCTTTTACGTTCTTTAAATTTTGTTAAAATTCTTTTTACATTTTCAAAATTGTTGTGAATTATTTTCAACTCTTTTCATATCCTCTTCATTCTTTTAAATTCTTATTAAAATTTTGAATTTTAAAAAATTCTTTTAAATGCTTTTGAATTCCTTTCAATTCATGGTAATTCTTATCTATTCCTTTGAGCCTATAAAAATTATTTTTAAAATGTTATTAGTCTGAATTCTTTTCTATTGTTTTGAATTCTTCTTTATTCTTTCAAGTTCTTTTACATTATTATAAGTTTTTTTTACATTATTTCAGATTATTTTAAATTCAGTTAAATTGTTTTAAATTCTATTAATTTTTTTTTTAATATTTATGAGTCATTTTGAATTATTTTGAATTGCTTTCATTTCTTTCAGATTGTTTGGAATTTTTTAAATTATATTTATTTCTTTTGAATTTAAAAGAAATTTTAATTTTTTTGAATATCTTAAAATTTTTATAAATTTTTCTCAACTCTTTTTATTTGTTTTTCACTCTTTCAGATTCTTGAAATTTTTTAAAATTTCTTTTAAATTGTTTTGCATTTTTTTATTGCTTCCAATTCATTTAGTTTATTTTTAATTCTTTTGTATTCGTCTTAATTCTAATCATTTCCTCTGAATTCATTAAAATTATTTAAAAATTTAAATTGGTTTGAATTCTTCTTAATCCTTTCAAGTTCTTTAAATTATTTTAAATTCTCTTAGATTATTTTAGATTATTTTGAATTTTTGTAAATTATTTTTCACTTTTCTGAATTATTGTTAATTCTAATGAGTTGTTTGGATTTTTGTGTAATTATGTTTATTTCTTTTGATTTCTTTGAATTTTTAAAAAATTCTTTTTAATTTTCCACAAATTTTATTAATTATTTCTAATTTTAAAAAAACTTTTTCATTCTTAAAATTCTTTTAAAAAATTAAAATGCTTTTTAATTCTTTCCAATTATTTTTAATACTTTTTTATTCTTTTTATTCTTTTTAATTCTTTTTAATTTTTTTAACTTTCGATTGTTATAAATTCATTAAAATTTTCTGTTTTTTTTTTTGAATTCTTCAATTCATTTTAAATCTTATCATTTCCTCTGAATTTATTGAGAATAGTTAAATTGGTTGGAATTGTTTTAGATTGTTTTAAATTCTTTAAGGATTTTTAACATTATTTTTAATCCTTTTAGATTATTTTGAATTATTTTGAATACTCTTAAATTGTTGTCAGTTTTTTAGGATTATTTTAAATTCCTTTAAATGCTTACAAATTATTTTTATTGTTTTAAAATTGTTTAAATTGTGTTCATCTCGTTTAAGTTCTTGAAAAACATTAAATTCTTTAAAATTTTTTTAAATTGTTTGAATTATTTTCCAATCTTTTCATATTTTCAAAATTCTTTTATTGTTTTTAATTCTTCTGGTTTCCTTTAGATTCTTCGAAACTTATTTTTAATCTTATCATTTCCTTTAAATTGATTGAAAATTATGTAACAAAATTTTTATAGATTTGAATTCTTCTTAATCAATTTAAATTCTTTTAAAATGTTTAGAATTATTCTGAATTATTTTTAATTTTTTTAAATTGTTTTAAATCCTTTTTAATTCTCTAAATTTTTTCTGAATCATTTTTAAGTTAATTTAAATTGTAATTGATTCTATTACATTTTTTGGAATTCTTAAAAATCGTTTTCATTTCCTTTGAATCCTTTTGAGTACTCTTTAATTTTTTTTATTGTTGCGAATTATTTTTAACTCTTTTAATTTTGTTTTAATTCTTTTAAATGGTTTGAAAAGTTTTAAAATTATTTAAAATTATCTTCGATTCTTTTTAATTCTCATTAATTGTTTCCAATTCTTTTGGTCTCTTTTGAATAAGCTTAAATTGCTTTTAATTCTTATCAATTATTTTAAATTCATTAAAATTATTTTGAATATCTAAATTGATTGAATTACTTTCAACTGTTTTCAATTCTTTTGGGTTCTTTTTAATTCTTTTAAATTTGATGTATCCTTATTAATTCCTTTAAATTGATTAAAATTATTTTTACAATTTGAATTGATTTGAATTCTATTAAACTGTTTTTAACTTTTCCTAATTCTTTTAAGATCTTGTAAAGTATTTAAAATACTTTAAAATTATTTCAGATTATTTGGAATTTTTTACAATTGTTTTTAATTTTTTGAAAATATCTTCAATTCCTTAAAATTTTTTTCAATTCTTTCAAATTTTTCTAAATTATCTATAGTTATTGTGAATTGTTTTGATTTGTTTTTACCTGTTTAAATTTTTTTTAAATTATGTTAATTTTTTTCATTCTCTAACATATTTTTTTTTTAGTTTTGAAAAACTGGTATTAATTGTTAAAAAATTTAATTTTTTAAATCTCTTATATTTGAT
This sequence comes from Amphibolips quercusostensackenii, assembly GCA_032357855.1. Lineage (NCBI taxonomy): Eukaryota > Metazoa > Arthropoda > Insecta > Hymenoptera > Cynipidae > Amphibolips > Amphibolips quercusostensackenii. The sequence goes on along the minus strand of JAUELO010000010.1, from coordinate 874,539 downwards.
AAAAATTGTAATTATTTTCAAGTTTTTTTTATTTTTTTGAATTGTTTGAATTCTTTTGGTTTCTTTCGAATTCTTTTGTATTGATTTGAAATCTTATTAATTCTTTTAGAGTTATTTAAAATATATGGATTGGTTTGAATTCTTTTAAATTGTTTTAATCGGTTAAAATTATCTTCAATTCTTTTAAATTATTTTTAATTTTTTTCAATTCTTTTTAATTTTTCTTAATCATTTTCAGTTATTTTTATTTCTTTTAAAGTAGTTAAAATTTTTTGAATGGTTTTGAAATTTTCCAATTGTTTTGATTTTTTTTTCAATTGAAAAAAATTTATCTCAATTATGAAAAAGGATTATCGCGTAATCTCGCGAATGTCGTAATCATCAAGTAGCGATTGCCCATTAGAAATTTAATCCATCGAGAGGTCACGCTAATACCGCGGCACTTAATACTTGCAAATAAAGTGCATCTGATGTGCCAGTTTTTTTTCTCATCATAATTTTTTTTATCAACTTTTCTTAAGTAGATAATAACGGTACGTGTAGTACAACTGTCTTCGTTGAAATTGCTACCTGTCATTTGTTTACGCATCAATGCAATTAACGACGACATCATCGCGCCAACTCGCCGATTACCCACTTTCAACCGGACAATCGATAACGACATTAAAAAAAATAAATAAATAAAAAATTAAAAAAAAAATAATTAACGACCAATCTCCACGGATCCGTAAACGCTAAAGTGAGAATAATTTCTATAAATAGTAGACAGAACGATTGGCTAATTCACTGCTTTGTTGGGACTATTATCATCAATTGCACTGTTTGGAATGTTACTCGGAAATAATCACCGGATTATTTCTTTGCGTGAAATATGCAACTATTTTCTAATGAATCTCTCTTTTGTAGTGAGTAATTGAAATCGCTTGATTTTTAGATAATTATAATGATTCTAATGAATCGAAAATATAAATTTAATTCTTTATTCAAAGAATGAGGAAATTCCTGATTAGAGCTTATCTAAAAAAGGAGGTAGAGAAAAAATTAAGTTTTAACCAAAAAAAAATTTTTAACACAAGAAATCAACTCAATTTATTTATTTATTTAAAAATATTTCTTTAATTATTTGAAATTTTTTCAATTCTGTGTAATTGTTTTTTATTGTAATAAATTATTTTTTAATTCTTCTGATATATTTTTAATTGTATACTATTCTTTTATTTTTATTTTACTTTTTTCAATTCTATTTAATTACTTTTTGAATTCTTTTCAATTTTTTGAAAATTATTTTCGAATCTTCTTAATTTCTTTCAATTTCTGTGAATTATTTTCAATTCTATTTAATTATTTTCAATTATTTTCAATTCTTTTTAATGCTTTTCAATTATATTCAATTCTTTACCGTTCTTTCAATTTTTACTTAATTCTTTACGTTTATTTTGAATTAATTTGAATTTTTCTGGATTTATTGAATTTATTTCTTTTTTTGAGTTCTTTACAATTATTTGCAATTCTTATGAATTATATAGAAGTCCCTTAAATTCTTTTTGATTTCCTCAATTCTTTTTATTCTTTTAGAATTATTCTCATTTCTTTTGAAGCAATTTGAATTATTTTAAATTCTTTTGAATAGTTTCTAATTCTTAGTTTTTACAAGTTATTTAAATTATTTTGAATTCTTTTAAATAGTTTTCAATTCTTTTGAATTCTATTAATTTTCTTAATTCTATAAAATTCTCTACAATTTTTTTCAGTTCCTTTCAATTCTCATCAAGGGTTTTAATGTTTTCAACTTTTTGCAATAATTTGCAATTTTTGTCAATTAAATTAAATTTCCTTGAATTTTTTTTAATTTTCCCAATTCTTTTGATTCTTTTTGAATTCTTCCTAGTCCTTTTAAATTTATTTTAATTATTTTGAATTTTTTCGAATAGTTTTCAATTATTTTCAATTCTGTTCATTTCTTCAATTCTATAAAATTCTCTACAATCCTTTCCAATTTTTTTCAGTTATTATCAATTCTTACTAAGTGTTTTTATTTTTCAATCCTCTGCAATTTTTGTCAATTATATTAAATTCCCTTAAATTCTTTTCAATTTTTTAATATACTTTCTATTCTTTTTGAATTGTCCTCAATTCTTTTAAAGTTATTTAAATTTTTTTGAACTTTTTAAAATAGTTTACAATATTTTTTAATTCAATGCCTTTTTCAATTATATATAATTTTAACAATTCTTTTGAATTCTTATGAAGTTTTTTTTCAATTTTTTCAATTCTTTGCATTTACTTGCAATTCTTGTCAATTATATTGAATTTTTATGTATTATTTTTACTGTTTTTAATTCTTTTAAATCTTTTTGATTTTTTTTTAGTTTTTCTTGTTTATTTTAATTTGCTTCAAATTATTCTGGATTATCTTTAATTTTTTCAGTTTTTAAAAACTATTTTGCGTTATTTTGAATGATCTTTACTTAATTCTTTTTTATTTAATTAAATTCTTTTTAATTCTTTTTATTTTTTTTTATCTTTTGATATCTTTTAAATTATTTTTAATTCTTTTCAATTATTTTTCATTCTTTTTAATTCTTATCATTTGATTTTATTTTTTCCAATTGTTTTAAATGATTATTTTTTAATTCTTTTAAATTCTTTTCAATTTTATCAATTGTTACTAATTTTTTTCAAATCGTTTTTATTATTTTGATTTGAATTAAATTATTTTAAGTAGTTTTCAGTTCTTTTAATTTCTTTTCAATTGTTTTTGATTCTTTCAGTCTTATTCGATTACTTTTAATTCCTTTTCATTATTTTGTATTTTTTAAAATTGTCAGAAACTCTTCCCAATTCTGTTCAATTTTTTAAAAATGATTTTTATTAATTCTTAATTGTTTCTATTATATTTTTTTAATTTGCTAAATTCTTTTGATATATTTATATTATTTTAATATATTTATATTATTTTAGATTCTTTTAAAATCTTAAAAACTCTTTCAAATCCTTTTAGACTTTTTTCAATTCTTTAGGACTAGTTTCAATTCTTTTTAATTGTTTTGAATACTTTTTAATTGTTTTAATTGTTTCTCAGTTCCTTCCGTTCATTTTTAATTGCTTTTAATTATTTTGAATTTTTAAATTTGTTGTGATTATTTTAAATTATTGGCAATCATTTGCGATTCTTGTCAATCATATTAAATTACCTTGAATTCCTTTCCAATCTTTTAAACCTTTTTGGATTTTTCAAAGTTGTTTTTAATCTTTTTAAATTAATTACAATTATTTTGAATTGTTTTCAACTATTTTCATTTATTTTTTATTGTTCCGAATTATTTACATTTTTTTACTTTTTAAAACTGCTTTGCATTCTTTTGAATTCTTTTGAATTTTTTCCAACCTTTTTTAATTTCTTTTAATCTCTTTTAATCCTTTTTAATTCTTTTCATTACTTTTGAAGCCTTTTCCATTCTTTCTAATTATTTTAAATTCTTTTTTATCCTTATTAATTTTTCTCAATTCTTTTTAATTATTTTCAATTCCTTTTCCTTTTTTTTAAAACAAGTTTTAATAATTATTTTTTACTGACTCTTTTAAATTCATTATAATTCTTTATGATATTTTTAAATTCACTTAAATTATTTAAAATGATTTTAAATTGGTTTGAAATTGATGACAGATTGATTGGCTTATTCACTCATTTTTTGGGACTATTATCGTCAATTGCACTAATCAGAATGTTTTTTGGAAATGATCAGTGGAAATTCCTGATTAGATTTTATCTAAAAGAAGTGCCGTAGAAAAAATGAAGTTGAGAAAAATTTTATTTTTAACAAAAGAGTTTAACACAATTTATTTATCTATTAAAAACTTTTTTAAACTAGTTTCTCAATTCTTTTCGTTTATTTTGAATTGTTTGAAATTGTTCTAAATTTTTTGATTTGTTCTCAATTTTTTTGGTTCTTTGCAATTATTTGCAATTCTTATGAATTACATTGAATTCCTTTCAGTTCTTTTTTAATCTTTTGCATTTTCATCAAGGGTTGTGATTTTTTAATTTTTTGCAATTATTTGCAATTCTTGTCAATCATATTGAATTCCATTGAATTCCTTTCAATTTTTTTAAAATCTTTTGATTCTTTTTAAATTCTTCTCAGTTAATTAAAATTAAAGTTATTTGAACTATTTTGAATTCTTTTGAATAGTTTTTAGATCTTTCTAATGGTATGCATATTTTAAAATTCTATACAATTCTCTACAATTCTTTTTAATTCTTTTTAATTTTTATTAAGTTTTTTAATTTTTCAGTTCTTTGCAATTTTTTGCAATTCTTATGAATGACATAGAATTTCCTTGAATTCTTTTTAATTTTTTCAATTATTTTAATTCTTTTTGAATTCTTATTGGTTCTTTCGAAATTATTTAAATTTTTTAGAATTCTTATCAATTCTTTTGCTTTTTTATTAGTTTTTTTGTTTGTTTTAAATTGCTTTACATTGTTTTCATTTTTTTCAGTTTTTTGCAATTATTTGCAATTCTTATAAATTATCATTAATTCTCTTAAATTTTTTTCAATTTTTTTCAGTTCTTTTAATTCTTCTTGAATTCTTTCTAATTCCTTTAAAGTTATTTAAATTCTTTTAAATTCTTATTAATTCTTTTGCTTTTTTAAAAGTTTTTTTTTGCTTGTTTTAAATCGCTTTAAATTGTTTTCAATTTTTTCAGTTCTTTGCAATTATTTGCAATTTTTGTAAATTGTATTAAATTCCCTTCAATTCTTTTCAATTTTTTGATTCTTTTAATTCTTTTTTAATTCTTTTTAGTTTTTTTTGAAGTTATGTGACTTATATGGAATTCTTTTAAATAGTTTCTAGTTCTCTACAACTCTTTTCATTTTTTTAATTGTATACAATTCTCTGCAATTTGTTTGAATTCTTTTTAATTTTTTATCAGTTCTTATCAAGTTTTTCTTTAAATGTTTTCAATTCATTGCAATTATTTGCAATTCTTGGCAATTATATTCCATTCCCTTGTATTATTTTCAATGTTTTTAATTCTTTTGAATCCCTTTGAATTCTTCTTGCTTTTTTTGGCTTATTTTAATTTGCTTGAAATTATCCTGAATCATCTTTAATTTTTTTAGTTTTCATAACTGTTTTGCATTCTTTTGAATTGTCTTTTCGTAATTCTTCTTGATTCTTATCAATTCTTTATATCTTCTTAATTCTTATTTATTATTTTCAATTGTTTTTAATTATTTTCCATTTCTTTTAATTCTTATCAATTGATTTTATTTTTTTCAATTGTTTCAAATAATTATTTCTTATTTCTTTCCAATTTATTTCAATTCCGACAATTGTTTTTAATTCTTTAAGAAAAATTCAAAATAATTTTTATTTAAATTAAATTCTTTCCAGTAATTTTCAGTTCTTTTGATTTCATCCAATTGTATTTGTTTTTTTTAGTCGCTTGTAATTCCTTTCAATTCTTTTCAGTTCTTTCAAGTTCTTTTCAATTCTTTTTAATTATCATTAATTCCTTTTGTTTTTTTTAAATTATTTATAATAATTACTTTTTTCTAACTCTTTTAAATTCATTTTAATTTTTCCTAATATTTTTGAATTTACTAAAATTATTTAGAATTATTTTGAATTGGATGAAAATTCTAGACAGATCGATTGGCTAATTCACTAATTTTTTGGGACTATTATCGTCAATTGCACTGTTTGGAATGTTACTCGGAAATAATCACCAGATTATTCCTTTGCGTGAAATATGCAACTATTTTCTAATGAATCTTTCTTTTGTAGTGAGTAATTGAAATCGCTTGATTTTCAGATAATTATAATGATTCTAATGAATCGAAATTATAATTTTAATTCTTTATTCAAAGAATGAGGAAATTCCTGAACAGATCTTATCTGAAAAAAGTATTGTACAAAAAATAAAGTTGAAAAAATTAATTTTTAAAATAATAGTTTAACACAATTTATTTTTTTATTAAAAACATTTTTTCAATTATTTTTAATTTTTATTAATCTTTTCGAATCATGTCAGATCCTTTCAATTCCTGTCAATTATTTTTAATTCTATTTATTCTCTTCAATTCTTTTCAATTTCATTCAATTCTATTTAATTCTTTTCAGTTCATTCGATTGTTTCTCCATTCTTTCCGTTTATTTTGAATTGCTTTAAATTTTTCTGAATTTTTTACATTCTTCTTAATTTTTTTCGGTTCTTTGCAATTATTTGCAATTCTTGTCAACTATATTGAATTCCCTTGAATTTTTTAAAATGTTTTACAATTCTTTTGATTCTTTTTTAATTCTTCTTAGTTATTTAAAGTTGAAGTTATTTGAATTATTTTGAATTTTTTTGAATAGTTTTTAATTCTTTCCAATTCTATTAATTTTTTTCAATTATATGCAATTCTCTACAGTTGTTTCTAATTCTTTCCAATTCTCATGAAGGGTTTTTATTTTTTCAGTTTTTTGCAATTATTTGCAATTCTCATAGATAACATTGAATTCCCTTAAATTCTTTTTGATTTCTTCAATTCTTCTAATTTTTAAAAAAATCTTCTTAGTTCTTTTGAAGTTATTTCAATTATTTTGCATTCTTTTGAATAGCTTTTTAGTTTTTTTAATTTTATCCTTTTCTTCATTTTACACAATTCTCTACGATTCTTTTCGATCCTTTTCACTTCTTCTCAATTCTGATCAATTCTTATCAGGGTGTTTTCAATTTTTTCAATTGCTTGCAATTACTTGCATTTCTCGTTAATTATATTGAATTCCCTTTTATTCTTTTCAATTTTTCAGTTCTTAAAATTCTTTTTCAATTCTTCTCAGTTATTCCAAAGTTATTTAAATTCTTTTAAATTCTTATCAATTCTTTTGCTTTTTTTTTTAGTTTTTTTCCGTTTGTTTCAAATTGTTTCAAATTGTTTTCAATTTTTTCAGTTCTCTGCAATTATTTGCAATCCTTATAAATTATATTGAATGCCCTTAAATTTTTTTAAATTTTTTCAATTCTTGCAATTCTTTTTTTAATTCTTCTCAATTCTCTCAAAGTTTTTTAATTGTTCTCAATTCTATGCATTTTTTTAGTTCTATACAATTCTTTACAATTCTTTCCATTTCTTATCAATTCTTATCAATTCTTGTCAAGTGTTTTTAATTTTTTCAATTCTTTGCAATCATTTGCAATTCTTGTCAATTATATTAAATTTCCTTGAATTCTTCACAATTATTTTCAATTCTTGTCAAGTTTTTCTTTAAATTTTTTCAATTCTTTGCAATTATTTGCAATTTTTGGCAATTATATTCAATTCTCTTGTATTATTTTTAATGTTCTTATTTCTCTTAAATCCTTTTGAATTCTTTTCACTTTTTTCGCTTATTTTGATTTTCTTGAAATTATTCTGAATCATCTTTAATTTTTTCATTTTTTTAAAAATGTTTCGCGTTCTTTTGAATTGGCTTTTCTTAATTTTTCTTAATTCTTTTCAATTCTTTTCTATCTTTCCAATTCTTTTTTATTATTTTTAATTGTTTGTAATTATTTTTCATTTTTTGAGATTTTTGTCAATTGATTTTATTTTTTTCCAATTGCTTTGAATAATAATTTCTTATTTCTTTCCAACTCATTTCAATTGTGACAATTGTTTTCAATTCTTATAAGAAATTTTTAAATCATTTTTATTTAAATTAAATTCTTACCAGTAATTTTCAGTTCTTTTGATTTCATTCAATTGTATTTGATGCTTTCAGTCGTTTGTAATTCCTTTCAATTCTTTTCAGTTCTTTTAAGTTCTTTTTAATTTTTTTCAATTATCATTAATTCCTTTTTCTTTTTTTGAATCATTTATAATAATTACTTCTTCCTGATTCTTTTAAATTCATTTTAATTTTTCCCAACATTTTTAAATTTACTAAAATTATTTTAAATTATTTTGAATTGGCTAGAAATTCTAGACAGATCGATTGGCTAATTCACTAATTTTTTGGGACTATTATCATCAATTGCAGTGTTTGGAATGTTACTCGGAAATAATCAACGGATTATTTCTTTGCGTGAAATATGCAACTATTTTCTAATGAATCTCTCTTTTGTAGTGAATAATTGAAATCGCTTGATTTTTAGATAATTATAATGATTTTAATGGATTGAAATTATAATTTTAGTTCTTCATTCAAAGAATGAGGAAATTCCTGATTAAATCTTATCTAAAAAAAGAGATAGAGTAAAAATTGAGTTTGAAAAAAAAAAAATTTTTAACACAAGAGATCAACTCAATTTATTTATTTGAAAATATTTTTTTAATTATTTAAAATTGTTCAATTCTATGTAATTGTTTTTTATTATTATAAATTATTTTTAAATTCTTTTGATATCTTTTCAATTGTATACTATTCTTTTATTTTTATTTTACTTTTTTCAATTCTATTTGATTCCTTTTTGAATTCTTTTCAATTTTTTTAAAATTATTTTCGAATCTTCCTAATTTCTTTTAATTTTATTTCATTATTTTCAATTTTATTAATTTCTTTCGAATTCTTTTCAATTCTTTTCAATTCTTTTCAATTCTTTTCAATTCTATACAATTCTTTACAGTTCTTTAAATTGTTTCTCAATTCTTTACGTTTATTTTGAATTGATTTAAATTGTTCTGGATTTATTAAATTGTTTTCCATTTTTTGAGTTCTTTACAATTTTTTGCAGTTCTTATGAATTATATTGAAGTCTCTTGAATTCTTTTCAATTTTTTCAATTCTTTTGATTCTTTTAGATTTATTCTCAATTCTATTAGAGCAATTTATATTATTTTAAATTCTTTTAAAAAGTTTTCAATTCTTAGTTTTTTAAAGTTATTTCAATTATTTTGAATTCTTTTGAATAGCTTACAATTCTTTTAAATTCTATTAATTTTTCTAATTCTATACAATTCTCTACAATTTTTTTAAGTTCCTTTCAATTCTCAGCAAGGGTTTTGATGTTTTAAACTTTTTCCAATAATTTGCAATTTTTGTCAATTATATTGAATTCCTTTGAATCCTTTTTAATTTTTTTAATTCTTTTGATTCAATTTGAATTCTTCCTAGTCCTTTTGAATTTATTTTAATTATTTTGAATTCTTTTGAATAGTTTTCAATTACTTTCAATTTTATTCATTTGTTCGAATCTATACGATTCTCTACAATTCTGTTCAATTCTTTTTAGTTATTATCAATTCTTAGCAAGTGTTTTTATTTTTCAATTCTTTACAATTTTTGTCAATTGTATTGAATTCCCTTAAATTCTTTTCAATTTTTAAAAATACTTGTTATTCTTTCTGAATTCTTCTCAATTCTTTTAAAGTAATTTAAATTCTTTTAAACTTTTAAAAATAGTTTTCAGTATTTTTCAATTTAATGAATTTTTTTAATTCTATGCAATTTTTACAATTATTTTCAATTCTTATAAAGTTTTTTTTAATTTTTCCAATTCTTTGCAATTACTTGCGATTCTTGTAAACTATATTAAATTCTTATGCATTATTTTCAATGTTTTCATTTCTTTTAAATCTTTTTGAATTTTTCTCAGTTCTTCTGGTTTATGTTAAGTTGCTTTAAATTGTTCTGAATCATCTTTAATTTTTTCAGTTTTTAAAAACTATTTTGCGTTCTTTTGAATGATCTTTTTCTGATTCTTTTTTATTTAATTTAATTCTTTTTAATTCTTTCCTATCTTTTCATTTCTTTTTAATTATTTTTAATTCTATTCAATTATTTTCTATTCATTTTAATTCTTATGAATTGATTTGATTTTTTCCAATGATTTTGAATGATTATTTTTTTATTCTTTTCAATTCTTTTCAATTTTGTCAATTGTTTTCAATTCTTTTAAAATATTTTTTATTATTCTCATTTGAATTAAATTATTTTAAATTATTTTCAGTGATTTTCAGTTCTTTTGATTTCTTCTCAATTTTATTTGATTCTTTTAGTCTTTTTTGATTCTTTTTCATTCCTTTTAATTATTTTGTATTTTTAAAAATTTTCAGCAATTCTTCCCAATTCCGCTCAATTTATTAAAAATTATTTTTTTTATTTTTAATTGTTTCTATTAAATTTTTATTTAATTTGCTAAATTCTTTTGGTATATTTATATTATTTTAATATATTTATATTATTTCAAATTCTTTTGAAATCTTTAAAACTCTTTAAAATCCTTTTAGACTTTTTTTAATTCTTTAGGACTATTTTCAATTCTTTTTAATTGTTTCGAATACTTTTTAATTGTTTTGATTGTTATGCAGTTCCTTCCGCTTATTCTTAATTGCTTTTAATTATTTTGAATTTTTTAATTTGTTGTGATTTTTTAAAATTATTTGCAATCATTTGCATTTCTTGTCAATCATATTGAATTACCTTGAATTTTTTTCCAATCTGTTAAACCTTTTTGGATTTTTTAAAGTTGTTTTAAATCTTTTTAAATTAATTAGAATTATTTTGAATTGTTTTCAACTATTTTTATTAATTTTTAATTGTTCCGGATTATTTGCACTTTTTTCACTTTTTAAGACTGCTTTGCATTCTTTTAAATTCTTTTCAACCTTTTTTAATTCCTTTTGATCTCTTTTAATTTTTTTCAATTTTTTTTATTTCCTCTAAATCCTTTTCCATTCTTTTTAATTCTTTTAAATTCTTTTTCATCCTCAATAATTTTTCTCAATCCTTTTTAATTATTTTCAATTCCTTTTCCTTTTTTTTTAAATTAGTTTCAATAATTATTTTTTCCTGACTCTTTTAAATTCATTCTAATTCTTTCTAATATTTTTAAATCTACTTAAATTATTCAAAATGATTTTGAATTGGTTAGAAATTGATGACAGATTGATTGGCTTATTCAATAATTTTTTTTGACTATTATCGTCAATTGCACTGATTGGAATGTTTTTTGGAAATGATCATCGGATTATTTACTTGCGTGAAATATGCAACTATTTTCTGATAAATCTCTCTTTTGTAGTGAGTAATTTAAATCGCTTGATTTATAGATAATTAAAATGATTCTAATGAATCGAAATTATAATTTTAATTCTTTATCTAAAGAATAAGGAAATTCCTGATTAGATCTTATCTAAAAAAAAGTGCCGTAAATAAAATAAAGTTAAGAAAAAATTAATTTTCAACAAAAGAGCTTAACACAATTTATTTATCTATTAAAAACTTATTTAAAATTATTCTAAGTTCTTTTGAAATGTTTCAAAAGTTTTTTAAATTCTTTTGTCTTCTGTTTAATTGTATATCATTTTATTATTTTGATTTTTTTCAATTCTATTTAATTCTTTTGTTCCTAAACTATTTAAATTATTTATAATTCTTTTAAATCTTTTTAAGCTATTTTAATACATTCTAAATTGTTTTGATTTATTTACAATTTTTTAGTTTTTGAAAACAGTTTTATATTTTTTTGAATTGTTTTCAATTCTTTTCAAGCATTTTCATTTCCTTTCAATTATTTTTAATTTGCAAAATTCTTTTTAAATCATGTCAGCTCTTTTTAATTCCTGTCAATTATTTTTAATTCTAATAATTCTTTTCAATTCTTTTTAATTCCATTTAATTTTATTTTATTCTTTTCAGTTCTTTCGACTGTTTCTTCATCGTTTATTTTAAATTGCTTTAAATTGTTCTGAACTTTTTCGGTTCTTTGCAATTATTGTCAATTCTAATTTTTTCAGTTCTTTGAAATTATTTGCAATTCTTATAAATTATATTTAATTCTCTTAAATTCTTCACAATTTTTAAAAAAATTTCAAATTCTTCTTAAATTCTTCCTTATTCTTCTAAAGTTATTTAAATTCTTATCAATTCTTTTTTTAATTCTTTTCATTTTTTCAATTCTATACAATTCTCTACAATTCGTTTAAATTCTTTTTAATTTTTATTAGTTCTTATCAAGTGATTTTAATTTTTTCAATTCTTTGCAATTATTCGCAATTCTTGTCAATTATATTGAATTCCCTTAAATTATTTTCAAGTTTTTCAATTCTTTTTATTCTTTTTTTAATCTTCTCAATTCTTTCAAGTTATTATAATTATTTCCAATTCTATGCATTTTTCAATTCTATACAATTCTTTTTATTTTTTTCAATTCTCATCAATTCTTATCAATTCTTATCCAGTGTTTTTAATTTTTTTAATTGTCTCCAATTATTTGCAATTCTTGTCAATTATATTAAATTTCTCTAAATTCTTTTCAATTTGAAATTTCTTTTTTCACGTTCTGAATTTTCTCAATTCTTTTGAAGTAACTTGAATTTTTTAAAATTCTATCCTTTTTTTAATTCTATACAATTCCAACTCTATTCAATTTTTTCAATTCTCTTCAATTCTTTTCAATTCTATTTAATTATCTTCAGTTCTTTCGATTGTTTCACAATTCTTTACGTCTATTTTGAATTGCTTTAAATTTTTTTGAATTTTTTGAATTGTGTTTAATTTTTTCAGTTTTTTGCAATTATTTGCAATTCCTATTAATTATATTGAATTCTTTTCAATTTTTTCAATTTCTTTTCTTTCTTCTAAAGTTATTATTTTATTATTATTATTATTATTATTATTATTATATTAAAGTTATTATATTATTTAAAATTCTTTATATAGTTTTCAATTCTTTTTAAATCTATTCAATCCCTTTCAGTTCTTTTGATTGTTTCTTAATTCTTTTCGTTTATTTTGAATTGCTTCAAATTGTTCTAAATTTTTTGAACTGTTTTCAATTTTTTTAGATCTTTGCAATTATTTGCAATTCTTATGAACGATATTGAATTCATTTGAATTCTTTTTAATTTTTCTTAACTTTTTTTAATTTTTTTAGAAATCTTTTTAATTTTTCTAAAGTTATTTAAATTCTTTTGAATCCTTTTCAAATAGTTTTCGAATCTTGCTAATTCTTTTTTAATAGTATTCAATTCTTTTCAACACTATGCATTTTTAATTCTATACCATTATTTTTTATTCTTTTCAATTCTCATCAAGGATTTTAATGTTTTCAACTGTTTGCAATAATTTGCAATTTTTGTCATTTATATTGAATCAGCTGAAATTATTTTCAATTTTTTTTTTAATACCTTTAATTATTTTTTAATTCTTCTCAATTTTTTAAAAGTTATTTAAATTCTTTTGAACTTTTTAAAATAGTTTTCAATATTTTTTATTGCAATACATTTTTTCAATTCTTATCAAGTTTAAAAAAAAATTTCAAGCTTTTGCAATTATTTGCAATTCTTGTCAATTATATTGAATTCCCATGTATTATTTTTTAATTTGTATTGTATGTATTGATTTTAACTCTTTTAAATTTTTTTGGATTTTTCTTAGTTCGTTTTGTTTATTTTGATTTGCTATAAATTGTTCTTCATCATCTTTAATTTTTTCAGTTTTCAAAAACTGTTTCGCTTTCTTTTAAATTATCTTCTCTTAATTCTTTTGTATTTTTTTTATTCCTTTTAATTCTTCTCAATTCTTTTTTATCTTTTCATTTCTTTTTAATAATTTTCGATTCTTTTCAATTATTTTCTATTTTTCTCAATTCTTATTAATTGATTAGATTTCTTCAATTGTTTTAAATCATTATTTTTTAATTCTTTCCAATTTATTTCAATTTTGTCAATTGTTTTTAATTCCTTTTAAACCTTTTTTATTATTTTCATTTGAATTAAATTTAAAAAAATTTTTTTTGGTAATTTTGAGTTCTTCTAATTTCTTTTTAATTGTATTTGATTCTTTCATTCTTTTTACATTCTCATTGTAATGAGAAGGTAATGGTTTTATGTGAAATTTGACTTTGCCGGTTTTCATCAAATGTCCA
>JAUELO010000010.1:849968-860591 GCA_032357855.1 Amphibolips quercusostensackenii | reverse complement strand
GGGCGCGCTCAAACTTGCGAGCGAAGCGAGCCGCGCGCGCCGCGCGCGATGAGAATATGCCCGCGAAGCGGGCAGATTTTTTTTACATTGCTTTAAATTGTTTTCAATTTTTTCAGTTCTTGTCAATTATTTGCAATTCTTATAAATTATATCAAATTGACTTAATTTTTTTTGAATTTTTTTTAATGCTTTTAATTCTTCTTAAATTCTTTCTAATTCTTTGAAAAGTTATTTAAATTCTTTTGAATTCTTATTATTTCTCTTAATTTTTCTTAGTTTTTGTTTGTTTTTTTTTAAATTTCTTTAAATTGTTTTAATTTTTTTCAGTTCTTTGCAATTATTTGCAATTTTTATAAATTATATTAAATACCCTTAAATTTTTTTTCAATTTTTTAATTCTTTCAATTCTTTTTTTAATTTTTCTCAATTCTTCCAAAGTTCTTTTTAATAATTTTCAATTCTATGCATTTTTTCAATTCTATACAATTCTTTTCAATTCTTTCCATTTCTCAGCAATTCTTATCAATTCTTATCAATATACAATTCTCTACAATTCTGTTCAATTCTTTTCAGTTATCATTTATTCTCACCAAGTATTTTTATTTTTTAATTCTTTGCAATTTTCGCCAATTATATTGAATTCCCTTGAATTCTTTTCAATTTTTTAATATACTCTTTATTCTTTTTGAATTCTTTTGAATTCTTTTAAAGTTATTTAAATTCTTTTTAACTTGTTCAAACAGTTTTCAATATTTTTCAATTCAATGCATTTTTTCAATTCTATACAATTTTTTCAATTCTTTGCAATTACTTGCAATTCTTGTCAATTATATTGAATTCCTATGTATTATTTTCAATGTTTTTAATTCTATTTGAATTGCTCTCAGTTAGTTTTGTTTATTTTTAATTGTTTCTATTAAATTTTTTTTTTAATTTGCCAAATTATTTTGATATATTTATATTATTCTAATATATTAATATTATCTCAAATTCTTTTCAAATCTTTAAAACTTTTTAAAATCCTTTTACACTGTTTTTAATTCTTTAGAAATAGTTTAAATTCTTTTCAATTGTTTCAAATACTTTTCAATTGTTTTGATTGTTTTTTAGTTCCTTCCGTTTATCCCTAATTGCTTTCAATTATTTTGAATTTTTAAATTTGCTGTGAATTTAAAAAAAAATTTTTTCAATTATTTGCAATTCTTGTCAATCATATTGAATTACCTTGAATTCTTTTCAAATATTTTAAAGCTTTTTGAATTTCTTAAAGTTGTTTTGAATCTTTTTAAATTAATCAGAATTATTTTGAATTGCTTTCAACTATTCTTATTCATTTTTAATTGTTCCGGATTATTTGCACTTTTTTACTTTTTAAAACTGCTTTGCATTCTTTGAAATTCTTTTGAATTCTTTTCAACCTTTTTTAATTGCTTTTAATCTCTTTTAATTTTTTTCAATTCTTTTCATTTCTTCTAAATTCTTTTTCATTCTTTTTGATTCTTTTAATTTTTTTTTAAATTCTTTTTAATTCTATTCAATTCTTTTTAATTATCGTCAATTCCTTTTTCTTTTTTTTTAAATTAGTTTAAGTAATTATTTTTTCGTGACTCTTTTGAACTAATTCTAATTCTTTTCAATATTTTTGAATTCACTAAAATTATTCAAAATGATTTTGAATTAGTTAGAAATTGTTGACAGATAGATTGGCTTATTCACTAATTTTTTAAAACTATTATCGTCAATTGCACTGATTGGAATGTTTTTTGGAAATAATCAGCGTATTATTTACTTGCGTGAAATATGCAAATATTTTTTAATAAACCTCTCTTTTGTAGTGAGTAATTTAAATCGCCTGATTTACAGATAATTAAAATGATTCTAATGAATCGAAATTAAAATTTTAATTCTTTATTCAAAGAATGAGGAAACTCCTGATTACATCTTATCTAAAAAAAAGTGCCGTAGAAAAAATGAAGTGAAGAAAAAATTCATTTTTAACAAAAGAGTTTAACACAATTTATTTATTTATTTATTGAAAACTTTTTTTAAATTATTCTAAATTCTTTTGGAATGTTTCGAAAGTTTTCGAAAGTTTTTTTTCTTCTGTGTATATCATTCTTTTATTTTAATTTTTTTCAATTCGATTTAATTCTTTTGTTCTTAAACTATTGAAATTATTTATAATTCTTTTAAATCTTTTCAAACTATTTTTATACATTTTAAATTGTCCTGATTTATTTACAATTTTACAGTTTTTCAAAACTGTTTTGTATTCTTTTAAATTGTTTTTAATTCTTTTCAAGCATTTTTATTTCTTTTCAATTTTTTTTAATTTTCAAAGTTCTTTTTATATCATGTCAGCTCCTTTCAATTCCTGTCAATTATTTTTAATTCTATTAATTCTTTCTAATTCTTTTCAATTCAATTTCATTCTATTTCATTCTTCTCAGTTTTTTCGATTGTTTCTCCATTCTTTTCGTTTATTTTAAATTGCTTTAAATTGTTTTGAATTTGTTGAATTGTTCTTAATTTTTTCGGTTCCTTGCAATTATTGGCAATGCTTATGAATTACATTGAATTCCCTTAAATTCTTTTCAATTCTCTTTAATTTTCATTAAGGCTTTTGATTTTTCATTTTTGCATTTATTTGCAATTCTTGTCAATTATATTGCATTCCCTTGAATTCCTTTTAATTTTTGCAATTATTTTGATTCTTTGCAAATTCTTCCCAGTTATTTAAAGTTGAAGTTATTTTAATTATTTTGAATTCTTTTGAATAGTTTTTAATTCTTTCCAATTCTATCCATATTTTTAAATTCTTTACAATTCTCTACAATTCTTTTTAATTCTTTTCAATTCTTTTTAAGTTTTTTTAATTTTTTCAGTTCTTTGCAATTATTTGCGTTTCTTATGAATCACATGGAATTTCCTTGAATTCTTTTCAATTTTTTAAATTCTTTCAATTCTTTTTATTCTTTTTAGTTATTTAAAAGTTATTTAAATTGTTTTCAATTTTTTCAGTTTTTTTTCAATCATTTGCAATTCTTATAAATTATATTAAATTCCTTTAAATTCTTTACAATTTTTTTAAATTCTTTGATTCTTTTTAAATTCTCTCTAATTCTTTTGAAGTTATTTAAATTCTTATCAATTCTTTTGCTTTTTCTTATTTTTGTTTGTTTTTAAATTGCTTCAAATTGTTTTCAATTTTTTCAGTTCTTTGCAATTATTTGCAATTCGTATAAATTGTATTGAATTCTTTTAAATAGTATTTATTTCTTTGCAATTCTTTTCATTTTTTTAATTCTATACGATTCTCTACAATTCGTTTAAATTCTTTTCAATTTTTATCAGTTCTCATCAAGTGATTTTAATTTTTTCAACTCTTTGCAATTATTTGCAATTCTTGTCAATTATATAGAATTCCTTTAGATTTCTTCAATTTTTTCAATTGTTTTTAAATTCTTTTCTTAATTCTTTTTAATTCTTTTAAGTTATTTTAATTATCTTCAATTCTATGCATTTTTCAATTTTAAAAATTCTTTTTAATTTTTCCAATTCTCATCAATTCTTATCAGTTCTGATCTAGTGTTTTTAATTTTTTTAATTCTTTGCAATTATTTGCAATTCTTGTCAATCGTATTGAATTCCCTTGAATACTTTTCAATTTAAAAAAAATTTTTACTTTTTTTTGAATTCATCTTAACTCTTTTTGAGTGACTTGAATTCTTTAGAATTCCTTTGACTAATTTTTAATTCTTTTCAACTCTATGCGATCCTCTTCAGTTCTTTCGATTGTTTCTCAATTCTTTACGTCTATTTTGAATTGCTTAAAATTTTTTTGAATATTCTAAATTGTGTTTAAATTTTTCAGTTCTTTGCAATCATTTGCAATTTTTATGAATTATATTGAATTTTTTTCAATTTGTTCAATTCCTTTGCTTTTTTTGAATTTTTCTTAGTTCTTTTAAACTTATTTATATTATTTTAAATTTTCTGAATAGTTTTCAATTCTTTCCAATTCTATTTAATTCCTTTCAGTTGTTTTGATTGTTTCTCAATTCTTTTCGTTTATTTTGAATTGCTTCAAATCGTTCTAGATTTTTTGAACT
Organism: Amphibolips quercusostensackenii; assembly: GCA_032357855.1. NCBI lineage: Eukaryota > Metazoa > Arthropoda > Insecta > Hymenoptera > Cynipidae > Amphibolips > Amphibolips quercusostensackenii. The sequence goes on along the minus strand of JAUELO010000010.1, from coordinate 856,479 downwards.
GTTTTTAATTTTTCCAGTTCTATGCAATTATTTGCAATTGTTATGAACGATATTAGATTCCCTTGAACTTTTTTCAATTTTTTCAATTCTATGCGATTCTCCACAAATCTTTTTTAATCTTTTTGATTATTATCAATTCGTATCAAGTGTTTTCAAAATTTTTAATTCTTTGCAATTAATTGCAATTCTTGTCATTGACATTGAATTCCCTTGAATTCTTTTTCATTTTTTTCAAAATTTAAATTCTTTTAGAAATCTTCTCAATTCTTTTGAAGTTATTTAAATTCTTTTAAATCCTTCTCAAATAGTTTTCGATTCTTTTTAATACTTTTTAAATATCATTTAATTCTTTTCAACGCTATGCATTTTTTAAATTCTATACCATTATTTTTAATTCTTTTCAATTCTCATTAAGGATTTTAATGTTTTCAACTGTTCACAATAATTTGCAATTTTTGTCATTCATATTAAATTCCCTTGAATTTTTTTTCAATTTTTCAAATTCTTTTAATCCTATTTTAATTCTTCTCAATTTTTTAAAAGTTATTTAAATCCTTTTGAATTTTTTTGAATAGTTTTCAATTCCTTTCAATTCTATTCATTTTTTTAATTCTATACAATTCTTTACAATTTTTTCAGTTCTTTCAATTATTATAAATTCTTATCGAGTGTTTTTATTTTTTCAATTTTTAAAATTTATTTAATTCTTTTTAAATCCTTCTTGATTCTTTTGGAGTTATTTAAATCCTTTTGAATTCTTTTGAATAGCTTTCAATTAAGTCCCTTGAATTCTTTACAATTATTCTAAATTCTTATCAAGTTTTTCTCTAATTTTTTTTAATTTTTTGCAATTATTTGCAATTCTCGGCAATTATATTCAATTCCCTTGTATTATTTTCAATGTTTTTCAATTTCTTAAATCCTTTCAAATTCTTCTTACTTTTTTTTGCTTATTTTAATTTGCTTAAAATTATTCTGAATTATCTTCAATTTTTTTAGTTTTTTAAAACTGTTTTGCGTTCTTTTAAATTGTCTTTTCTCAATCCTTTTTGATTCTTCTCAATTCTTTTCTATCTTTCCAATTCTTTTCCATTATTTTCAAATGTTTTCAATTATTTTCCATTTTTTTGAATTCCTATAAATTGATTTCATTTTTTTCAATTATTTCGAATAATTATTTTTCATTTCTTTCCAATTCATTTCAATTTCGACAATTGTTTTCAATTCTTCTAAAAAATTTTTTAATTATATTATTTAAATTAAATTCTTTTCAGTAATTTTCAGTTGTTTTGATTACATTCAATTGTATTTACTTCTTTTAGTCGTTTGTGATTCCTTTTAATTCTTTCCAGTTTTTCTAAGTTCTTCTCAATTCTTTCTAATTATCATCAATTCCTATTTCTGTTTAAAAAATTATTTTGAATAATTACTATTTCCTGACTCTTTTGAAATAATTTTAATTTTTCCTAATATTTTTAAATTTACTAAAATTATTTAAAATTATTTTGAATTGGTTGGAAATTCTAGACAGATCGATTAGCTAATTCACTAATTTTTTGGAACTATTATCATCAATTGCACTGATTGGAATGTTACTCGGAAATAATCAACGAATTATTTCTTTGCGTGAAATATGCAACTATTTTCTAATTAATCTCTCTTTTGTAGTGAGTAATTGAAATCGCTTGAATTTCAGATAATTATACTGATTCTGATAAATCGAAATTATAATTTTATTTCTTTATTCAAATAATGAAGGAATTTCTGATTAGATTCTATATAAAAAGTGTGATGCAGAAAAAATAAAGTTAAAAAAAATGTAACAAAAGAGTTTAACTCAATTTATTTATTTATTAAAAAGTTTGTTTGAAAATTATTTAAAATTCTTTTAAAATCTTTTTAATTCTTTTCTATCTTTTTAATTCTTTTCAATCATTTTTAATTATTTTTTAATCTTTTCAATTCTTTTCCATTTCCCTAATTCTTATCAATTGATATAATTTCTTTCAATTGTTTAGAATCTTTTTTTCTTAAATTTTTTTTTCAATCCATTTCAGTGTTGATAATTGTTTTTAATTCTTTTTTATTATTTTTATTTCAATTAAAGTCTTCTAAATTCTTTTCAGTTTTTTTATTTCTTTTCAATTTTATTTGATTTTCTTAGTCTTTTTCAATTCTTTTCAATTCCTTGTAATTATTTTTTATTCTTTTAAATTTTCAATCTGCTCAAATTATTAAAAATTATTTTGAATTTTTCTCAACTATTTTTATTTATTTTGAATTGCTCAAAATTATTTTCATTTTTGAACTTATTTTCAATTTTTTTCAACTCCTTAGAAATTTTTTCAAGCTTAATTAATTATTTTCAACTTTTTTAGTTTTTTAAAAACTGTCTTGCATTCTTTTAAATTGTTTTTAATTATTTTATTATATTTTGAATTCTTTTTAATTGTTCTCAATTCTTTTTAATTCTTTAGATTGCTTCTCAGTTCCTTTGCTCTATTTTTAATTGCTTTAAATTTATTTTTAATTTTTAAAATTCTTTTAAATTTTTAAAATTTTTTGCAATTATTTGCAATTTTTTTTAATTATACTGAATTACCTTGAAATTTTTTTTATTTTTTTTTTATTCTTTTGAACCTTTTTGAATTTTCAAAAGTTTTTTTGAATCTTTTCAAATTATTTAGAATTATTTTGAATTGTTTTCAACTATTTTCATTCATTTGGAATCGTTCTGGATTGTTTTTACTTTTTTTTAGTTTTTAAACTATTTTGCATTCTTTTGAATTGCTTCCAATTCCTTTCAAGTATTTTTATTGATTTCTCATTTTTTCCAATTCTTTTTAATTCTTTCCAATTTGTTCTAATTCTTTTTTTTCTTTCCAATTATTTTCAATTCTTTCTAATTCTTTTTAATTTTTTCTAATTTTTCTTAATTCTTTTTCATCTTATTCCATTCTTTTCAAATCTTTTTAAATTTTCAAATTTTAAAAAATTTTTTTAATGGTTTCTCCATTTCCTTCAAGTATTTCGAATTGCTTCAAATTGTTCTGAATTTTTGAAAATTGTTTTTAATTTTCTTAATTCTTTGCAATTACTTGAAATTCTTATAAATTATATTGGATTCCCTTGAATTATTTTCAACGTTTTTAATCCTGTTAAATGTTTTTCAATTCTTTAAAATTCTTTAGATTTATCTAAATTATTTAAAATTATTTAAATTTTTTTTCAACTTTTTCCATATATTTTGAACTGCTCTGAATTATTTTCAATTTTTTTAGTTTTTTTAAAACCATTTTGCATTCTTTTACAATGTTTTTAATTTTTTTCAAGTATATTTTTTCCTTTCAAATTGTTTTCAATTCCTTGCAAGTATTTTCTATTTTTTAAATTCTTTTTAATTTTTATCAATCTTTTAAATTCTTTTGAATTTGTTTTATTTCTTTAGATTTTTTATCAGTTTTTTTTTTGCTTTTTTTAAATTGCTTTAAATTTTTCTAAATTATTTTTTTTTCAGTTTTTTAAAACTGTTTTGCATTCTCTTAATTTTTTTTAGTCTTTTTTAATTTTTTAAAATCCTTTCTGATTATTTTTAATTCTTTTCAGATTTTTTGATTTTTTAAATCTAGAAATTAAAAAATTTAAAAAAATTTTTTTGCAGTTATTTACAATTGTTATCAATTATATTGAATTCCATTGAATTCTTTTAATTGTTTAAATCCTTTTGAATCTTTTTGAATTCATTTGGTGCATTATTTTGAATTCTTTTGAATCCTATTTTAATTCTTTTTCAATTTGCTTCAATTTTTTAAAATTATATTTAATTACTTTTTGAAAATTTTTTTTATCTCATTAGTTCCTTTGATGAATAGTAGACAGATTAATCGGCTAAATTATTTCTTTGCGTGAAATATGCAACTATTTTGCAATGAATCTCTCTATTGTAGTGAGTATTTAAAATCGCTTGATGAATTGTTTTTAATTATTTTCAATTATTTTGAACTGTTTTGCATTATTTTAAATTGTTTAAATTTTAAAATTAAAATTAAAAAAAATTTTGCAATTATTTTAAAATTTGTTTGATTCTATTGAAGTCTTCTAAATTCTTTTAATTCTTTTTAATTCTTTCCAACTATTTCAAAATTCTTTTTAGTTCGCTTTAATCATTGCTAATCATTTTCATATCTTTAGAATGTTTTTTGATGCTTTGAAATCTTTTAAAATTCTTTTAATGTCTCTTACATTCTTTGAAATTTTTTAAATTTATTTTAAATTACTTTGAATTCTTTTGAATTCCTTTGAATTTTTTAAAATTATTTTTCATTTTTAACAATTGTTTTGAATTCTCTTGAATTGTTTTTAATTATTTTTAAGTATTTTAATTTCTTTTTAATTATTTTTTACTATTTAGATCTTTTCCAAATTCCTTTTAATACTTTTTATTTTTTGGCAATAGTTTTAAATTATTTTGGTTTTTTGAAATTCATTCGAATTCATTTTAATTTATCCCCATGTTTTATATTTTTAAAAATTATTTTAAATCATTTTAGATTGGCGTGAAATCGTAGGGAAAATTTATTTTTTAAGATAAAAGTTTTAATTCTTATGAATTATTTTTAATTATTTTAATTTATTTTAAGGTGTTCTGAATTTTTGTGGTTGCAATTTCGAAAACTGTTTCGAATTGTTTTGAATTATTTTCAATTAATTTAATGTTTTAAAATTTTGTTAAATTCTCTTAAATTTTTTTAAATTAATTTATTTACTTCTTGTCATTTCTTTTCAATCGCTTTCAATTCTTTTTCAATTATTTTTATTTTTTCACATCGTTTTGAATTCTCATAATTCCAAAAAAAAAAACTAAAATGAACATGTTAAGCCGAACAACACACGATAAGAAAAAAGTAAAAAAAAAGTTGCTTTCTAAAAGATCTACAAGATTATTATCACATCTTTTCAAGTTTTCTTGAAAAATTAAAAATTCAAATTTTGATCGCACAAAAAATATAAAAAATAAAAAATTCCATTTTGCACCTAAACTACGCAAGATACAGAAAAAGATAAATAAAAAAAATTGTGCACTAAAATAGGATCTATGAATTCCTTATTATTCACTTTTTTATACGACTTGTAGTTTTTGTTTTATTCGTAAAAAACAACATTGAAAATAAAAACAAAAATTTTTTGACAAACAAAAGCCACAAAAAAAAAAAGATAACATAAGTTGTTCTCCCAAAAAAGAGTTACAAATTTGTTTCAAATTCTCCTTTATGGAATGCGTAGTTTTAGCTTCAATTATAAAAAATAAGATTAAAAATAACAAAATTAAATTTCAATACAAGTGACACAAGCTATAAAAAATAAATAAAGTAGATCATCAAAGAAAGATCTAAAATTTTATTATGAAAATTTTTTGTAAAGGTGCGTAGTTTTTGTTTGAACCGTGAAAAATAACTTTAGAAATAAAAACATTAAATTAAAAAAAAGCACTAGAGACGAAAAAAATGAAGACCAACGTTGTTCAACCAAAAAAGATCTACAAACTTGCTATAAACTTTTGTTCAGAACCACTACAGGCTAAAATGAGTATTTTTAGTTCAAATCGTGAAAAATAATATTTAAAATAAACAAATTAAATTTATGTAAAAATTACATAAGTTGCAATAAAATGTACAAAAACAATTTTTTTTGTTGCTGCAAAAAAAATTTCATGCAAAATTAGAAACAAATTTCAAAGTAATCATGATAAATAAAATTTATTCTTTATTTTGTAATATCTGAGTAAGAAATTTGGACAAAATCGAGTGCGAAGCACAAGATACGCGATAAGAATGTGTTCGTTAAAGCCAAAGGAGTTTTAACAAAAGAGAATTCACAATCACCAAATTATAGTTGTCGATGATTCGACTTTTAATTTTAAAAGGTCTGTTCACAAATGTGGAGGAAATGCATTATCGAGCGCGAAACGCTAGAACCAACAGTCGCAATTCTTTGAGATTTTTCGAATTATTTATTACATTTTTCGATAAAACTTTATCTTTGTTATTTGAAAATTTAATTATTTGGTTAAAGATGAACATTTTGTTAAAATTTTGATTTCGCATATCTGAAATTAAAAAAAAAATTTTTTTAACTTTGTTAATTTAAAAAATAAATAGTAATTCGAAATTTGCGATTGACCAAGACAGGTGACATTGTTTTTAGCTAGCACAACAGATCTTCAAGGTAAGATTTTTTTTTCTTTTTTTTTTGTAATGAGATCTCGGTAATTCTGATGGGATTTTGATCACCAGGGCCGAATCCTGGAACATCAACATATCGAAGTGGCCTTCAAGGTTGTCATCGTAAACACAAGCGCTGATCAGTCCCGGAGTCCCAGTGGCGTCACTTGCCGTGACCCCTGACCCCTAACTCATCGCTTGAACCGTAAATCCATACCTAATGAAATGCCACGGGGCCATATTAACTTTTTCTTATTTACAAGCGCTGTTACTGATCGTACGGTTGGATA
>JAUELO010000010.1:833705-847577 GCA_032357855.1 Amphibolips quercusostensackenii | reverse complement strand
TAATCGACCGCAAAGACGATTGCGGCATCCATCCACTTTGTTATTACGACAGCGGGAATAAAAGCTTCCCATTTGTCTCGCTCATTGTACGAGTTTCCAAGCTACGTCGACGATGATCTGCTCTTAACTCGCGCTAGACTGCAATTGATAAAATAATTGATTCATAAAGAGCAGGGCTAGTGAAACAAAATTTTCTCTTTTTTTTATTATTGTTATTAATTAAAGGGACGTTCAAAAACTACGTCACGCTATTTTCAAGACTTTTTCACCCCTTCCTGTCTTCGTCACAGATTATCACACAAAGCTTCAACCCCCCAGGGTGACGTCACTAACAGGACCATCCAACATTCCCTTTCGATTCAATTTTTTTTCATTCATTTTAATTAATTCACGGATCAAAAAGGCTTTATTCCAAAACAAGGAAATTTAAAACAAAATAATTGAATTTCTAAATGTAAAATTTATTTTTCATAAAAAGATCAAAAAGATCCATTTTCAAATAAGAAAGATGATTTTTTTATCAATTCTAAGCTCTAAGTTTTAAACTTTAAACTCTAAACTCTTTACTGTAAATTCTACACCTTAACTCTAAGCTCTAAACGCAAAAATCAAAACTCAAAACTCTAAACTCTACACGCTAAACTCTAAACTCTAAACGCTAAACTCAAAACTCTAAACCCTAAACTCTACACGCTAAACTCTAAACGCTAAACTCTAAACTGTAAACGCTAAACTCTACACGCTAAACTCAAAACTATAAACGCTTAACTCAAAACTCTAAACTCTACACGCTGCACTCTAAAATCTAAACGCTAAACACAAAACTCTAAACTCTAAACGCTAAACTCTACACGCTAAACTCAAAACTATAAACGCTAAACTCAAAACTCTAAAATCTACACGCTAAACTCTAAACTCTTAACGCTCAACACAAAACTCTGAACTCTAAACTCTACACGCTAAACTCTAAACTATAAACGCTTAACTTTAAAATCTAAGCTCTTAACGCTAAACTCTAAATTCGAAACACTGAACTCTAAACTTCAGGCTTAAAATTCGAAACTCTAAACTTCAGTTCTCAACTCTTAACTTCAAACTCTAAGCTCTAAATTTTTACTTTTAAACTCTCTATTTTACCTTTAAATTTTATACTTAAAACTCAAAACTCTACACTTTAAATTCTAGACTTTAAACTCAAAACTCCAAACTCTAAACTCTAAAGTCTCAACTTCAAACTCTAAACTTTAAACTTACGTACTAAGCTCTAAACTCTACATTAAAAAAATAATATTGTAAATTTTAAACATTAAACTTTAAGCTCGAGACTAAAAATTTTAAACTTAAAATTGTAAGCTCTAAGCTTTAAACTTAAAACTCTAAACTTGAAACTTCAAACTTCCAACTCCGAACAATAAACTCTAAGCTCTAAAATCTCAACTCCAAACTCTGAATTTTAAACTTTAAAATCTAAACTCTAAACTCTGAACTGTAAACTTTAAACTTTAGGCTAAAAACCCAAAACTCTACACTTGAGATTCTAGACGTTGAACTCCAAACGCCAAACTAGAAAAATCTAAAATTTAAATACTACAATAAATATTAATATTTTTAAATTCTAAATTGGTAACTCTAAATTCTAAACTCTAAACTTTAAGCCTGAAACTCAAAACTTTTAACTTGAAATTCTAAACTCAAAACTCTACATTCTACATTATTATTTCTGAATTCTAAATTTTAAACTCTGAAGTCTAAAGTTTGAACTCTTAACTCTAAACTCTGAACTCAAAAATCTAAACTCTAAACTCTAGAATAAAATGTACTATTTTTAAATTCTAAATTGTAAACTTTAAATTATAAACTCTAAACTTCAAGCTGAAAACTCAACATTTTAAATTTAAATATCTGAACTTTGAACTTTAAACTTCAAACTCTAAGCTTTAATCTTTAAATTATGAACTCTAAACTCTGAACTCTAAACTCTAAATTCTAAATTCTAAGCTTCAAGCTTTAAACTATAAACTCTAAAATCAAAATTCTAGACTCTACATTAAAAAATAATATTTCTAAATTCTAAATTGTAAACTCTGAATTCTTTACTCTAAACTTTAAGCTTGAAACTCAAAATTCAAAAATAGAAATTCTAAACTCTAAACTGTAAACTTTAATCTCTAAAATTTAAACTTTGAGCTTTCCATTTTGAACTTTGAACTCTAAACTCTGAACTCTAAACTCTAAACTCCAAACTTTAAACTCTGTACTCTAAAGTATAAACTCAGAAATCTACACCCTCAACTCTAAAGCAAAGAATACTATTTCTAAATTTTGAATTTTAAACTTTAACTTATAAACTCTAAACTTTAAACTTGAAACTTTTAACTTCAAGCTCCACACTCTGAACTCTAAACTCTTGAATTGAAAATTCATAATCTAAACTGTAGAATAAAAAATACTAATTCTAAATTCTAAATTGCAAACTTTAAATCATAAGCTCTAAATTTAAACTTCAAACTTAGAACATTAAGCTCCAAACTCTGAACTCTAAACTCTAAACTCTAAATTCTAAATTCTAAGCTCTAAACTTAGAACTCTAAACTCTGAAATCTAAACATTAAACTCTGCATTAAACAACAATATTTGTAAATTCCAAATTTTAAACTCTAAATTCTTAAGTCTAAGCCTTAGGCTTGAAACTCAAAACTTGAAACTAGAAATTCTAAATTCTAAACCTCAAACTTCAAAGTCTAAATTTTAAATTTTAAACATTTAACTCTAAATCCTGAACTCTAAACTCTGAACTCTGAACTCTACATTAAACATTAATATTTCTTAATTTTAAATTGTGAACTTTAGATTCTAAACTGTCAACTTCAAGCTCGAAATTCGAAATTCTAAACTCTAAGTTTTGGGCTCCTAGCTCTTAATTTTAAACTCTAAACTTAAAAAATCTAAACTCTAAAATCTAAAGTCTGAGCTCTAAGCTCTAAAGTCCAAACTCGAAACTCTAAACACTAAACTCCAAACTGTAAACTCTATACTCTCAACTCTTAGCTCTAAACTCTAAAATCTAAACTGTAAACTCTAAACTGAAAACTCTGAACTTGAAATTCTAGACACTAAATTCCAAACGCTAAACTGAAAAATCTAATATTTAAACACTGCATTAAATATTAATATTTCTAAATTCTAAATTGTTAACTCTAAATTCTAAATTCCAAATTTTAGGCTTAAAACTCAAAACTTTTTACTTGAAACTTTAAGCTCCAAACCCTGAACTCTAAACTCTCAATTCTTAATTCTAAGTTGTAAATTCAGAACTCTAAATTCTAAAATCTAAACTATAAACTCTACATTGAACAATAATATTCTTAAATTCTAAATTGTAAACTCTAGATTCTAAACTGTCAACTTTAAACTCGAAATTCGGAACTCTAAACTTGAAATTCTAAACTCTAAGTTTTTGACTCTAAACTTTAAATTCTAAACTTTAAACTCAAAAATCTAAACTTTGAAATCTGAACTTTAAGGTCTAAGCTTTAAACTCCAAACTCGAAACTCGAAACACTAAACTCTAAACTGTAAACTCTAAACTCTAAAATCTAAACTCTAAACTCTATATTCTAAACTCTAAACTCTTAACTCTGAGCTATAAACTCTAAGCTCTAAACTCTAAAATTCAAACTCTAAACTCTAAACTTTGAACCCTAAATTCAAAACGCTAAACTCTAAACTCCAAACCCTAAACTCTGAATTTAAAACTCTGAACTCTAGGCCCTGAATTCTACATTAAAAATTCTAAACTCTAAAATTTAGACTCTAAAATACAAACTATACATTTTGCATTAAAAATTAAAAATTCTATGTTTTTAACATTCAAATCTAAACGGTAAATTTTAAATTCTAAACTCTAAACTCTGAACTCTAAACTCTAAACTCTACACTCTAAACTCTAAACTCTGAACTCTAAACTCTGAACTCTAAACTCTAAACTCTAAACTCTAAACTCTAAACTCTAAACTCTAAACTCTAAACTATAACTCCAGACTCAACACTCTAAACTCTTAACTCTATAATCTAAACTCTAAACTCTAAACTCTAAAGTCAAAATCCTAAACTTTAAACTCTAAATTTTTCATAAAAAATTCTAAGCTGTAAGCTCTAAATTTTCAACTCTAAACTCAAAAATTTTAACTCCGAACTGTGAACTAATTCAAACCAAACAGTTGCATTTACAAACAGATAGTTGAATTTCAACAAAAATGAATTTTTTTGTGCTAAAAAAGATGAACATTAAATTCAAAAATAGAAGTTTTAGCAAATCCGTTAAATTTTAGAGCAAAATAGATGACTTTTTCACAAAATAGTTAAAAATTCAACAAAATTACATGTTAAAATAGTTATATTTTAAATAAATAATTAAATTTTTTGATACATTTTCAAAAAAACACATACATTTTTTAACAAATTTTTGAATATGTCATTAAAAACCATCAATTTTTAACCACTAATAGAATATTCGAATTTTCAGTTAAAATAATTAATTTAAAAAAATTAATCTTAAGTTAGTTGAATAAATTTTTAACAAATAACTTTAATTTTCGAACAGTTAGTTAAATTTTCAATTAACAAAATTAAACTTTAACTAAAAACAGTTGCATTTTCATCAAAGTAGTTGAATTTTCAGCTTTATTTTATTTTAGAAAAATATATTTACACCAAAGAAAGAAATTTTTAAATGAAATAATTCTCTTTATCGTTTATTTATTATTCGCTTATAACTATTAAGCCAAAAAAATTTTTTAAATTTCAGAAAAACCGCAACTTTCTAGCAATTACCTAAGAAAAGATAGTTCTAAACCATAATACATTATTTAAACAATTACGTTTGTTAACTTGCATTAATTATTACCTTGCTCAGTGAATAGTTAATAAAAAATGGGCAATTTTACAAAAAACGCAACTATCTATCATCACTATAGAAGAAGATAGTTATAAACAATAATAATTTCTTTAAACAATCATGATTATTGACTTGCATAAGTTATTATTTCAAGAAGTGAAAAGTTGACAAAAAGTTAAAAATTTAAGAAAAAACCACAATTGCCTAGCATAAATTTAGGAGATCGTTATAAACTATAATAATTTGTTTAAACAATAATATTTGTTAAATTGCACTAATTGTTACCTTGCTTTAAGTGAAGAGTTGACAAAAAGTTAAATAAAATTAAAAAAAACGCAATTTTCTATCATTATTTGAATTGAAAGACATTAAAAATAATATATAATTGTTTAAACAATGAAGTTCGTTGATTCAAATAATTTCTATCTCGCTCAAAGTGAAAAGTGGACAAAAAATTGAAAATTTCAGATGAAACCGCAATTTTCTAGCATTATTCAAAAAGAATATTATTTAAAATAATAATTAATTGTTTAAAAAATTGAATTTGTTATTTCAAATTATTTGGTACCTCACTCTAATTGAAAAGTGAACAAAAAGTGGAAAATTTTAGAAAAATGTGCAAACTTTCTAGCATTATTCTAAGAAAATATTATTATAAACAAGAATAAATTGCTTAAACAATTTTTTATGATCCATTTACTTGATTTTTGCCTCGCTCTAAGAAAAAAGTTTGAAAAAGTTGAACAAAATAGGAAAAACTGCAACTTTCTTACTCTATTCTAAGAGAAAATTGTTTAAAAAAAAAAAATTGTTTAAACAGATTTACTGTGGTAATTAAAAAAAAAATTTCAACGGCCTTCAAGGCTATAATTTTATTAAAACCAAAACTGACACCTTTATAAACATGAAGGTATCTGATTAAAAAAATAACGAAATCACTATCACATTAATCAATTTCAATGACTGCGAGGAAAGGAATTCGATAATTTCGAACAAAACTTCCGACTCATTATAATTTCGAATTGGTAATTCGCTTCCGCAATAACCAGTAATGGCAATCAATAAACTTATTAATATAAGCATTTGCTATTTCAATTACGTTTTCCATCATAAAATTTAAATAGCAGATAATCTTCAAATTCCGAATACCAGTGATTGTTTTATTTCCCCTACTTTCCCTTCTTTTCCCCTACTCCTTCATCGTTACCCCTTTCTTTATTCATTTTTCCTCCCCTCACTTCTACTTCCTTCACTTACGCTTCCCTCATTTCTTCTTCTAACGAACACTCACTACCCCCACTCTCAATTCCAGAAGTTTCCCCTACTTCTTTTATTTTTAGTTATTTCCGCTCTTTTCTCTCACTTGCACTCATTTCACGTACTTCCCCCTCATTTTCTATTATTTCACCCTTCTTACTTTCGCTCACTTTGCCCACTTTCTATCCTCACATTTCCTTTCATTTCCCTCACATTTTCTCACCAAATTCTCCTACTACCTCTCCCTTCATTTTCCCTTACCTCCCCTAATTGTCTTCTCCTTTTTTCCCTCATTTCTCTCGTTTTTCTTCCTCTCATTTATACTATCATTTTATTACCAATCACTTCCACTCCCATTATTTTTCTTAAGCATCTTACTTTCCCTACCTCCCTGTCAATTCTCCTACTCCTCTTCCCTTATTGCTGCTCACTTTTTCTATCTTTTCTTCTCTTACTTTCACTTTCATCATTTCCCTCACTTTCTCTAAATTTCCAACTATACGCACCCTCATTTCAAGTCATTTTCCCTACTTTCTCCTACTAACACTTACTTCAGCTTCTCCCTCTCCCCTTATTTCCAATCAAAACCACTCTTTCACTTCCATTACTTTTTCTGTCATCATTTCTACTTACTCATTCTTTCGTCATTTCTCCTCAGTTCTACTTACTTTGCCTACTTTATATTCTCACATTTCCCCTTATTTCCTTCACTTTTTGTCACCAAAATCTCCTGCAACCACTCCCTTCATTTCCTCTTACCGCCCCTAAGTGCCCTCTCCTTCTTTTTTTCATTATCCTTATTTTTCTTCCTTCCATTTTCTCTAGTCCATTATTTCCCATCATTTCCAGTCCCTTCATTTACACTATTTGCCCTACTTCTCCTACTTCTTTTATCTCCCCTCACTTCTTATACTTCCCTTTCCTCATCACCCCTTACTTTTTCTATTTTCCCTCTCTTTAATCCCACTTTACTTATTTCACCCATTAAAAATTGCGCACTTCCCTAACGTCCTTTCCCATAATTTCCCCTTACTTCTTATGACTCCTCCACCATACTCACCTTCATTTATAAAAATTTCCTCTACTATACTTACTACTACAACTACTAATACTACAATTATTTTATCTACTTCCTCTCGCCTTATTTCTCAATTCATTAACCATTCCACTTCCCTTGCTTTTCCCCATATCATTCCTGCATAATTTCCCTTTTGTCACTTCGCGTGATTTCCCCTTATTTTTCCTACTCTTCATACTCACATTTTCTCTCATTTCACTCTTTTTTTCTCGCCAAATTCTGCTACTGCTACTCCCATCACTTTTATTCCTTGACCACCCTTAATTGCCCTCTCCTTCCTTCCCATATTTCCCTGATTACTTTTCCTCTCATTTACTATTGCCATTATTTCACATAATTTCCACTCCCATTATTTGCTTTATTTCTCTTACTTTGCATATTATCCATACTTCCCCTACTTCCTTTACTTCACCTACTTCCCCTAATTCCCCAACTTTCTCTACCTATCCCTCACTCCTACTACTCCCCTCTTCTTATCACCCCTCACTTCTTCTATTTTTCTTTTCCCATTTTTACTTCCCTCATTTTCCCTACTAAGAACAGCTCACTTCCCTTACTTGCAGTCCCATAATTACCCCTCACATTCTCTGTCTTCCCTACTATATTAACTCTTATTACGAATAAGTTTTCCTACTTCAGCTTACTTACACTTACTCTAGCTACTTGCTCTCCGCTTATTTTCTATTACATCCACTCTTTCACTTCCCTTACTTTCCTTTACATAATTTCTACTTACTACCCCTTTCGTAATTTTACCTCACTTTCTTTTTATTTGCTGACTCTTTATCTTCACATTTCCTCTCATTTCTTTCACTTTTCTTCCTCTCTTCTACTCTAGCCCATTATTTTCTATCATTGTCACTCTTATGATTTCAACTATTTTCCCTACTTCCCCTAACGCCTCTAACATTTCATCACTTCTCCTACTCCCATTTCTCTACTTTCCCAACTTTCTCTACCTATTCCTTACTCCTAGTACTTTCCTTCTCTAATTACCCCTCAATTTTTCTATTTTCCCTTTTCTGACTTTCACTTTACTTATTTCCCCTACTGAGAACCGCTCACTTTCCTTACTTTGCTTTCATAATTTCCCCGTACTTCCTCTGACTTCCCTACCTTAGTGACCCTTATTTCTAATGATTTCCCCTACTTCCTTTTACTCACACTTACTTTAATTACTTCTTTTTCCCTTATTTTCTATTATATCTTCTCTTTAACTTCCCATCCTTTTCCTCTAATCATTTCTATTTACTGCCCTTCCGTCATTTCGCCTTACTCCCCATATTTCCTATCCACTCTTTACTCTGATTTCCATTACTTCTTCTACTTCCCCTCCCTTCATATTCCCTCACAAACCCTTTCTTCCTTATCATTTCTTCTCATTTTCCCTAATTTTCCTACCCTTTTTTCTCTTTAATTTCCATAATACCTGTCCCCTCATTTCCCTTACACCATTAATTTTATCCTTATCCCTCCGTTCATTTCCCTTACCTTCTTTCCTTATTACTTCTCACTTTTCCTATTTTTCCATTCCTAACTTTCACTGCTTTTATTTTCTCTACTTCCCCTCTCATTATTTTTATTATTAAAATTATTAAAATTGTCTTTTTTGGTCCATTTAACACCCGTAGCATTGTGGTTAAGCCCGCAGACGTGCTCGTATTTGTCTGGACGTTCGGCCAGTGGAGAGAAAAACTGCAAAAAACCACCTCCCCAGTTCAGGTACTGGCAAACAAAAATGACCAGTGCAGAAAAATTCAAAACAAAATTTAGATTTTTGATGACGCATAAGTAACATTTTAAAGCTTATTTAGGATTTGGAAGGTTTTAAGATAATTAGTTTTTTTTCTTACGGTTCCAGGGCGAATTTCAAAAAAAAAATTTTAATTAGTTTAAACAAAATATTTTTAAATGTTTGAAACGATTTCCAAAAATGTTAAGAGAGAATGTAGAAGATTACAAAGAAACTTTTTTAATTTTGCAAGATCACAAAATTTTAGAAAAAATTCGAACAAGTTCAAGAGATATTAAGAAGTTTTGAAAAAATACGAAAATAATTTTAGTTAAATAAAATTTATATTTTCAAATATTTCTAACAATAAATTTAGAACCTTTCAAAGGAAGTTTTTTTTTTTAATTTCTCGAAAAATTTGGAATGGTTTTTTATTTTACAAAATTTATTTCAGGAGAATATAAAGAAGATTTGAAAATATTCAAAAAGATTTTTAAAATAACACAACAAGAATTTGGAAGATTAAAAGGAAATTCTTTAATTTTTTGAATTTTTTCAACATTTTAAAAAATATTTAAAAATTTTTCAAAAATGTTAAAAATATTTTTAAAGATCTAAAAGAATCAAAGCGTTGATTTTTGAAAATTTGAAAATAAAATTTTGAATTTAAAAAAATATTTTGAATGGCTTAAAGACAATGAAAAAAATTCATCAAAATGCCTAGGAATATTTAATGTCATTCTTTTTTTATAAATAATTAAAAAAAAAAGAATTTGTTATTTTTTTGTGCAAAAAAATAAAAACAAAATTCCTCAGGTTTTTCGGAAAAGTTTAAATGATTTTTTATTCTATGAAATTTATTTTAAGAGAATATTAAAAAAGATTTTTAAAATAACAAAAGTTTTTTAAAATTATATAAAAAAAAGAATCTGGAAGACTTGAAGCAGATTATTTTAGTCTTGCAGAAGTTTTTCAACATTGTAGAAAAAAAATTTGAATACTTTTAAAAGATATTTAGAAGTGCTTATAAAAATTTTCAAATAATAAAAAATTGTAAAAGAATCTAAGCGTTCATTTTTAAATATTATAAAATGTAATTTTGAATTTTTAAAAATATTTTTAAAGATATTAAAATAATGAAAAATGTTTTTAAGATTCCTGGAAATATTTAACGTGACTCTTCATTTTTCTTTAATGATCTCGAAATAACATTTAAAAAATAATAATAAAAGATAGCAGAATATTTTATAAAATTTCGGAAAGAATGTATAAGATTATAAAGCAAAATTTTTCTATTTTGCAAGATTAATAAATTTTTAGAAAAAACTTGAACAAATTTAAGAGATATTAACAGGTTTTAAAAGAATTAAAAAATAATTTTATTTGAAACAAAATGTATATTTTTCAATATTAGAGATCAAAAATGAAAAAGCTTTTCAAGAGTTTTTTAAAGTTATAAAAGAATAATAAAATTTTTATAAATTTTTTGGACAATTTTGAATAAATTATTACTTTACAAAATTTGAGTCAAAAACAATTTTTTTTTAATGTTAATATTACAAAAGATTTCTAAAATTATAAAAAAAAGAATCTGGAAGATTTGAAGAATTAATTTTTATTTTCTAGAATACATTCAACATTTTAGGAAAAATTCGACTAGTTTAAAAAAATATTTAGATTTTTTTTTAATTTGAAAAATAATACAAAATTTGGAGTAAGATTCACAAACAAAATTAAAATTTTTATTAATATTCAAAAAGGTTTTAAGGTGACAAAAAAAAATTTCCTTAAAATTCCTGTGAATATTTAAATTGATTTTTTATTTAAAAGAATCAATTTTAGGAAATAATTTTTTTTAATTTCAAGCTTTACATATTTCGAGAAACTTGGAAGAATATTTATAAATAAAAAAAATTTTTTAAATAGTGATTTGAAATTTTTTTTTTTGCTCACAAAATTATTTTTGCCTTAAAATTATAATTTTACTAATTTTTTTTTATTCTCCGATAAAGATCTTTTTTGGTTGCATATTTAACAATTTTGTTGAAAATTCGCCTGTTTGGCTGAAACGTTTGTATATTTTCTTTAAAATTTCATCTTTTTATTGAAATTGAAAATTTTTGGTTTCAAACAAAAATTGTTTGTTTGTGTTTAACTATTTAGTAAAAAATTTGCCTTCTTTGGTGAGCTCAACCCATTTTTACTTTTAAATTGAAAATATTTTTCAGTTTAATTATTACTAACTATAATATTTTTTAATGAGGGTTCATTTTTATTTGAAAATAATTATTAAATATTACATTTTTCGTTCAGAATTTATCCTATTTGTTTAATAATTCAACAATTTTGTTAAAGATAAATTTTTTTTGTGAAATTTCGATTTTACATATCTGAAATCTTCAAAAATTTTGTTAAATTTGTCAAGGTTTTTAAAAAAATATATTTAGATAACTTTAAAAACAAATTAACAAATATAAACTGAAAAATAAATAATTATGTGAAACTGTCATTTTGTTTTCAAAATTATTTTGATCATCTATTACAATCTTCACATTTTTTATTCAAATCAATTGTGCTTTTGAAAAAAAAATACATTTGTATTCTTCCGTGTGACATCTCAATTGGTTTTACCGTAAGCACCAAAGATGATAAAGCCGACAGATAAAATTCATGAGTTCAACGTTGAGCCGTGAGCACGCGAGCGATTAACATAAAGGGGACTCATTAGTAAAATATCAAGTTTATTTGCTAACATCAGACACAAGTTGTTTTTCCGTTTTCGCGAAGAAAATCTCGCGCAGAAATCTCAATTTTATCTTTCTGATCTAATTACCTGGAAATTCTTCTGGAGAAAATATCCGATTGTTTTAGTACTATTTATAAATAAAGCAAATGTGAAGATGCGAGTTTTAAGAAGCGAGTGTGAAGAAGCGAGTGTGCGGAAGCGAGTGTGAAGAAGCGAGTGTGCGGAAGCGAGTGTGCAGAAACGAGTGCGAAGAAAATGATTCAGGAAGTGGACCTTTTCTAGGCCTTTTCCAAATCAAAAAAATAACTTGTAGAAGGCAATTATTAGCCGATTTTGAATTTATTTTTCTGAAAAAATATTTCCAAATATTAGAAAAAATATCTAGTGATTTCAAGAAATTTCAAAAAAAAAAGAAAAAATTTAATTTTTGGCGGGAAATTGAGTAGTTAAATTTTTAGTTGAAAAATATAATTTTCAATAATTAAAAAACTATTTTTTAACCAAATTATTAAATTTTCAACGGGAAGAAATTAATTTTGAACAAAAAGAAAATGCAAAAAAATTAATTTTCAATTTAATAGTTGAAAGTTCAACTAAACTAGTTGAATTGTCAACCAAACATAAATAACATAAACTTTCAACGAAAAATATAACAGTAGACTTTTAAACTAAGGAGAATGAAGTCTCAACAGAAAAATGACCATTAAAAAAACGACTTTTCAATAAAATAAATAATTTTTCAAAAAAAATTTAAAACAAAAAAGACGAATTTTAAAATAAGAAAATTAATTTTTCACCCGAAAAGACGAATTTATCAACAGAGTAAATACATTTTTTACAGAACAGAATTTTTCACTTGACATTGTAAATTTTTAACCAAAATTTAATTTTCAACCTAGGTAGCTAAATTTTTTAATAAATATTTTAATTTTTAACGAAATAGTTGTATTTTCTACCCACAGAGATGAATTTTCAACAAAAAAATAATTTTTGATTAAGAGAGATTAATCTTCTACCAAATAGCTGAATTTTTGAAAAAAATAAAATACAAGTTTTTAGCCTAAAATGAAATAGTTACATTTTTACTTAAAAAAGAAATTTACAACAAATAAAAATTAATAATTAAAACCAAGTATATATTATTTTTTGTACCAATTCAATTCAACCAACAAGACGAATTTCAAACAAAATAATTGAATCCACAGATAAAAAAATGAATTTATAAAAAAAATTATTTTCTGTCCAAAAAAAGAACTTTTCAACAGAATTTATTGATTTTTCACAAAACAGTTGTATTTTTCACCCAAAACTATGTATTTTCAACAAGAAAGTTAAGTCTGTGACAAGAAAGTAATTTTTCAAAAAAATATTTTAATTTTTGATTAAACAGTTGAATTTTCTACCAAGAAAGTTGAATTATGAACCAAAAAGTTGTAATTTCTACCAAACAGCTGCATTTTTCATTAAAAAAGATCAAAAAGTAATTGATTTGCAAAAAAGCTGCAAAACTGTTAAACAGCTAGTTTATTATTATGTTATTATGTTATTATTATTATTATTATTATGTTATTATGTATGCTAAAAACAAGGAAAAGGCGAACTTTTTTTAAATTTATCATCAAGAAGTTGGTAACGATACTTATACTTGTGCCCGCCTCTATCCTTTTACCTACCGTAGTTTTTGACGCGGCCCCCTTCCTCTCAAAATAGTAACGTAGTTTATAGACGATTCCCAGGCGGCGATTAAATAGGCATTGCCTAGACTAATGGATCGACAGACACTCTGATCCTCTGCTGACAAGAGTTGGCGGCAGCGTCTGGCGATCCTTCAGTTACATGATTAGAAGTTGCGTAGAAAGGGTAGAGCAAGAAGGTATGCAGTGACTAAATGGGCATTGCCCAGACTTACGGATCGACAGACGCTTTGATTTTCTGATGACAAGGGTTAAAAACAGCGTCTGGCGATCCTTCAGTTGTATGCTTGAAAGTTGCGTAGAATTAGTAAAGTAAGAAGGTAGGCGGTGACTAAATGAGAATTGCTCAGACTTATGGATCGATAAACGCTCCGATTACCTGATGACAAGGGTTGATAGCAGCCTCTGGCGATCCTTTAGTTACATGATGGGACCACATGATAGGATTGCATAATGGGAACACATGAT
>JAUELO010000010.1:817014-827979 GCA_032357855.1 Amphibolips quercusostensackenii | reverse complement strand
GAAACGACTAAATTAAAGAGCCAACTACAAGTTGTACCAACCGTGCATATATCACTGGAAAATGAAATACGACACAATCCTCGACAATCAATTATGCCGCGATTATATTTTAATTAATATTTATGTGCCTGCGCTATAATTTAAAAATTCTTATCGAGTTTTAAATTGATATTTTAAGATTTTCTCCTCGACAATAAAAAAAAAAAACGAATGTTCCAATCTTTTATATATTCAATACAGTCAGTGATTAAAGGATAAAGACTAGAGAAAAATTATCAATTAATCTCGTCTCCAGAAGTTTATTTTATAAGACATGCATAAAAGTGTCAAGTACGCTCAAATCATATGAAAGTGCATTTTTACAATTTTTTATTTATTTATTTATGATTATATTTGAAGACAAGTATATGCAGAAACTGCGTGTCATTAACATAAATCTGAGGTTATAACATAATTATAGTGAGGGGCTAAAAAAAATTATGCTAATTCAATTAAGAATTATTAATAATAATAATAAAATTTATTTATTCACTCTGAGGCCATCCATAAATTACTGTAACAATTTTGAGCTACTTTTACCCCCTCCCCTTTTTCTGAAAGTAAAAATAAAAAAAAATGATTTTCAATTAAATGGTTGCATTAAGAATAGTTAATTTTCTAAGAAAATAATTATTTTTTGAATATTCACATTTTTAACCAAATTGGTGAATTTTCAACCAAGAAGATTAATTTTGTACGAAAAGGCGAATCTTCAACAAAATACAGACATTTTTTGCCAAAAAATTTAATTTTCAACTAAAAAATGTAAGTTTGCAAACAAAAAATAGAATACCTAAATTTTTAAATACAAAAATTATTTTTAAAAAACTTTTTAACCAGATTAACTTAACAAAAAAGATGATTTTTTAACAAAGTCGTTGTACCCTCAGCCAAAAATATGAATTTGCGATTGAGAAAAAATTTCAACAAAAAATTGAATAATGGAATTTTTGGATAAAAAATTGAGCTCAACTTTCAAAATAATTCACTTTTCAACAAAGCAGTTGAATTTCAACAAAAAAATGAATTTTTAACTAAATGCTTAAATATTGTAAAATTTGGTATTCTATCAAAAAAATAATTTAAAAAAAAATAAATTTTGAACAACATTTTTCCATTTTTAAGACAAAGAAACGCATGATCTTAAAAGCAGTTGGATTTTTAAACTAAAAATATTATTTGTTAGCAAAAAAGTAAATCTACCAAAAAGTTGAATTTTTAAATAAAAGTTTTATTTTTTACACAAGTAGTAAAAAATATGAATTTTTATCAAAAAAATTCAATTTTCAATCAAAATGTTTAATTTTCCACGAAATTTCTAAATTATTAGGCAAAAAAGACGATTTTTTTTAAAACAGTTAATTTTTTAATCCAAAAATAGGACTTTTTAACAAAAAACATTATCTCCATCCAAAAAAGATAAATTTTCAACCAAAAATGAAAGAGTAAAAATTTTAAATAAAAAATTGTATAATAATAAATACACAAAGTTTTAACAAAATAGATGAGTTTTTAATCCGAAAAAACACGTTTTCGAAAAAAATTAAATTTTTAATTCCAAAATAATATTTTTCAAATAAAAGAGTTAATTTTTATTAAATATTTCAATTTTCAAATTGAATGTTTACTTTTTAACTTAATAGTTTAATTTTCTACCAAAGTAGTTAAATGTTCAATCAAAAATATAAATTTTTAACAAAAAATTTTGATTTTTAACCAGAAAGTTTAATTTTCTACAAAATGATTAACGTATTAGGACAAAAAAGACGATTTTTTTTTAAAAGTTGAATTGTCAACCATAAAATATAACTTTCTAACAAAGAAGTTAATTTTTAGCCAAAAAAAAATGTTAAATCCGAATTGACGAATTTTTAACAAAAAATATAAATATTTGTCCACAAAAGATAATTTTAAGAAAAAAATTAAATTTTTAACAAAATAATTAGAGCTTCAAGAAAATAGTTAAATTTTTAACCAAATAATTGAATTTTCAACCAAAAAAACTAAGTTTTTACCCAAAAATGGATTAGCTTAATTTTGAGATCAAAAATTAATTTTTAAACAAAAAAATTTTCCACTAGTATAGCTGAACCAAAAACACGATTTTTTGAACAAAATAATCAATTTCTAACCTAAAAATATCAACAAATACACAAATTTTCTATAAAACAGTTGAATTTTCAACATATAAACAATACATTTTTAACAAAAAATGGTACAGTTAAATTTTCAGATAAAAATTTATTTTTAATCAAAACACAAATTTTAAATAAAATAGTTCAATTTTTGCCAAATAATAAAATTTTTAAATAATATGTTTGATTTTTAAACAGATAGTTCAATTTTATGCCAAAATAGTTGAACTTGAAAAAAAATAAAAGTTTGAATGTTAAGTTTTTAAATAGAGAAGTTTATTTACAACAAAATAGTCGAATTTTCAGCTAAAATAAAGAAACTTAAAAAAAAATTATAATTCTCCGCTAAGTAGTTGATTTTTAACAAAAATCGAAAAGATCAATTTTCTAAAAAAAAATCAATTTAAAACAAAATACATTAATTTTTAGCTAAATATTTGATTTTCAACTTTAAAAGATCAATTTTCAATTGAATATACCAATTTTCAATTAAAATGACAAATTCTTAATTAAAAATATTAATTTTTAATTAAACATATCAATTTTTAATTGAAAATATTAATTTTCAATTAAGCATATAAATTTTTAATTGAAAATATCAAATTTCAATTAAAAATGTCAATTTGAAATTGAAAATATAAATTTTTATTTGAAAATTATAATTTAAAGTTGTAAATATTAATTTGTAACCAAAAATGGAAAAGTTAAATTTTTTTGAAAAAAATTGATTTTGAACAAAAAAGAATTGTTTAAACTGAAGAGTTTTTAATTGTAAATTTTTCAAATTCAAGAAATTAAAATTTGAGCCTTGCAAAATTGCAAAATTTCGAACTGTGAATCTTTTAAAATTAAAGAGCTTTAAATTTTGAGAATTTACAATTGTAAATTATTTTATTTAATGGAATTGCATTTTAATTTTCTTTCTCATTTAAAAGAATTTGAATTTAAGACTTGTCTCTTGATTTCGAAATCATAAAAAATTCCAAGTTTTAATTGATAATTTAAAATATATTTTTAAATTTTAAGAAATTCCAGTTTTAAATCTTTAAAATTGAAAAATTTTGAATTGTAAATTTTTAAAATTGATAAATTTTAAATTAATAAAAAAACAATTATAAATGATAAAAGTTTTTGATTTTGCAATTAAAAATTCTGTAATTTTGATTATTTGAATTTAAAATTTCTTCAATTTTTAAGATTCAAAATTGAAAACTTGACTTTCAATCTTCAAAATCATCTTAAATTCAAGAATTTTTATTTGCCAGTCCTAAAAGATGAATCTAAATTTTTTTAAACCTTTAAAAAAAATTAAATTTAATAATTTTTTAAAATTCTTATTAAAAAAATCTTTAAATAATGAAGATTTTTCAATTATGTCAATTTACAAATATATTTTTTTAAATTTTAATGATTTGCATTGAAATTTTTTTTTAAATTTAGAGGATTCAGATTTTGAAACTTGACTTCTGGTTTACAAGATTATAAAAATTCAAGAAATCATATTTATACATTTTTAAAATTCAAGAGTTTTCAATTGCGTATCTGAAAAATTAAACTATTTAAAAAAATTTAAGATTATATTATTTAAAAACTATACAAATTAAAAATTGAAGGACCTCAAATTGCGAATCTCAAAGATGTTTAAAAAAATGCACAACATTTTAAGATTCTAAAGTATTAATATTCAAAACTAAACAAGTTTGCGAATGTTCAATCCCACAGCAGCTAACTAATTTTTTTCTCAGCTTCTAATTCCTGCTGAGATAACATCTTATATTTAAATAAAATATACTGATTACTGAAGGTCGATCAAAATTAAAATTAAATTTAAAATTAAAATCAGAATTCAAATTCAAATTAAAATACCACAGATGCTTTGCTTGAGAATCGCGTAATGCAAAACTAATAACAATCGACTTTTCCTGGTGATTCTGAATCTCAAGATACCGGAAATTCCTTGCCGTTCCTTTAGCATATAAGAGCTACTATTGAACGCCAACGAGGCACAAATTAAGATAAGAAGTTGAGCCAACAAATATTTCAGTTTAGCGGTAAATCATCGTGTTTGCCATACCATCGAAATAGTTGAATAAATAAGAGTTCTGAAATGAAATAATAAAAAAAAAGAGATGAGAACAGATAGGTTACGTCTGTGCTGAAATTAGCAGATTCTAGCCTAGAGAGTAGTCAAGTATCGGTGAATGTACGCGTAATAACAATTGCTTTGGAGTTCATGTCGAATTATTCAACCCAGCATTATTCAACACCTCGGACACCCAGAGTCGCGTGGGCGAGCTGGACACTGCCCTCTATCCAGCTTATATACAAACACACCCATGTAAAGAGAAACTGACAAGGTACTCGATCACCGCCACATGCACCATTGCATTGACAATGCAAGCAAGTCTCTTCATTGACTTGGCTGATCAGGAGACGTGAGGTCTGATCTCTTTCAACTCTTACTGAAGCATGTTTGAGTCTCGCTTTCACGGTCATTTATGGGACAGCAGCCAGCACTTCTCTAGAATAGGGCTAGTTACTGCAGCAGTCTAATTATTACCCTAGAAGTGCTCCATCAATTCCAGTTTTAGCTCAGCTACAGGAAAACGGTTTTAATATTCCTCCAGAAGTGCTCTACCAATCGCATTTTCAGTTTAGAAACAGTAGCAACCTGATTATGACGCTAGAACAATCCTATTTTCAGTTCCAAATAGGAAGCAGCATAATTATCACCTTAGAAGTGCACCGATCCGATTTTTAGCTTAGAATCAGCAGCAGCCTAATCGTTACCCTATGAGTGCCCTAATAATTTCTTTTTCAGCTTAAAAACAAGAGCAGTCCTAATATTTTTCTGAAAGTGCTCCACCAATCCTGTTTACAGATTAGAAACAGTAGCAATCTAATTTGGACTTTAGAAGTGCTGAGCCAATCCGATTTAGAGCTCAGAAACGAAAAAGCGTTTTTAAAATTTCTCTTGAAGTGCTTTACAAAGCGCATTTTTAGCTCAGTAACAGTAGCAACCAAATTATGACGCAAGAACAATCCCATTTCTAACTCAGAATGAGGAACAGCATAATTAGAATCAGCCGAAGTGTTATCCAGGAAGTACATCACCAATCCTATTTGCAGCTCAAAAACAGCAGCAGCAGCCCAATTGTTACCCTAAAAGTGCCCCACCAATCGCTTTTTCAGCCCAGCAACAGAAACAGTCCTAAAATTTCTCTGGAAGTGCTTTACCAATACCGCTTATAGATTAAAAACATCAGCAGTACGATTCGCACTCTAGAAGTGCTACACTTATCCTATTTAAAGCTCAGAAACAAAAGCAGCCAAATAATTACCCTGGGAGTACTCCACCAATCTTATTTGCAGCTCAGGAGAGACAGCAGCCTAATTATTACCCAGGGAGTGCTTTACCAATTCCATTTCCAGTTCAGAAACAGGAAACCATTTTTAATATTTTTCTAGTAGTGTTCTACCAATCTCATTTTGATCTCAGAAACAGTAGTGACCCAATTATGACGCTAGAACAATCCCATTTTCAGCTCAGAATGAGAAGCAGCATCATAATCACCTTAGAAGTGCACCGATCCTATTTTTAGTTCAAAATTAGGAGCAGCCAAAGTGTTATCCAGAAAGTACTTCACCAATCCTATTTGCAGCTCAGAAACAGCAGCAGCCTAATCGTTAAACTAGGAGTGCCCCACTAATCCCTTTTTTAGCCCAGCAACAAAAAACAGCAGCTAAAACAATCCCATTCTTAGCTCAGAATGAAGAGCATCAGAATTATTATTTTAGCCATGCGCTGATCTGACTTACAGCTTAGATTTAGGAGCAGCCGAAGTGTTATCCTGAAAGTACTTCACCAATCCTATTTGCAGCTTACAAAAAGCAGCAGCCCAATTGTTACTCTAGGAGTGCTCCACTAATCCCTTTTTAGGTTAGTAACAGAAACAGTCCTTATATTTCTCTAGAAGTGCTTCACCATTCCCATTCACAGATTAGAAACAGCAGCAGTCCAATTTGGACTCTAGAAGTAGTACACTAATCTCATTTGAAGCTCAGCACCAGGAGCAGCCAAATAATAACCCTGGGACTTCTCCACTTATTTTTATTTGCAGCACAGAAAAAGCAACAGCCTAATTATTACCCTAAGAGTGCTCTGCCAATCCTACTTTCAGTCCAGAAACAGGATAGTCCTAATATTTCTCTGGATTGCTCCACCAAGCCGGTTAACAGATTATAAACAGCATCAGTACAATTTAAACTCAAGAAGTGCTACATTTATCTCATTTACAGCTCATAAAAAACATCAGCCTAATTATTATCACAAAAGTGCTACACTAATCCCATTTAAAGCTCAGAAAGAGGAGCAGCCTAATAATTTCCCTAGAAGTACTCCACCAATCTTATTTGCAGCTTAGAAGAAGCAACAGCCTAATTATTACCATAGAAGTGCTTTTTCAATTCCATTTTCAGCTCAGAAACAAGAAAACGGTTTTAATATTTCTCTAGAAGTGCACTACTAATCAAATTTTTAGCTCAGAAACAGAAGCAACCAAATTATGACGCTAGAACAATCCCATTTTCAGCTCAGAATAAGGAGCAGCACAATTATTACCTTAGTAGTGCGTTAATCCGATTTTTAGCTCAGAATCAAATGCAGCAGAAGTTTTATCCTGGAAGTACTCCACCAATCTTATTTGCTGCTCAGAAACAGCAGCAGCCCAATCGTTACCCTAGAAGTGCTCTAATGATTCCTTTTTCAGCTAAGAAACAAGAGCAGTTCTAATATTCCTCTGAAAGTACTCCACCAATTCCGTTTACAGATAAGAAACAGCAGCAATCTTATTTGGACTCTAGAAGTGCTACCCCAATTCCATATAGAGCTCAGAAACAGGAGAAGCCGAATGATTACCCTAGTAGTACTCTGCCAATCTTATATGATGATCAGAAGAAGCAACAGCTAATTATCACCCTAAGAGTGCTTTCCTAATTTTATTTTCAGCTCAGAAACAGGAAACCGGTTTTAATATTCCTCTAGAAGTGCTCTACCAATTGCATTTTCACCTCAGAAACAGTAGCAGCCCAATTATGAAGCTAGAACAATTTCATTTCCAGCTCAGAATAGGGAGCAGCATCATAGTCACCTTAAAAGTGCACCAATCCTATTTTCAGCTCAGAATTAGGAGCAGCCAAAGTGTTATCCAGAAAGTACTCCACAAATCCTATTGGCAGCTCAGAAACAGCAGCAGCCCAATCGTTACCATAGGAGTGACCCACCAATCTCTTTTTTAGCTCAGCAACAAAGAAGCCCTCATATTTTTTTGAAAGTGCTTCACCTATTCCGTTTACAGATTAGAAACAGCAGCAATCCAATTCAAACTCTGGAAGTGCAAAACCAGTCCCATTCAGAGCTCAGAAACAGGAAATTGGTTTTAAAATCCATCTAGAAGTGCTCCACCAATCGCATTTTCAGCTCAGAAACAGTAGCGACCTAATTATGACGCTAGAACAATCCCATTTTTAGCTCAGAATGAGGAGCAGTAGAATCATTATTTTAGCCATGCGCTGATCTGACTTTTAGCTTAGATTTAGGAGCAGCCGAAGTGTTATCCTAAGAGTACTCCACCAATCGTATTTGCAGCTCAGAAGAAGCAGCAGCCTAATTGTCACCCTGGGAGTGCTTTACAAATCCCTTTTTAGCTTAGTAACAGAAACAGTCCTTATATTTCTCTGGGAGTGCTTCACCAATCCCGTTCACAGACTAGAAACAGCAGCAGTTTAATTTGGACTTTAGAAGTGGTACACTAATTTTATTTGAAGCTCAGAACCAGGAGCAGCCGAATAATAACTCTAGGATTACTTTACTAATCTTATTTGCAGCATAGAAAAAGTAACAGCCTAATTATTACCTAAAAAGTGCTCTACCAATCCTATTTTGAGTCAAGAAACAGGGTAGTCCTAATATTTCTCTAGATGTGCTCTACCAATTGAGCAAACAGATTATGAACAGCAGCAGTCCAATCTGGACTCTAGAAGTGTAACACCAATTTCATTTACAGCTCATCAACAAAAGCAGCCTAATTATTATCATAGAAGTGCTACACTAATCCCATTTAAAGTTAAGGAACAGGAGCAGCCGAATAATTACCCTGAGAGTACTCCACTAATCTTATTTGCAGTTCAGAAAAAGCTACAGCCTAATTATTATTCTAAGAGTGCTCCACCAATCTTATTTTTAGTACAGAAACAGGAGCAGTCTTAATATTCGTCTGGATGTGCTCTACCGATTCCATTTACAGCTCAGAAACAGCAGCAGTCCACTTTTGACTCTGGAAGTGCTACACCAATCTCATTTACAACTTAGAAACAACAGCAGCCCATTTTTTACCCTAAAAGTGCATTCATCCTCTTTTGAGCTCATAAGCAGGTGAAGCCTAATTATTTCCTGAAAAGTGCACTCATCCCATTTATAACTTATAAGGAGGAGTATTTTAATTATTTTCCTAGAAGTGCGCCAGAATCTTTTTCAGCTTAAAAACGGAAGCAGCGCGATTATTACTCCAGCATTGTTCCACAAATCCATTTTTCATCTCAAAAGCAGTAGCAGCTTCATTTTGATGCTAAAACAATCTCATTTTTTAGCTGAGAATAAGAGGCAGCAGAATTAAAACTTTAGCAGTGCACCAATCCGTTTTTATTCAGAAGCAGTAGCAGCCCAATTATGATGCTAGAACAATCTCATTTTTTAGCTAAGAATGAGAGGCAGCAGAATGATAACTTTAGCAGTGCACTAATCCGTTTTTCAGTTTAGAATCACAAGCAGCCGAAGTGATATCCTGGAAGTACTTCACCAATCCTGTTTGCAGCTCAGAAGCAGCAACCGAATGTTTACCCCAGAAGTGCATCACCAATCCCTTTTTTAGCTTAGCAACAGAAACAGTCTTAATATTGCTCTGGAAGTGTTTCAACAAGCCCGTTTACAGATTATAAACAGCAGCAGTCCAATTGGGACTCTAGAAGTGCTGCGCTAATCCTATTTGAAGCTCAGAAACAGGAGCAGCTGAATAATAACTCTAGAAGTACTTCACCAATCTTATTTGCAGCTTAGAAGCAGCAACAGCTTAATTATTACTCTAGGAGTGCTTTCCCAATTCTATATTTAGCTCAGAAGCAGGAAACCAGTTTTAATATTTCTTGAAAAGTGCTCTACCAATCGCATTTCCAGCTCAGAAACAGAAGCGACCTTATCATGACGCTAGAAAAATTCTATTAATAGAAGAATTAGAAAAATAGAATTAGAAGAATTAGAAGAAAAAAATTAGAAGAGTTAGAAGAATAGAAGATATTATCAGAAGAAGTAACAGCCTCATTATCACCCCAGGAGTGCTCCACCAATCATATTCTCAGTCCAGAAACAGAAGCAGTCTCAATATTCCTCTGAATGTGCTCCACCGATTTCATTCACAGCTCAGAAACAGCATCAGCCTAATTATTACCCTAGGAGTACTACACCAATCTTATTTGCAGTTCAGAAGAAGCGACAGACTCATTATTACCCTAGGAGTGCTCCACCAATCATATTTTCAGTCCAGAAATAGAAGCAGTCCTAATATTCCTGTGAATGTGCTGCACTGATTCCATTTACAGCTTAAAAACAACAGCATCCCAATTTTCACCCTAAAAGATCATCTATCCCACTTCGAACTTAAAAACAGGTGAAGCCCAATTCATTCCTAAAAAATGCACTAGACCAATTTTTAAATTATAAAGAGGAGTAGCCCAATTTTTTCCATAAAAGTGCACCAGTCTTATTTTTAGCTCAAAAACAAAAGCAGCGCAATTGTTACTACATCAGTGTTTTACAAATCCTATTTTTAGCTTAGAAATAGAAGTAGCTGAATTATTGCGCTAAAACAACTCCAATCTGATGTTGCTCCGAAGTAGTAGCAGCCGGACTATTACCTACGAGTACTCCACCAATATTATTTGGAGCTCAGAAGCAGCAGCAGCCTTATTATTAGCAAAGAAGTATAATACAATTAATGCTTAAGCAGTGCTTTACCAACCCCACTCTCGGCTTAGAAACAGCAGCGGACAAAATATTACCGTAGAAGTACACCAATTCCATTGACAGCTTAGAAACAGCATAAGCCCAATTATAAACCCTAAAAATGCACCAATTTTTTTCAGCTCAGAAGCAGAAGCAGCACAATTAAAACACAAAAAGTGCGTCACTAAATCCTCCATCAGCTCAGGAAACGGAGAACAGAAATTATTATTTCAGAAGTATTAAAAAAATTCTATTTTCTGTTCAGAACCGTAAATGGGATCTAGGGTGATAATTGAGCTGCTGCTGTTTTTGGACTGAAAATAGGATTGCTGAAATGCTTTTAGTGTTATAATTGGTCTGCTGTTGTTTTCGATCTCTAAATGGAAGTTGTGCACTTCTAGGGTTAAATTTATGCTGCTGATGCTTCAGAGGTGAAAATTGAATAAATGGAATTTCAAGGTTATAATTATGCTTCTGCTATTTCTAAGTTGTAAATGGGGTCTGGAATAATAATGAAGCTCCTGCTGTTTTTGACTGAAAATATGTTTGCTGAAATGCTCTTAGGATTATAGTTGGTCTGCTGTTGTTTTCAAGCTAAAAATGGAATTAATGCACTTTTAGGATGATTATGCTGATGTTTCCGATCTGAAAATACAATTAATATACTTTCGGGGTAATAATTGGGTTGTTGCTATTTTTGAGTTGAAACTGGGATTGATGCACTTTTAATGTAAT
>JAUELO010000010.1:802517-816914 GCA_032357855.1 Amphibolips quercusostensackenii | reverse complement strand
GTAAAGGTGGGAGGAAAGAAGCTTAAAATAGTGTAGGTATATGTGGACAAAGAAATATAAATCAGGAGAAATCAAAGGAGGTGAAAGAGCTGATAAAAGAAAATAATGAGATAAGGCTTATAATAGGACGAGATTTCAATGCAAAAGGAGGAGACAGGACGAAAGGAATAGTAGAAAAGCAAGGCGGAAAATCCAAAGACAATATACTGAATGTTGACAGTTAGAAGTTGTTAAGGCATTTGGAAATAAAAGTATGGTATATCTTGAACGAAAATATAGTAAGGGATAAAGAAGGTGAACATACAAGTTTAGGAGGAGAAAAAGAAACGGCAATTGATTATGTGATTGTGGACGATAAGGTAACAGAGAAGGTTGCGAAATAAGAGGAAGGGGATTATATAGATTCATATAACTTTCTTGTTTTAAGGATTAGAAAAAGAAAAGAGTAATGAGAATAAAGATAAAAAAAAAGCAAAGGTGAAAAAATTAGGAAGAGTGGATTGGACAATAGAAGGAAAAGAAAGAGATGAAAGAACGATAAAGAGAAATAATAGTAGAAAAGGTAAAAATAAGAAGCGAGAGGTTGAATAGAGTGTGTTTAAAGTGATATTCAGGAAAAAATCACAAGAGATAAAGAAATGATAAAGGAAAATGAAGAGATTAGGCTTATAGTAGGAGAAGATTTCAATGAGAGAAAGAGAGATAGTGGAAGAAAGAAATAAAAAGAGAGCAAGAAAAATAATCCAAAGAAGAGATACTGATTAAGGTGGGTTAAAAATTGTTGAAGAGCTTAGAGGAAATGCGATGGTTATTTTAACTGGAAATCAAAAAAAAGTGGAATATACACGCAAAAGAGGAGAAAAGAGAATAATAATTGTTTATGTGACAGTGGATGATGAGGTAAGGAAGAAGGTCAAGAAACAAGAGATTAGCCTCATAATAGTAGATTTTAATGCACAAAGAGGAGATAGAGGAGAAAAGAAATGAGGAAGTGTGAGAAAGAAAACCTGAAGACAAGATACTGAGAGGAAAGGATCAAAAATGTTGAAAAGCTTGGAGAAGATGAGTTGGCTTATTTCAAGCAGAAACGATGATAAAGAGGAATATACACGTTTACGAGAAGGGAAGGGAACAGTGAATGATTATGTGAGAGTAGACGATGAAATAAGAAAGAAGGTCAACAAAATAGAGATAGCGGATTTCATAGATTCAAGTAATTTTTCTATTACAGTGACGTTAGAGGTTGAAAAGAGTAATAACAATATGGACCAAAAAGAAGCAAAGGTAAAAAAACGAAAAAAGTGGATTGAACAGTGGGAAGTCAAGAAGGAGATGAACGTACAAAAAGAAGGATCAATAGTAGAAGAGGTAATAATGGAAGGAGAGGCGTTAAAAATGGTAAGGGTGTGTGTGAATGGTGATATGCAGGAAAAATCAGAGGAGATGAGAAACTGATAAAAGAAAATAAAGAAGAGTAAAGGGTAATAATAGAAGATGATTTCAACGCGCAAAACGGGAGGTAGAGACGGAGAGGAATGGGGAGAAGAGCGAGAAAGAAAATACAAAGACAATATACTGAATAGAAAGGGTAAGAAATCGCTTAAGAGCTTGGAGAAGATGATATGGTTTATTTTAACCAGAAATGACTGAGAAGGGAGACATACACATTTAGGAGGAGAAGAAACAGTAATTGCTATTGTGATAGTGGACGATAAGGTTAAGCAGAAGGTCAAGAAACTAGAGGAAGGGGATTATGTAGATTCGTATCACTTTTCCATGATTGTGACATTAGAGGAAGAAAACAATAATAGCAATATAGATAAAAAGAAAGCTAAGGTAAAAAGAGCAGAGAAAAAGGATTGAACAATGGAAGGGAAAAAAAGATGAAAGAACAAAAAGGAGGATTAATAAATGAAGAGTTAAAGATAAGAGGAGAGGGGTTAAAGATAGTAGGTGTGTGTGTGAACAGTTACATGCAGGAGAAATCAGAGGAGATAAAGAACTAATGAAAAGAAATAAAAGAGAGATTGGGCTTGTAACAGAAAAGGATTTAAATGAGAAAAGAGGAGATAAAGGAGGAAAGGAATGGGAAGAAGAGTGAGGAAGAAAATCTAAAAAAAATTTACTAAATAGGGAGAGTAAGAAATTGTTGAAGAGCTTGTAGGAAATAAGATGTTTTACCTTAACCGAAAATATACAGGAGGATGCAAAAAAGGAATATACGCGCTCAAGAGAAGAGAAGGGAACGGTAAATGATTCGGTAATAGTGGACGTTAAGGTAAGGGAGGTCAAGGAATTAGAGGTAGAGGTTTATATAGATTCGCATCACCTTCCAATAATTGTAATGGAGGAAGAAAAAAAGAAATAGCAATATGTGTAAAATAGAAGCAAAGGCAAAAAGAGGAGAAAGAGCGGTTTGAAAAATGAAAGGAAAAGAAAGAGGTGAAAGGTCGAAAAGAAAAAGTAAAAAGAGTAGGAAGAGAGGATTTGACTTTTAAAGGTAAAGAAGTTAATGAAAGAACGAAAAGAAGGATCAATAGTAGAAAGGGTGAAGATGGAAGAAGATAAGATAAAAATAGTAGAAGTGTGTGCGAACGGTGATATGCAGGAGAAATCAGAGGAGACAAATAACTAAAAAAAGAAAATAAGAAAGATATAGGGCTTACAACAGAAAGAGATTTAAATGTGAAAAGAGGTGATAAAGGAGAAAAGAAATAAATAGAATGAGAAAGGAAATCTGAAGACAATATAGTGAATATGGAAACCAAGAAATTGTTAAAGAGGTTCTAGGAGATGAGATGGTTTACCTTAACCGAAAAAATAGAGGGAGATGAAAAAGAGAAATATACAAGCTCAGGAGGAGAAAACGGAACAGTAAATGATTATGTGATAGTGGGCGATAAGGTAAGGGAGAAGGTAAAGAAACTAGAGGTAGGTGATTATATAGATTTGCATCACTTTTTCATAATAGTGACATTAGAGAAAAAAGAGAGTGATAATAATATGGGTAAAAGAAAGCGAAGGTAAAAACAGCAAAAAAAAGGGAATTGGATCATGGATAGAGAAGAAAAGGATTAAAGAATAAAAAAAAGAATTACTAGCAGAAGAGTCAAAGGTAAAAGGGGAGAGGTTAAAAATAGTAGAGATGTGTGTAAACGGTTATATGCAGGAAAAATCAGAGAAGATAAAGAACTAACGGAAAAAAATAAAGAAGAGACTAGGCTTATAATAGAAGAAGATTTCAATGTGAGGAGAGGAGGTAAAGAAGAGAAGAAATTGTGAGGAGGGTGATAAAGATAATTTAGACAATATACTGCATGAAGAGGGTAAGAAATTGCTAAAGAGCTTAGAGAAGATGAGATGATCTATCTTAACCGGAAATATAGAGGGGAATGAGATAGAGAAAAATAAACACGCTTAGGTGAATGAAAATATAAGGTTATTGATTATGTGATAATGGATAATGTGGTGAGGGATAAAGTCAA
Organism: Amphibolips quercusostensackenii; assembly: GCA_032357855.1. Taxonomy (NCBI): domain Eukaryota; kingdom Metazoa; phylum Arthropoda; class Insecta; order Hymenoptera; family Cynipidae; genus Amphibolips; species Amphibolips quercusostensackenii. The sequence goes on along the minus strand of JAUELO010000010.1, from coordinate 813,429 downwards.
GAAACTGAAGGTAAGGGATAGTTAGATTCGGATCACTTTTCCATAATAGTAGCATTAGAGGGAGAAAACAGTGATAACAATATGGACCAAAATGAGGCAAAGCTAAAAGAGCAGGAAGAGAAGATTGTACTATAGAAGAAAAAGATCAGTTAAAGGAGAAGGTCAAAAATATTAAAATGGGAGAGGGAAGTGTAAATGAGGAAATGAAGATGATGATAGAAGAAATAAAAAGAGGATTAAAGTAAACAGGCGAAGAAGAGGTAAGTAAAGGAGTAAAAAGAAGTGGATAAGATGTGGAAAGTAGGGAGACAAAGAAGTTTAGAAAAAAATCAAGAAAATGGAGAAAAGGAAAAAGTTGTAGAGGAATAAAGGATAAAACAAAAAAGTATACTGAGTTGTGTAATAAAGAAAAAGATAAAGAGAAAGAGAGCGATAAAATTAGGAAGATGGAAAATAAAAAGGAGGAAGTTCTTGGGTGCTAGAGATTTAGGAGAAAAAGGTATTAAGCTATAAAGAATCAGTGAAAAAAGAAAAGGAAAAACAATATAAGGTGGGGAATGATTTATGAATCAAAATAAAATAAATGGTGTAAGATGATAAGAAAGAAAGGAGTACCAAAGTATTTAAAGAAGAGATGAGGAGAGAGAGAATTGATGAAGATGCAAGCAAATTTATACTAGAAAACAAAGTAATGAAAGGTAAAAGAAGATAAAGAAAGATAAAGGAAGATAAAGGAAGCTGACAAGGGAATGTGGTAACGATTCTAACGAAGGATTGATTTTCCATAATGATTTTTTAAGAATGGCCGAAAAATTATAAGAATCTTTTTAAAGGAAAATTATTACAGACCTACACTGAATTTCCTATAATATTTTTTCTCAAGGGGGGATTACGATGTATTCTAAAAGATTGAATTGGATTGCAAAGGATTGTGCGGGATTGGATGAGATAGAAGAGAGAGTGTACATTAGATTTCAAGAGTAATTCACCTTCTAAATATTATATTTGTGGCTCCTAACGTGGCTTATGAACTGTCCGAAAGAGACTTGAATGCTCTGACTCGAGTGACTTTAACGCCTGCACAAGACAGATTGATCCGTTTTTTTCTACAGATCTCTATAAAAAGGGGACAACTAAAAAGGGGAAAAAGAATGTGAAAAATGTCGAGGTGGTAAAAAGTCTGAACAAACAATGGGCTATTATGTAAATACGCAAATTAAAGAATGCGGTTAAATTTTTTATCAGTCTCGAAACAAGGGTATGATCTACTGAACGGCGCCACTCGAGTTAAACGTCGTGCGCTATACACGAGCAAATGTGCAGTTACTTTTTTACGTAGCCATCGAAAAACCAGACGCCATTACCCGACAAGTGGCTGTGAAGGCAGGAGGAGCAAGGTTTGAAAAAAAAAAAGGATTCTTGGGTATGAAGAGGCGATTCGAAATTTATGAACCCAAGAATAGCGCGTCTTTTCCTAAAGCTTTTCTCTCTGACTCACCTGTCTTCGACAGTCTGATAAAAAATTCCCTGTTGTACGATATAAAAAAGTGAAATTGTGGAAAATAAAATTCTTGAAAATTTTTGTTTTCTTAAATTCCAAAAGATTAAAAAGGATTGCAGAGGATTTATAGGATTTTAGAATATTGAAAAAACCTTCAAGGGATTTCAGAGAATTTCCAAGATTTACTAATATTTGAAATTAATATTAGATTTCATGTAATTTTACGGGATTTTATACTTTAATGTATTTCAAAATATTTATTGACCAGTATTAAGAGATTCTCAAAGATTTTAGAAACGTAAAAAAAAATTCCAAGGAGTCTAATCATTTTAAGTAATTTTAAAAATTGTATGCAGTTTTAGAAAATTTCCTAGAATTTCAAAAGATTCCAGGGTATTTTTAAAGGATTTTAAATGATTTTTAAAAAATTTTTTAAATTATTTTGTTAAGAATTCGTTTTATTTTTCATTTAAAATATATTTTTCAGACTAAAAAATTGAACTATTCTATTTTTTGTAAAAAATCCATATTCTTCAGATTAAAATTCAACTGTTTGGTTAAAAATTCCTGTATTTTTTTTACAATTCACCTTTTTCGTGAAAAATTAGTATCTTTGCTAAAAAAGTAAGTTGCAAAAAAAAACAGTGAAATTCCCGATTAGAAAAAATTCTAATTATTAAAAATTTCAAGTAATAAATTTCCCAAATAATAAAATTTACCCCAGAAAATTGACGAATTATAAAATGTCCGAACTAGGAAATCCCAGAATTTAAACGATTAACATTTTTTATAAATATTTTTAACTGATTAAAATTAAAATGATGAAAAATGTGGTAATTTTATTTTTATTAAATAAATAATATTTCAAAATTTTAAATGACTAAATTTGGGAATATTATTATTTCGGAATATCAGTGTTGAGAATTTTGTTTTTCTGTATTTTTCAGCCGTCCCAAAATTTTCTTTAAATAAAAACATATTTAATTGAAATATAATTTAATTTGTAATAATTAAATTATATTAAATATAAAGGAAAATCAATTGAACAAATTTGGGATTTTCATAACTCGGGAATTTTCTAGTTCGAAAATTTTATAATTGGAAAATTTCATTATTTGGAAAGTTTCCAATTCAAGAATTTTTTGTTGACGGGGATTTTTTATTAACGGAAATTTTACTTTTTGGCCTTTTTCAGCCGTTCTTAAATATCTATATTTTTGGTTGAAAATTCATCTTTTTTTGTGTAAAATTGAAAGTTGAAAATTCAACTATTTTTCTAATTCACCTTCTTTGTTTAATAATTTAAGTTTTTTGTTGTTGAAAATTCAGGCTTCTTTTATTTTAATTTTAAACTCAAATCTTGTGTAATGGTTGGTATATCAACTATATTTTTTTATTAAGTCATCTTTTGAATTAAAACTTTAATTACTTTGTTGAAAATTCCAATATTTTGTTAAAAGTTTAATTATTCTGTTAAATTTTCAGTTATTTTCTGAATTTTCCTTTTTTATTAAAAAATTTAATTATTTTTCTTAAAATAAAGGCTTCTTTTATATTAGTTTAAAATAAAAATCTTGTTCAGTTGATACATCAACTATTTTTTTTTCTTCAAAAATTCATCTTTTTTATAATAAATTTATTTACTTAATTGAAAATTCAAATATTTTTTAAGAGATGAATTATTTTGTCAAATATTTAACTTTTATTATTCTAAATTTGAACTAAAATCTTCTTTAGTTAATATATGAACTATTTTATTTGTCTTGAAAATTTCATCTTTTTAATTGAAAATTCAATCACTTGGTTAAAAATTAAACTATTCTGTTAAAAGTTCAATTACTTTGTTAAAAATTTATCTATTTTGTTCAAGTTTAATTATTTTGTTGAAAAATCGATTTTTTTGTTAATTCGCCTTTTTTATTCAAATGTTTTTTTCAATTCAGATTTCTTTTATTTTAATTATAAATTGAAATCTTGCTCCTTTAACATATGAAATATTTTTTTTAAATTCGTCCATTTATCTAAAAAGGCAATTACTTGGTTAAAAATTCAATTATTTTGTTAAAAATTTGATTAATTTGTTAAAAATTTAATTATTTTGTTAATTTGTCAAATTTTGTCAAAAATTCAATTTTTTTAAGGCTTTCTTATTTTGTTTACAAATTAAAATCTTGCTTGGTTCATATATTTACTATTTTATTTTTCTTTGAAAATTCATCTTTATTAAAAATCTTTATTAAAAATTCCACTATTTCATTCAAAGTTCAATTTTTTTTTAATCAACTATTTCGTCAATTTACTTTTTTTGTTAAGAAATTCAATTTTTTTTTAAATTCAGGCTCCTCTAGTTTTAATTTAAAATTTAAACTTCGCTTCGTTCTATCTACTATTTGATTTTTCTTTGAAAATTCCTCTATTCAATTTAAAATTCAATGAATTGGTTAAAAGTTCTGATATTTTGTTAAAAATTTTATTATTTATTCAAAAATTTAACTATTTGGTTAAAAGTTCAATTATTTTGTGTAATATTTAACTATAGTTAATTCAATTGTTTTATTTTTAATTCAATTTTTTTGGTTTAAAATTCAGGCTTTTTTCATTTTAATTTTAAATGATTTTGGTTAAAATATCAACTTTTTTTCAATTTATATTCTTAACAGAAAATTCAATTACTTGGTTAAAAATTCAAGTATTTTTTTCAAAGTTGAATTATGTCCTTAACCATTAATTGTTCTAATAAAAATTTAATTATTTTGTTGAAAATTTAATTATTTTTTCAATCTAATTTTTTTGTTCCAAAATTCAATTTTTTGTTGAAAATTTAGGCTTCTTTCATTTTAATTTGAAATTAAAATCTTGTTTGATTAATATATCAACCACATTTTTTGGGGGGGAAATTTATATTTTTCATTTAAAATTCAATTATTTGGTCAATAATTAAAATATTGTGTTGAAAGTTAAATTATTCTCTTGAAAATTGAACTACTTTGTTAAATTATCCTTTTTGGCCGAAAATTTTACTTTTTTAAATTGTGATTTAAGAGTAAAATCTTGTTTGTTTGATACACCAACTATTTTATTTTTTTACGATTATTTTTTTTTCAAAAATTCATATTTTTAATTAAAAACTCAAGTGCTTGTTTAAAAATTAAATTATTTTGTTAAAAGCTTAATTAGTTTGCAAAAAATTTAATTATTTTGTTAAATATTCAACTTTTTATAATTTTATTTCGAATTAAAATTTTCTTTGGTTCATATATTAATTAATTCAATTTATTATTATTACTTTGTTTTTCTTAAAAATTCTATCTTTTTAATTATAAATTCAAGTGCTTGTTCAGAAGTTCAATTAATTTGTTCTAAATTTAATTTTTTGGTCAAAATACAATTATTTTGTTAAAATTTCAATTATTTTGTTAAAAATTCAACTTCTTCCATTTTAATTTTAAATTAGTTGTTTGGTTTATATTGTTTGGTTGTTTGGTTTTGTTTTATTATTATATCAACTATTTTTTTTCATTATTATTTTATTTTTCTTTAAAATTTCATCTTTTTGATTAAAAATTGAACTGCTTGTTTAAAAATTTTATTATTTGGTTAAGGTTCAACTAAATTGTTAAAAATTGATTTATTTTGTTAAAAATTTGATTATTTTATTAAGTTTAATTATTTTATTGAAAGCTTCGATTATTTTGTGAATTCAACTTTTTTAATTTTAATTTTCAATTAAAATCTTCTTTAGTCAATATATCAATTATTTTATTTTTTTTTTAATTTTATTTGTCTTCATAATTCTATAATTTTGAATAAAAATTTTAGTGCTTGCTTAAAAATTTTATTATTTTGTCAAAAGTTTTATTAATTTGTTAAAAATTTGATTATTTTGTTGCAAATGTAATTATTTTGTTAAAAGTTAAATTATTCTCTTAAAATTCCAATTATTTTGTTAAATTTAACTTTTCAGATTTTAATTTGGAATTAAAATCTTGTTTGGCTAATATATCAACTATTTGATTGTCTAATTAATATTTTATTTTTCTTCAAAATTCCATTATTTCAAATGAAAACTCAAGTGCTTGTTCAAAAATTTAATCATTTTGTTGAAAGTTTAATTAATTTGTTAAAAATTCAATTATTTTGTTGAAAATTGAATTATTTTGTTAAGAATTCAATTATATTATTAAAAGTTGAATTATTTTGTTAAACTTAACTCTTTTAATTTTAATTTTCAATCAAAATCTTGTTTGGTTAATATATCAACTATTTTATTGTATAATTGATATTTTATTTTTCTTCAAAATTCCATCATTTCAAATGAAAACTCAGGTGTTTGTTTAAAAATTCAATCATTTTGTTAAAAGTTTAATTAATTTGTTGAAATTTCAATTATTTTGTTGAAAATTTGATTATTCTGTTAAAAATTTAATTATATTATTAAAATTTTAATTATTTTGTTAAACTCAACTCTTTTAATTTTATTTTAAATTAAAATCTTGTTCGGTTGATGTATCAATTATTTTATTTTCTTATTAATATTTTATTTTTCTTCAAAATTCTATCATTTTGAATAAATATTCAAGTGCTTGTTTCAAAATTTAATTATTTTGTTAAAAGTTTAATTCATTTGTTAAATATTCAATTATTTTGTTAAAAATTCAAATTTTTTGTTTTGATTATAAATTAAAATTTTGTTTGGTTAATATATTAACTATTTTATTTTCTCATAATTATTTTATATTTCTTCAAAATTTCGTCTCTTTAATTAAAAACTCAAGTGCTTGTTTAAAAGTTTAATTGATTTGTTGAAAATTCAATTATTTTGTTAAAAATTCAATGATTTTATTAAAAGTTCAATTATTTTGTTATGTTTAACTTTTTTAATTTTAATTTTAAATTGAAATCTTGTTTAATTAATATATAAATAATTTAATTAGCTTATTAATATTCAATTTTTTGTCAAAATTCCATTATTTTAAATGAAAATTCAAGTGCTTATTTAAAAATTCGATTATTTTTTCAAAAGCTTGATTAGTTTGTTACAAATTTAATTATTTTCTTGAAAGGTCAAATATTTTGCTAAAATTCAACTTATTCTATTTCCATTTTAAATTTAATTCTTTTTTGGTGAACGTATTGTATATTTTATTATTTTATAACTATTTTTTCCAAAAATTCATCTTCGCAATTTAAAATTCAATTTTTCAGTTGAAAATGCAACTATTTTGTTAAAAGTTTAAATATTTTGTTAAAAATTTAAATATTTTGCTGATTAATTTTTTTTATATTTTAGGCTTTCTTGATTTTAATTAACAATTAAAATCTGGTTTGTTTAATTTACTATCTATTTTTTTTTCTTTAAAAATTCATCTTTTTAAATGAAAAATTACTTGGTTCAAAATTTCACTATTCAATATTATTTTATTTTTATGATTTTTATTTAAAACCAAAATCCTTTTTGTGTAATTTATCAACTATTTAATTTTTTTAAAATTCATCTATTTAATTAAAACTTCAATCACTCCGTAAAAAATCGCACTATTTTGTTAAATGTTTAATTATTTTTTTGAAAATCTCACACAACTACGATTTTGGGGGGGGGGAGATTAAAAAATTGTTAGCGAACCCTGATTTGTGGGAATTGTTTAAAATCAGTAAATTTTCGAAAGTCTGCTACAAAATCTAATTTGTATTTTCTTACCGAGATCTATGCCCCAGTGGTCGCCAATTACACCTGCAATTCTGCGTAGTCAGAGGATTTAAAGTCCTTACCTGAAGGCATAAATAATGCTTGAGGCGTAGGATGAAAAAGGCATCCTGTTATGGAAAAACTATAAAAAAATATTCCCTTTTCCCTCTCTAATTGTTTAAATGATTATTGCGCTTTGCTTATTTCTGTCTATGTTATTTATTATTTTTTAGAAATTTCAGTTATTACTGTAGGGTTAATTAATTAATTACTTTTCGAAAAAATATTAAAAATTCAGCATAGATTCATAATAATTTTCCTATGTGGAGTTTTTTATGATTTTTTCGCAACTCTTGAAAAACGATTGTAGAAAATTATTATAAAAATATTAATAGAAAAATTAAGAATTTTTAAAAATTGAAATAGTTGATGCGAAAAATCTAGAGAGTAAGAGCGAATGATTTTTTTAATTTATTTGAGGTTGGATTTTCAAAATTTGTTCTTTTACTAAAAATTCAACTATTCAATTGTTGGTCGTAAGCTTTTTTTTGGTTTGAAAATTCAATTAGATTGTTGGTAAATTTATGCATTTTGTTGAAATTTTTTTCTTTAATAAAAATTTAACAATTTTTTTGTTGTTGTAAACTTATTATTTTATTTTTGTTAGAAATATAACTATTTGGTTTAGAATTGATGCATTGTTTTGAAATTTTTTTAAACTGAAAATTTAACTATTTTATTTTTGCTTGTAAAATTATTTTTTATTTTATTTTTTTTTTAAATTCAAATATTTGTTTAAAGATTAATGCATGTGTTAAAAATTTGTTTTTTTCTTACAGAAATTGTAACTGTTCTATTTTCGGTTGTAAACTTATTTTTTATTTATTTATTATTTTTGAAAATTTTAAAATTTAGTTGAAAATTCATGCATTTTCTTGAAAATTTGTTTTTCTTTTTACTGAGAATTTTAATATTTCACTTTTGATTTTAAGACTATTACTTTATTCTAATTTTTTTAAAATTTAATTATTTATCTGGAAATACATGCATTGTTATTGAAAAATTCTTTGTATTCAAAACTCAACTATTTTATTTTTGATTGTAAGCTTTTTTTCTTCAAATTGTATTACATGGGAATTTTATTATTAGGAAATTTTATTATTCAGAATTTTCCAATTCCGAATTTTGTTTCACAATAAATATGTAATTCGGTAATTTTCTTATTCAGGAATCTTACAATTTGAAAATTTAATTTTTCATGAATTTCCCAATTCAGGAATTTTATTATTCAGGTATTTTCCAATTCAAAAATATTGTTTTTTGAAAATTATACAATTCGGGAATCCGAATATTCGGAAATTACTCAATTTGGAAATTTTCTTTCTTGGAAATTATTGAATTCAGGAATTTTATTTTGTGGAAATTATTTAAACAGGAAATTTTATTTTTCGGGAATTATTCTATTCGGGAATTTTATTATCAGGAAATTTTAGAATTCAGGGATTTTATTATTTGGAAATTTGATTATCTAGGAATTTTTCATTTCGGGAATTTTATTTATCAGAAAATATTGAATTCGGGAATTTCATTTTTCGGAAATTATCCAATTCGGAAATTTTTTTATTCAAAAATTTCATTATTCATTCAGGGATTTTTTAATTCGGGCATTTTGTTTTTTGAGAATTATCCAATTCAGGAATAGAATTCGGGAATTCCCTCATTTAGAAATTTTCTAAAGCAGGAGTTTCATTTTTTCGGGAATCTTATTATTCCGGAATTGTATTGTTCAGAAATCATCTAACTCGGGAATTTTATGATTCGGAAACTTTATTATTTAGGAATTTTCCAATTAAAAAATCCTTTTCTTTTGGGAAATTGTATTATTCGGCAATTTTATTATTCAGAAATTTTCTAATTCTGGGATTTTATTATTTATGAATTTTATTATTCCGAAATGTTATTATTCATGAGTTTTCGAATTCAAGAATTTTATTTCTCTGAAATGATCCGATTCGGGAATTTTATTATTCAGAAATTTTCAAATTCGGGAATCCGATTCGGGAATTTTTCATTTAGGAATTTCCTGATGCAGGGTTTCCATTTTTTCGGGAATTTTATTATTCGGGAATTTGATTATTCAGAAATCATCTAATTCGGGAATTTTATGATTTGGAAACTTTATTACTTAGGAATTTTCGAATTCAAAAATCTTTTTCTGTTGGGAAATTGTATTATTCGGCAATTTTATTATTCGGAAATTTTCCAATTCTGGGATTTTATTATTCATGAATTTTATTATTCCGAAATGTTATTATTCATGAGTTTTCTAATTGAAGAATTTTATTTTTCGGAAATTATCCGATTAGGGAATTTTTTATTCAGGAATTTCCTGATGCAGGGTTTCCATTTTTTCGGGAATTTTATTATTCGGGAATTTGATTATTAAGAAATCATCTGATTCTGGAATTTTGATTCGGAAACTTTATCATTCAGGAATTTTCTAATTCAAGAATCCTTTTTTCAGAAGTTATCTAATTTAAGAATTTTATTTTTCAAGAATTCTCCAATTCGTGAATTTTCTTATTCAGGAATTTTCGAATTTGTGAATTTCATTTTTTGGAAGTTATACAATTCGGAAACTTTTTTATTAGGGAATTTCATCATTCAAAAATTTTGTTATTTAGGAACTTTATTATGTAAAATTTTTCAATTCGGGGATTTTATTATTCGGGAATTTCATCATCTAGGAACTTTTGAATTAAGAAATTTTATTTTTTAGGAATTATCCGATTCGGGAATTTTTTTATTCAGGAATTTTTCAATTCAAGAATCTAATTCAGGAAATTCCTTATTTGGAAATTTCCTGAAGCAAGAATTTCATTTTTTCATGAATTTTATTATTCTGGAATTTAATTACTCAGGAATGATCTAATTCGAGAATTTTTTCATTTACAAATTTTCTAAAGCAAGAATTCCATTTTTGCGGAAATTTTATTATTTGGGAATTTTATGATGACGAAACATTATTATTCAGGAATTTATCAATTCAAGAATCTATTTTTTCAGAAAATTATCCAATTCAGGAATATTTTTTTCAGGAATTTTACAATTTGGCAATTTTATTTTTCTGAAATTATACAATTCGAGAATTCGAATATTAGGAAAATACCCAATTCGGGAATTTTATTTTGTGGGAATTATTAAATTCGGTAATTTTATTATTTAAAAATTTTCCGATTTGGATATTTTATTATTCTTAAATTTTATTATTCAGGAATTTTCTAATTTGGGAATTCCATTTTTCAGAAATTATCTAATTCGGGAACTTCATTATTCGGGAATTTTATTATTCGAAAGTTTTCCAATCCGACGATTTTATATTAGGAAATTCTATTATTTGAAATTTTCTAATTCTGGCATTTTATTATTCTGGAATTTTATTATTCAGGAATTTTCCAATTTGAAGATTTCATTTTTTGAAAATTATCCAAATGGGGAACCTTATTATTCAGAAATTTTATTATTTAGAAATTTCATTATTTGGGAATTTTATTATACGGTAATTTTTCATTCGAAAATTTTATTATTTAGAAATTTTATTATTCAAGAATTTTATTATTCAGGAATTTTCCAATTCAGGAATTTTATATCTCGGGAAATTTCCTTTTCCTAAATTTCATCATTCAGGAATTTTCCAATTCAGGAATTTTATTTTTCAGAAATTA
>JAUELO010000010.1:785846-802417 GCA_032357855.1 Amphibolips quercusostensackenii | reverse complement strand
CAAGGTTTCAGAGTGCTAGGGCTTAGAGTACGATGTTTTAGAGTGCGAGGATATTGAGTTCGAGTGCTCAGAAAACAACGTTTTAGAGTAGAAGGGTTGAAATGGAAGGGTTTAGAGATCAAGAATGTAAAGTGCAGGTCCTTAGAGTACAAGAGTTCAGAGTGCGAGAATCTAGAGCGCAAGTATGTAGAGTGCGAGTGCATAGAGTGCAAGGTTAAGATTGCGAATATTTAAAGTGCAAGGTGTAAGAGTGCTAAGGCTTAGAGTACAAGGGTTTAGAGTGCAAATAATAAAAGTGGAAGGTTTCAGAGTGCTAGGGTATAGAGTACGAGGTTTTAGAGTGCGTTGATATTGAGCGCGAGTGCTTGGAGTACAAGGGTTTAGATCACAAGGGTTTAGAGTGCAAGGGTTTGAAGGGCAAAGATGTAAAGTGCAGGTCCTTAGCGTACAAGAGTTCAGAGTGCAAGGATCTGGAGCGCAAGGATGTAGAGTGCAAGTGCATAAAGTACACGGTTAAGAGTGCAAATATTTAAAGTGCAAGGTTTTAGAGTGATAGGGCTAATAGTACAAGGGTTTTGAGTGCAAATATTGAGAGTGCAAGGTTTCAGAGTGCTAGGGCTTAGAGTACGAGATTTTTTAGTGCGAGGGCTTAGAGCGCAAGAGTTTAAAGTGCGAGTGCTAAAAGTAAAAAGGTTTAAAGTGCTAGAATTCAAAGCACAAGGATTAAAAGTGGGAGTGTTTAGAGTACAAGGGTTTAGAGTACAAGGATTTGGAGTGCAGGGATTTAAAGCGCAAGGACGCAGCGTGCAGGCGTTTAGAGTACAGGGGTTTAAAGTGCAAGGATCTAGAGCTTAAGTATTCAGATGAAAGTGCTTAGAGTACAAGGGTTGAGAGTGCGAATAATAAAAATGCAAGGTTTCAGAGTGCTAAAGCTTAGAGTACGATGTTTTAGAGTGCGAAAGCTTAGAGTGCGACTCTTTGGAGTGCGAAAACTGAAAGCGCTAGGATTTAGAGCGCAATTATTAAGAGTGCGAGTGCTTAGAGTAAAAGGATTGAGATTGCGTGGATTTAAAGCGCAAGAATATAGAGTGCGAATGCTCAGAGTAAAAGGGTTTAGAGTACAAGGGTTTAGAGTGCTAGATATTAGAGTGCAAGGATGTAGAGTGCAGACGCTTAGAATACAAGAGTTCAGGGTGCGATAATCTAGAGCGCAAGAATGTAGAGTTCGAGTGCATAGAGTACAAGGGTTAAGAGTGCGAATGTTTAGAATGCAAGTTTTTAGAGTGTTAGGTTTAGAATACAAGGGTTTAGAGTGCGAATATTACGAGTGCAAGGTTTTTACAGTGCTAAGGCTTAGAGGACGAGGTTGTAGAGTGCAAAGGCTTAAAGCGCAAGGGTTTAAAGTATAGAGTGCAAGGATTGAGATTGCGAGGGCTTAGAGCATGAGAGTTAAGAGTGCGTTGGTTTAAAGCGCGAGTCTTCAGAGCAAGGATTTAGAGTGCGAGTGTTTAGAGTACGAGGTTTGAGAATACGAAGATTAAGAGCGCAAGGATCTAGATGTGAGTGTTCAGAGAACAGGGGTCAAGATTGTCAGGGTTTAGAGAGCAAAATTTTAGAGAGCAAAGGCTCAAAGCATATGTCTTCAGTGTGTCAATGATTACAATTCAAAAATTCGAAGTGCAGGAATTTGAAGTGCAAGGACTCAGAGAGCTAGTGTTCATAGTGTGAGTGCTTAGAGTAGAAGGGTCCAAAGTGCAAGGATAAAGAGCGGAAGGATTTAGAGTGCAAGTGCTTAGCGGATAAGGTCTCAGAGTGCAAGGATTGAGAGCGCAAGAGTTTAGTGTGCGAGAATTTAAAGCTCAAGCCTCTTTTGATTTCAAGATTAGAATAGTAGGGTTTGAAGTGCGACTGCTTAGAATGCAAGGGTTTAGAATGCAAGAATTAAGAGCGCAAGCATGTAGAGTACGAGTGCTTAAAGTACAAGGATTCAGAGTGCGTAGGCTCACAGCGCAAGAGTTTAGAGTGCGAGGGATTAAATTACAAGTCTTTTGAGTTGCAAGCATTTAAACAGAAGTGTTTTAAGTGCAGGGATTCAATGTGCAGGGATTTAAAGCGAAAGAGATTAGAGCGCAAGTGTTAAGAGTACAGGGTTTTGAAGAGCAAAGATGTAGAGCGCAAGGATTTAGAGTGCAGGTGTATGAAGTTCAAAAATTCAGAGCGCAAGGATTTAGAGCGCAAGGATCTAGAGCGCAAAGATTTATAGTGCAAGTGCTTAGAGTGCACGGGTTAAGAGTGTAAGGATTTAGAGCGCAATGCTTTATAGTGTGTGGGCTTAGCGTACAAGGGTTTAGCATAGAAGGGTTGAAAGCAAAAGAGCTTAGAGTGTGAGAGTTAGAAGCGCAGGTCTTTAGAGTGTAATAGATTAGACTGCAAGGTTTGGTAAGGAAGGACTTGAAGTGCAAGAACCTAGAGCTCAAGGGTTCAGAGCGTAAGGGTGCAGAGTGCGAGTGTATGAAGTACAAAGTTTAAAGTGCGAGAATTCGGAACTTAAAGATTCAGAGTGCGAGTGTTTTGAGTACAAGAGCTCAGAGTGCAAAGATTTAGAGTGCAAGGATGTAAAGTACAAGGACTTAGAGCGCAAGCATTAAGATGCAAGGGCTTAGAGCACAAGAGAGTGCGAGGTTTTAAAGCATAAGAGCTTAGGCTTTCGTTTGTTTATATCATTGCATCCATTCTTATTTTACTAAAATAATAATCTTGCCTTTGTTTAAACAAAATAAAAAGGTGAGCAGCGTAGTTTTTAAATTCTCCTTATGCATCTGTCCAATGCCAACAGATGAAAAATACAAGTCTTGTCCCTACAATCTAGACGAAATCGTTGTCGTGCGATTAATTGGTTATTATCCTCTTGTTTCTGCATCGATCGAATTTCTGGTAAAAATTGGCAGAGTAATTGATTCTGGATGATCGTCGACCATAATTGCCGGCACCGGTGGTAACCAGATTATTGATGCGTAGTGAGGTCTTGTCAGGTCGTAAAGAGTGGTTTATACTTTATGTGCTGGCAGTGTGATGTACAAGTACTCGTTTCCCGACAGAGAGAAGTTGAATAATTTTCAATCAACGCGTTCAGCGTCTTTCATCGTTGATAATCGGTTTCGAAAAGCCTCCCAAGATTTATAGGCACAGTGTTCTTATCTACGTTTTTTTCTTGCTTTCTTAGGCTCTAAGCAAACATGAATAAACAATCCTCAAATTTACATTTAGATACACCTTAGGTGCATATTAACTTTTTAACTAAAGAATTGGATTTTCTATCAAAAAGAAGAATTTTCTATCAAAAGAATAATTTTCTACTGAATAGAAATATTTTTCAGAAAAATACATGAATTTTTAACCAAAAAGGTAAATTTACAACCAAAAAGGGAATAGTTACATTCTTAATTAAAAAAATAATTTTTCAACAAAAAAAAACGAATTTTCAAATAAATAGTTAAATTTTTAGCCAAAAAGATAGATTTTCAAGTTGAACTTCTTATGAAAAAGAATTTTTTTTATTAAAAATAATAATTTTTTAACAAAAAACATAAATTTTCTCCAAACGATAAATTTTTAACCAAAAAAACAAAGTTTATATTTTTAACGAAAAAAAAACATTTATTAGCAGGCTGTTTTATTTTCCACTAAAATATTTTAATTTTTAGGTGGGAAACATTTTTTTCTACCTAAGAAGACAAATAGTTAAATTTTCAACTAAAAAAAATATAATTTACAATGAAAAATGCGAGTAATAAATTGTAAGTAAGAAATTAATTTTTAATAAAAAAATTTTTAACAAAGCCGTTCAAGTTTTGACAAAAATCTTTCAATTTTTAAGTAAAAAGATTAATTTTTTACTACAAAATATTAGGCATTATTATTTTTTTATCAAGAATCTTAATTTTTCACTTGAAAAATGTAATTTCAACAAAATATATGAATATTCAACTATAAAAGTTACGTTTTCACTTAAAATTCAATAGATTAATTATCATTAAAAAAAAAAATTAACAAAAAAAGAAAATAATTTTCTACTAAGATAATTGAGTTTTCAATCCCAAGGTATGAATTTTTATCAAAAAGATAAATTTTTAGTTAAGAAAATCTATTTACGATCAAAGAAGAGAATTGAAAACAAAACAGTTTAAATTTTTATCTAAAAAAAAAAAAAAAATTTTAACAAAACAGTTGAGAATAAAAAAAAAACTTTTCCTGAAAATTTGTTAAATTTTATACAAAGCATAATAATTTCTTAAGAAATAATTGTATTTTTACAGAAAGTCATGATTTTTTAATAAAACAGATTAACTTTGTACCAAAAAAGATGAATATTTAACGAAATACGTGCATTTTCAACCAAATAGTTGAATTTTAAACAAAAGTTCAGTTTTTAACCAAAAAGATGAATTTTCGAACAAGAATCGTAGTTTTCTACAAAATAAAAAAAAATAAATTTTCGACAAAATACCAAAATTTCCAACTAAGAAATATTTACCAAAAATGTATTAATTTAATATTCACTGAAAAAAATTAATTTTGAAACAAAAAATGATGTTTTTGAAAAAAAATATTGAATTTTCTACAAAGCAGGATAATTTTTTAGAAAAAAGTTATATTCTTTAAAAAAAACCATGAATTTTGAACGAAGAAGATCAGTTTGTAACCAAAAAAAGAAAAATTCCCAAAGAAATACAAAAATTTTCATCGAATGGCTGAATTTTAAACTAAAAAAAGATAGCGTTCCAACTAAAAATTGAGTAGCTACATTAATTATTTTTCACAAAAAGAAAATAAATTTTCAACATAATAGTTAAATTTCAAATAAAAAATATAAATATACATAAAAAAATTACATACTAAAATGTTAAGTTAAGGAAGAAAATTTTTAACTAAGAAGACGATATTTGCAGCGAGGGCATTAATTTTTTACATTAAAAGATAAATTTACAACCCAAAAATATAAATTAAAAAAAAAATCATTTTTAACTCAATAGTCAATTTTTTTAACAAATTAGTTGGAAATCGGATTATAAAACCTTGCACTCTATTCTCTTGCACTGTAATCTCTCGCAGACTAATTTCTTGTTTACCAAACTGTCGCACTCGAATCCCTCACTCTCAAAGGTTTTGCACTCCAAACCACTGTATTTTAAGCTCTTGTGCTCTAAATGCTTGCACTATAAACTCTTGCATTCTAAACCGCCGCAGTCTAAAGCCTTGTGCTCTACATCCTTGCACTCTACAAACTTTCACTCTAAACGCTTTTGTTCTAATCTCTTGCGCTCTGAATACTTGCACTCTAAACCGCCGCACTGTAATTTAGGGCAGAATAAAGTAATAAATCCTCAAACTTTAAATCCTTCTACTCCAAACTTTTTCACTATGAACTCTTGCGCTTTACATGCACTGTAGATCGTCGCACTGGAAACTCTCACGCTCTAGTTTTTTGCACCCTAAGCCCCTGTACTCTAAACCCTTGCGCTCTATGTCCTTGCACTCTGAACCCTTGCATTCTAAACCGTCGCGCTTGAAACCCTTGCTCTCTAAATCCTTGCACTCTGAATACTTGCACTCTAAGCCCTTTTACTCTAAATCCTTGCTCTATAAACTCTATAATTCTAAACCGTCACAGTCTATAGCCTCGCGCTCTAAATCCTTGCACTCTAAACGCTTTCACTTTAAAAACTTTTACTCTAATTTCTTGCGCTTTGAATCCTTGTACTCTAAAGCCTTTTACTCTAAACCCTTGCACTCTAAGCCGTCGCACTGTAATCTATCGTAGAATAAACCCTCGAACTTTATATCGTTTTGCTCTAAACTTTTGCACTCAAGACTCTTGCGCTCTAAATGTACTGTAAACCGTCGCACTTGAAACCCTCAGGCTATAATTTTTTGCACTATAAACCCCTGTATTCTAAGCCCTTGAGCTCTAAATCCTTGCACTCTGAACCCTTGCACTCTAAACCGTCGCGCTTGAAACCCTTGCGCTCTAAATCCTTGCACTCTAAATACTTGCACTCTAAACACTTTTGCTCTGATTTCTTGCGTTCTGAATTTTTCTGCTTTGAATCCTTGCACTTTAAATCCGTGTACTCTTAGCTGACGCATTCTAATACATCGCAGTATAAATCCTCGCACTCTAAGCCCTTAAGCTTTAAGTTTTTGCACTATAAACTACTGTACTTTAAACCCTTGCACTTTACATTTTTGCATTGTAAAACCTTGTACTCTAAAACCGCGCACTTTAAACCCTTGTACTATAAACCGTTGCTTTTGAAATCCTCACGCTTCGAATTCTTGCACTCTAAACCCTTGCGCTCTAAATCCTTGCACTCTAAATACTTGAATTCTAAATCCTTGCACTTTATACCGTCAAATTCTAATTCATCGCAGTGTTATTCTTCGCACTGTAAACCCTTGCGCTTTAGGTTTTTGCACTATACACGCCGCGCTCTAAATCCTTGCACTTTAAATCCTTGCAAGCTGAATTGTCGCATTTTGAAAAACCCTTGCGCTTTAAGTTTTTGCACTATAAGCCCCGCGCTCAAAATCCTTGCACTCTTAATCCTCATAACCTAAACTGTCGCATTTTATTTTATCGCATTATAAGTCCTCGCACTCTCAACCCTTTCGCTTAAGTTTTTATACTATGACCCCTGTACTCTAAACTTTTGCGCTCTAAGTCCTTGCATTCTGAAACCACAAACTCTAATCTTGCGCACTCTCAACCCTTGTATTCTTAACTGTTACAATTAAAACTCTCGTGCTCTAATTTCTGCACCCTAAACCCTTGCGCTTTGAATTCTTGTACTTTAAAATCTTAGATTTTAAACTATCGCACTCTCAATCCTTGCACTATGAATCCTCGTGCTCTAAATTCTCGCACTTTCAGCTCTTCCATTATAAAGCCCCGCACTCTAAAGCCTTGCACTCTATATTTTTGTTCTCCAAACGGTCACATTTTAAATTATTACGCTTTAAGTTTTAGCACGATAAGATCCTGTCCTGTGAGCCCTTGCGCTCGAAATTCTTGCACTTTAAGCCCTTGGATTCAAAACCGTCGCACTCTAAACCCTTGCGCTGTGATTACTCGCGCTCTGAATTCTTGCACTTCAAGTCCTTGCATTCTAAAACCTCGCACTCTAATATCTCGCACTCTAAGCCCTAGCACTCTGAAATTTTGTACTTTTAACTGTCACTTTTGAAATCCTTGCGCTTCAATTTTAGCACTATAAGACCCTGCGCCCTAAGCTCTTGCGCTCTAACTCCCTGCACTCCAGAACCTCGCACTCTAAGCCGTGTCACTCTCAACTCTTGCGCTCTAAATTCTTGCGCTTTAATTCCTTGCGCTTTAAATCCTTGCGCTTTAAATCCTTGCGCACTAAATCCTAGCACTCTAAACCTTGCTGTCTGAACCGTCAAATTTTTAATCAAATAGTTAAATTTTCAAAAAAAAAGAATTTTCAGCCAAGAAGATTGATTTTCTATCAGAAAATACAAATTTTTCAACAAAGTACATTAATTTTAAATCAAATAGTTTATTTTTGATTAGGAGAGATTAATTTACAATCAAAAATGCAAAACTTGAATATTTAGTTAAGGAACATAATTTTCAATGAAAAAGAATTAATTATCTACCAAAAAGATTAATTTTTCATAAAAATAGAATATTTATATTCCTGATTAAAAAATTGTACGTTTGCCAAAAAAAAAACTTATAAAAAATAGTTACCTTCTTACCCAAACTAAATAATCTTGAAACAAAATTTTAATTAAAAGAAATTACCTTTTGAGGGGTACAGAGCCCCTCAGTGTGACACAATTTTTGAGCGGCCCCTACCCGTTTCCTGATGAAACGATTTAAAAAAAAAAAGAAATTGGTCCTCTTAAATAGTTGTCCCTTTAGTAACAAACTATAAGACCACTAAAGTTCTTGAATCAGTGTTACCAGAAAGTGAGTCTGAATTCTCTCGAGCAATCCAAGAATTCCAGACTAATTGCTCTCGGGATCTGGAATGCTTGTCATTCGAGTAAAAAGGGAAGTCGAGAGGAGAATCGTTCGGAAGTGAACCTCGTGGATGCATACGTCACATACCGGATTCTCATTCGATCTTCTCTTATTAGCCATCGAAGCGATTTTATTACCACGGCAAGCATGTAAACGCTGCAATTTAGACCAATTGAAAACGCTTTTCAATATCAATTACGCCTGATTACTGGTACGTGATCATGAAAATTGACATGAGATATTGGAATTTCAATATCGATTAACAATATTCAGGATGATGATGAACGAACATTAATAATGTCTCTTTGCGATTTTTTAAATTATCCCTATATGTTGATGACCAAGCAGGAGTGGATGCCAAGAAAGATTTAAGATAATTTTTAGTGAAGGGAGCAAAGATTATAATTTGACTTGGGGGTCATCCACTCTAAGACCTTGCACTCCAAACCCTCACACTTTCGCTATTTATCCTTAAACTTTAAACCCTTGCGCTTAAATTCCTTAAGTCTAAGGTCTTGCGCTCTAAATCCTTGCGCTTTAAATTCTTGCGCTCTTAATCCTTGCACTCTAAGCCCTTCTATTCTAACTCATTGCAGTCTCAACTCTCACACTTTAAATCCTTGTACTCTAAACCATTACATTCTAAACCCGTAAACTCTTATCCTTGCGCTCTAAATTATCGCACTTTGAATCCCTACCTTCTAAAACCCTGCGCTTCAAATTCTTGCATTCTAAACACTTTTATTCTAAATTGTCACAATCTAAACTCTTGCGCTGTTAATCCTTGCACTTTGAATCCTTTCACTTTAAACTCTTGAACTCTAAATCCTTGCGCTCTTAATCTTTGCACTCTAAACCATCCTACTCTAACTCATTGCAATCTCAACCCTCGCACCTCAAATCCTTGAATTCCAAACGGTTGCACTCTTAACCCGTGAGCTCTAAATCCTTGCGCTCTAAATAATTGCACTCTTTATCCTTGCCTTCTAAAGCCTTGCACATAAAATCCTTGCACTCTAAACACTTGCATTCTAAATCTTTGCACTCTAAGTCCTTGCGCTTCTAATCCTTGTACTCTAAGCCTTTGTGCTCTAAACCCTTGCGCTCTAAATTCATAAACTCTAAACCCTTTCATTCTAAATCGTCGCACTCTAAACTTTTGCGCTCTCATTACTTGCACTCTGAATCCTTGCACTCTAAATCCTTGCACTATAAACTCTTGCACTCTAAATCCTTGCTTTCTTAATCCTTGCACTCTAAGACCTTGCTCTTTTAATCCTTGCACCTTAAATCCTTGCGCTCTGAACCGTGACACTTTAATTTATTATAGTATATGCCCTCGCACTTCAAATCCTGGTACTCTAAGCCTCTGTACTCTAAGCCCTTGCGCTCTGAATCCTTGCATTCTAAACCGTCGCACTTTCAACTCCTGCTCTCTAAACCCTTGCGCTCTTAATCCATAAACTCTAAACCGTTGCATTCTAAATCGTCGCACTCTAAGCCCTTGCGCTCTGAATACTTGCACTCTGAATCCTTGCATTCTAAATCCTTGCACTCTAAACTCTTGCACTCCAAATCCTTGCTCTCTTAATCTGACACTTTAATTCATTATAGCATAAGCCCTTGCACTTCAAATCCTGGTACTCTAAGCCTCTGTACTCCAAACCCTTGCGCTCTAAATCCTTGCATTCTAAACCCTTGCATTCTAAACCGTCGCACTTTCAACTCCTGCTCTCTAAATCCTTGCGCTATAAATCTTTGCACTCTAAACGTTCACACTCTAATACATTGAAGTATAATCCCTTACACTTTGAATCTTTGTACTCTAAAATGCCGCACTCTAA
Source organism: Amphibolips quercusostensackenii (assembly GCA_032357855.1). Lineage (NCBI taxonomy): Eukaryota > Metazoa > Arthropoda > Insecta > Hymenoptera > Cynipidae > Amphibolips > Amphibolips quercusostensackenii. The sequence goes on along the minus strand of JAUELO010000010.1, from coordinate 792,526 downwards.
CACCCTTGCATTCCTAATTCTCTTACTCTAAATCTTACGCTCTAAATCCTCGCATTATAAAATCTCGCACTCTAATCTGTTTTACACTCTAAGCCCACGCACTCCTAATCATTGTACTATAAACAATCGCTCTTTAAATCCTTGCGCTCCTAATTCTTGCACTATAAGCACTTGTACTCTAAACCCTTGCGCTTTGAATCCTAGCACTTTAAACCCCTGGCATTCTAAACCGCCGAACATCTCACTGTCGCGCTCTAAACACTTGCATTCTAAAACTCACACTCTAATCTTTAGCACTATAAATCCTCTTGCTCTAAATTTTTGTAGTCTAAACAGCCTCACTCTAAATCCTTGCGCTCTAAATTTTTGCACGATAAGCCTTTGTACTCTAAACTCTTGCACTCTAAGTATTTGCATTCTAAACAGTCACACTATAAAGCCTTGCGTTATAAATCCTTGCGCTCTGCTCCCTGCACTCTACATTCTTGCACTTTGAATCCTGGAACTCTTAAGCCTCACACTCTAATATCTCGCACTCAAAACCCTTGTTCTCTAAACCGCCACATCCCTAATCCTCACTCTCTAAATCTTTGTACTCAAGATCCTTGCACTCTGATTTCTCACACTCAAAAACCTTGCACTCTTTAATCCTTGTACTTTCAACGTTGGCACTCTAAACCCTCGCACTCTAAGACCTCGCACTCGTAACCTTATTACTGTAAACTCTCGCACACTGCATTATCGCATTCAAAACCGCATTAATTAAAAAAATTTTTGTAAGGTATTATAAATTTAGCGAACAAATGAACAAATAATTATTGTTAATTAAAAAATATTATTTTTATTGCAGTAATTTAAATAAAAATAAATCAAAATTCCTATTTATTTATAACAAGCCTTACAGTTATTCCCCTATTTCCTTTTTTCTACCTTTTTCACTTCTTCTAAGTCTACTGTTTTATTTTTGTTCGAGAATTCATTTTTTCTGGTTGATAATGCTATTGTTCAATTGAAAATTTATTTAAATTGTTGCAAATTTATAGATTTTTTCCCGTGGACATCCTTTTCAATTAAAAATTCAACTTTGTTGTAAATAATTCTTTTTTTTCTCTTGAAAATTCTACATTTTGAATAAATTTTTTTCTCTAATGACTAAAGTTCCATTTTTTGTGAGTAGAAATGCAACTATCTGGCTAAAAATGATTCTTTTGTGTTCCAGGATTCAGCTATTTTATTACATTTTTTTTTAAGTTAGAGAACTTTATCAATTTTTATTCATCGAATCATTTATTATTTGAGTTAAAAATTCATTGACTTGGCTGCAAGTTTAACAATTTTATTAAAAAATTGTTTTTACTCAGTTTAAAAAGTTAAACATTTTGTTACAAAATTCTTTCTTTTTTTTTGAGCTTAAACTTAAGTTTTTAATACAAATTTAGGTGCTTAATTTTCGTCCAAAAGTGTAAATTTCTCAGATAAATTTTTATTTAGCATAAAATTAATTTTCTTGATTGAGATCTTATCTTCTTTAGTTAAAAATTCAACTTCTTGGTTGAAAATTAAAGAACTTCATTGAAAAATCATTTTTTTTAAGATTCTTAAGTTTAGTCAAAAATTCATCTCTTAGATAAAAAAGTCTAAATATTTTGTTGAATATTCGTTCGTTAGTTAGAAATTAATTTTTTTTTAATGAAAATCTAACTTAAGCATTTTTAGTTGAAAATTAATTTTTTTTTTAATAAAAATTTAAAACTTCCATTTCTGGTTACAAAATTATATTTTTTTTTGTCAGAATTTTTTTTATTTTATATAAAAAATAATCTTCTTGATTGAAAATTAATTTTTTTTTGTTCAAAAATTTAGAATTTTAGTTGAAAATTCATGTCTTTAGTGTAAAAAATTAACTGTTGGTGAACGTTTAAAAAATAACTTTTTGAAATAAAAAATAACTATTTTATTTTTTGTTAAAACTTTATATCTTTGGTTGAAAGGTTTCACTATTTTCTCGAATATTCATTTTTTTATTTGTTAAAGATTTATTATTCATGTTGAAAAAAAATGTGGTAAAAATTAATCTTTTTCATGGTTGAAAAATAATTTTTGCAAAGTATTGATCTTTTTAGTTAAAAATTTAAACGATTGATTTAAAAAGGTTGTATTTTGTTGAAAATTTCTTTTTTTTTGGGTAGAAAAATCTGCTTGCTTAGTAGGAAATAATTTTTCTGGTTAAATATATAAAAATTAATATTTTAACTAGAAATTAACTATTTTATTTATGGTTGTTAGCCTAAAAATGCACTCACTTTGATAAAAATGCAAATCTTTTAATCCAAAGATCGATTTCTGCCTGATCTTTCTCTCAATTATTTATAATATTCTTGAATTTATTACTTCTCTTTTAGTGGAAATTTTTAATTTTTAATCCCTTTCAATACCCCTCCTCCCTCTATCATCATCTGATAAGAAACAGCAATATTTTGCCCCTAACCGAACATCAGAAATATCTCTTCACAATTTTTTGAAATTGTCCCTAAAACTTGATGTCCCATCCATCAGGAGTTTGATGCCAAGAAAGATTAAAAATGATTTTTAGTAAAGTGAGAGCAAAGAACATAATTTGAGTTATCGAAGTCGAGTACCCTCCAGCTAATTAAAGGCAGAGCTTTTGCTGATGTGAGATAAGGTTGCTTCGTAGGTGGCCCAGAGGAGATGGGCTGTCCGACGGTTCTGCGATTGCTCGTGACTCGAGAGGGCGATAGACCCCAAGAATAGAAAAGTACTGAAAAAAATAGAAGAGGAATAAGAAAAAAGGAACAGATATAGAAGCAAGAAGAAGACACTTGGTGTACGGTGTCTGCATAAGTACGAGATCACGTTTTCCGCGGGCGTCTACGTCTTCGTCTAGAAGTAGAGGCTGCGTGTTTGCCCAGTGCCAGCATTTCCAGTAAACTCGCTTCCAGGTTCATTGTCATACGTGTGAACTCCACTCTGTTTACCTGTCGTGTAACCACCCGACTTGATTATCCGTGCGATCTAAACTGCGTCCCTCTTACGCTGTCTGGTTAATGAACTGAACTTTGCGCGTCTTCGAGGACCAGCTATTCTCTTCAGCTCTACTTCCTTCCCCATATTCTCTTCCTGTTACTCGCCATAAATTATCATAATTAAGAATTTACAAGTTTCCTTCTTCTTTCAGTTTCCTCCCAGATTCCCCTGGTAAGTTCACTTCTAGTTCGTATCAACCTGGGAAGCATAACCTAGCAGTTATACATATTTTCAGGCATCAATCCCTTTTTCAGCATAAAAACATCAGTAGCTTACTTATTACTCTGAAAGTGTACTAATCCCATTTTTAACTGAAATAGAGGACTATGTAAATTATTCCACTAGGAGCGTTTTAGAAATCCTTTTATCAGATCATACACCGTAGCCAATTTTTTTCCCTAGAAGTGCACTAGTCCCATTTTCAACTCAGAAATAGCCACAGTCCAATAACTACTCTAGAAGTGCGCCAGATTCATATTTGAATTAGAAACAGCAGCATAATTATTGCTATAGAAATGCTCAATTATTTCTATTCCCAGCTCATAAATAGGAGCATCCTGAAGTGTTGCGCTAATCCTATTTATAGTTCAGAATCAGCGAAAGCCCAATCATTAACATAGAATTGCACCAGTCCCATTTTCAGCTCACAAAAAGCAGAAGCCTATAATAGCACAAAATCCATGTTCACCTCACAAACAGTAACATCTCAATTATCACCCTATAAGGGCTCCACTAATCTCAGTCCAAGTTCAGAAATAGCGACAGTCCAGCTATTATGCTAGAAGTGCACCAAATCTATCTTGACCTCAAAAATATCAGCAGCCTAATTATTACTTTATAAGTGCATCACTAATCCAATTTCAATATCAAAGACAGCAGCAGCCAGATTAACATCTTAGAAGTTCACCCAATCCAAGTTCACCTTAGAAATAGCAGAAATCTAATTATTACCAATCCTGGTTCTAGCTAAGCAAAAGTAGCAGCCAAATTATTATCCTAGAGATGCTTCGGCAATACCATTTTCAGTACCTACTCTATGTTAGAAATGGAAGCAGACCAATTATCATCAGCCTGTAAGTGCACAAAGTCCATGTTCACCTTAGCAATAAAAAACATCTAAATTATTATTCTAGAACAACTTCACGATCCTCAGTTGCCACTTACGAAGAGCCAAAGTCAAATTATTTCGCTAGAAATGCACCATTTTCAGGTCCAAAACAGTAGTAGCCAAATTATTACACTAGACGTGTACCAATCCTATTTTGAGATTAGAAACAAAAGCAACTCAAGTATTATTCTTAAAGTCCAATGTTCAGTTTTTAAATCGAAAACAGAAGCAGCCCAAGTATTAACTCAGGAGTGCACCAGTCACATTTTTAGTTCAGAAAAAGCAGTAGCCCAATTATTGTCCTAGAAGTAAACCAATCCCATTTTTAGCTTGGAAATAGAGCAATTTAAGTATTACACTATCAGTGCACCAAAATCATCTCTGACCTAGAATCAGAAGAAACCTGAATATTACTATAGAAGTTCACTCATCTTATTTGCAGCTTTTGAAAAGCATTAGCCCAACTATTACACTAGATCTGCTGTCGAAATCACATTTTTATCAACAATTTTATGTTGGAAACAGCAGCAGCCCAATAATTACCCTAGAAGTGCTCCACAGATTTTATGCTCACCTTAGAAACAGCAGAAATACAATTATTACCCTAGAAGTGCTCCACCGATTTTATGCTCACCTTAGAAACAGCAGAAATACAATTATTACCCTAGAAGTGCTTCACCGAATCCATGTTCACCTTAGAAACAGCAGCAACACAATTATTAGTTTAGAAGTGCTCTACAAAACCTATTTCTATTTTAGAAACATCAGTAGGCTAATTATTAAGCCAGAATTTCACCAACTCCGTTTTCAGCTTAGTCACAGAAGCATCCCAATTATCACCCTAGAAGTATTCAATTAATTCCATTTTCAATCAGTAACAGGAATAGACCAATAATGACTCTAGAAGTAGTGTAGCAATTATATTTTTACCAACAATTCCACGTTGAAAACAACAGCAGCCTAATCATTACCCTGAAAGTGTACAAAATTTATGCTCGCCTCAGAAACAGCAATATCCTAATTGTTGCTCTAGAAGTGCTCAACCAATCTCATTTTCAGAGCAGAAACAACAACGTTCTCAGAAATAATTTAGAAGTCTACCAAATCCATGTTCACCTCAAAAAAAGCAGCAAACCAGTGATTGACCCAGAAGTGTTTCACCAAATAGATGTTCAGCTAAGAAACAGCAGCAATCTAATTCTTACTCTAGAAGTATTCCACCAAATCCACGTTCACCTTAGAAACAGCAAAAACACAATTATTACTCTAAAGGTGCTTCACCAATCCTATTTATATTTCAGAAATATCAGCAGGCTGATTATTTTCCTAGAATTTCACTAATCCCGTTTCCAGCCTAATCACAGAAGCATCTTAATTATTACCCTAGAAGTTTTCCACAAATTTTATTTTTGATCTACAACAGAAGTAGACTAATTATTACTTTAGGAGTGCTTCACCAATCCTGCTTCTATTTCAGAAATATCAGCAGGCTTATTTTACCCGAGAATGGCACGAACTCCAATCCCAACCTACCAATAGATACAGCCTTATCATCACCCTAGAAGTGTTTCACCGATCTTATTCTCAGATTGGAAACAAGAGCAGGTTATTCATTACTCTAGAAGTGCATTAATCCTATTTTTAGTTTGGAAACAGCAGCAGGCTAATTATTACCCAGGAAGTATACCATCAAATAAATTATTGATCAGAAACAGAAGTAGATCAATTATTTCTCTAAGAGTGTTTCACCAATCCTATTTTGTAAAAGAGACACCAGCAGGCTAATAATTACCCTAAAAGTTGTCCACCAATACCATTTTTAATCGCAAATAAGAGCAGGTAAACTATTATTCTAGAAGTGCACCAAACCTTTTTTCATTTTAAAAACAGCAGCAGCCCTAATAGCCTAGAAGTGCACCAATAATATTTTCAGCTCAGAATCAACAAAGGCAAATTATAATCCTGCAAGTTCACAAGTCTCGTTTATAGCTTAGATACAGCAGCAACATAAGTATTCTTACTAAAGTTCACCACATATGTTCACCTTGGAAAGATTCCATTTTTGGTTTAGAAACAGAAGCATCTAAATTATTACTCTAGGACTGTCTCACCAATCCTATTTCTATTTTAGAAACATCAGCAGCATAACTTTGCCCTAGAATGGCACCAATCTCATTTTCAGATTAGCAACAAAAGCATCCCTATTACTACCCTAGAAGTATTTTATCAATTCTATTTTCAATCAGAAACAGAAGTAGACCAATTATTACTCTAGAAGTGCTTCACCAATCCTATTTCTATTTCAGAAACATCAGCAGGCTTATTTTACCTTAGAATTGCATTAACCCCATTTTTAGCTTAGAAACAAAAGCATCCTAATTATTGCCTTAAAGGTGCTTCACCAATTTTATTTTCAATCAGAAGCATCATCAATTGAATTACTATTTTAGGACCCCCCCCCACTAATCCTATTTTTATTTCAGAAACATCAGCAGAATAATTTTGCCCTACAATTGCACTAATTTCA
>JAUELO010000010.1:768141-785746 GCA_032357855.1 Amphibolips quercusostensackenii | reverse complement strand
ATGTTGAGCTTTATGACTATTTTAAGCCTTATATTGACTTTTTGGTCCTATGTAGAATTCAGGCCTAATGCCAATTTCGGTTTCTACAATAATTTAGGGTCCTACAATAATTTTAGGTCCTACAATAATCTTGGGTCCCACAATAATTTTGGGTAATCTTGCTATTTTAGACTCGATCTAAATTTTAGGCCCTATTCTAATTTCAGACTTATAAGTCAATTTTGGGCCTTATAACGATATAAGCCTGATGACTTTTTTGGGTTTTATATTGGTTTTTTGCCCTAGATTAATGTTTGGGTCCTATCTTAAACTTGGGTTTAATGCCAATTTCGGGCCGTGCGTCAATCCTGGGCCCTATATCGGTTTTAGATTTGATGCAAATTTCGGACCATATGTCAATTATGGACCCTATGCCAATTTCAGATTTCAATTTGATTTTGGGCCCTATATCAGTTCTTAACCCTTTCAAGATGTTGAGCTTTATCACTATTTTGTGTCCTATATCGGTTTTTTTCTATATATAAATTTTTGGGTCCTATGTTAAATTTGGGTCTGATGCTAATTTTGGATCCTACATCGAGTTTAGGTCGTATGCCGATTTTAGACTCGATGTAAATTTTAGGCCCTATTTCAATTCTGGGCTATAAGTCAATTTCGGGCCCTATAACTATTTTGAGCTAAATGACTATTGTGGGCCCTATATCGGTTTTTAGTTTTATATCAATTTTTTGGGCCCTATGTTGAACTTGGGCCTGATGCTAATTTTGCGTCTCATGTCAATTTTTGGCCTTATGTCGATTTTAGACTTTATGAAATTGCAAGCCAGATGTCAATTATGGGCCCTATGTCAATTTTAGACTTAAGACTATTTTGGGTCCTATAACGATTTTTCGCTCTATATCAATTTTCGGGTCCTATGTTGAATTTGGAGCTGGTTCCTATTTTTGGTCCTACATCAGTTTTGGGTCCTAAATCAATTTTGGGTCCTAAGTCGATTTCTGGCCCTATGTCAGTTTTTGTTTCTACATCAGTTTATGTTCATACGTCAGTTTTGGTCCCTATGTTATTTTTGGGCCCTATGTGCATATTGAGCCGTACAACGGACAAACGGCACCTGACCGTAACTATAAGGGTTTCTGCCAGGGACTAAGAAATCTTAAAAAAGGACAAAAACGTGATTTTTAGGGGACTTAACGCCAGTTTTCGCAAAAAACTGACGACGAATGATTAAATTTTTTTTAACTGCAACTTTCTATCATTTAGCAAAGAGAATATTATTAAAAATAATAACTAATTGTTTAAACGAATATTCTTATTGCCGTAAATTGATTATCAGTTTACTTTGATTTAAAATTAGACAAAAATTTGAGCATTTAAGAAAAAAAGAGAATATCTGTTAATAATATAGAAAAAATAGCTATGAACAATAATAATTTATCTAAACAATTATTTTTGTTAAACCAAATTAAATATTAATTTACTCTGAGTGAAAAGTGTACAAGAAGTTAAAAATTTTAGAAAAAAAGTCGCGATTTCTTGAATTATTTTACGATAATTTTATCAACAATAAAAATAAGTCGTTTAAAACATTATGTTTATTAATACTAATAAAGTATTACGTCACCCTTATTGAAATTTGGACAAAAAGTGTAAAATTTTTCAAAAACTACGACTCTATCTCTATTACAAGAAAAAATTGCTAAAAACAATAATAAGTTGCTTGAACAATTTATGTAAGCATCTAATTATCAGTATAAAGTAGTATTTTATTTATTAAAAATATTTTGAATTAAAAAACCTTAAAAAAAATTATAATCAGCGACGAGGATTTGCAAATCCCATTTTTCCACTTATACGGTTTTTTTGAAATCCTATAAAACCGACTTATAAGGGTAAAATATAAAAAGCAATTGATCATTCATTGAGCGTCAAGTCGATTAAGCTGATAATGACGATTCCGAGTAAAATTTACAAAAACGTCTTTTTTCTCGTTAAAAATATGTGTTAAACCTTATAGGGCTTGCTCCACCTGTAAATATCTTTTAAAAAATTCCGGTCGATATGCATAAAAACAGTGCCACACACTTACTTACACTTTCTTACATTTTCTTACACTTTCTTACACTTTATTACTTTTTCTTACACTTTCTTACACCTTCTTACACTTTATTACACTTACTTATACTTTATTACACTTTCTTACACATTCTTACACTTTCTTACATTTTCTTACACTTTCTTACACTTTCTTACACCTTCTTACACTTCCTTACACTTTATTACACTTTCTACACTTTCTACACTTTCTTACACTTTCACAAACTTAAGGAAAAAATAAGTGAAATGAGAGAAAGTAAAGTGAAATAATAAAAAAGTGAGTAGGAGAAATGAGAGGAAACTAGAGAACAAAAAGTATACTAAGTGAAGGAAAATGAGTGCAAGGAAAGTAGTGTACCTAAGTGGAAATTGCGGACGAAATTGAGGGAAAATAAGAGAAGCTGAGTGAAGAAGAAATAGGGGAAATCAGGGTAAAAAAAGTAGAAAAAGTGAGTGAACATAAGAAACGGAGAAGTAGAGAAAGGAAGCGCTGATGAGGGGTGCACAAGTAGGGAAAGTAGAGGAAGATAGGAAGTAAAGAAAATGATGGAAAGGGGAAAAAGGGAGGTCAGAAAAAATAAAAGAAAAATGGTGCTGTAAAGAAAAATAAAAAAAAGGGGAATAAGGAAAGGGAGAGTAGGGTAAGTGTGGGGGAGTGACAAGAGGAAAAGTAGAGAAAGTCAGGGAAAATAAGGGTTAAAGAAGTAGTAGAAGTGATTACAAATTAGGGGTAGGGAAGTTAGGGTAGTAAGAAGAAGTAGAAAAATAAAAAAGAAATAAGGAGAGAAGAAGTATGAAAGGTGAGAAGAAGTACGTGAGAAGTTTTAAAGAAAGTAGGGAAAATTATGAAAAAAGAAAAAGGAAGTGTGCAGACTTGTAGAGAAATGAGAGAAATGCCGAATAAATGATGGAGGGGATGTAGAAAAAGTAGAGAAAGTAGAGAAATAAGGGAAAGTAAAGTGAAAGGGTGCAAGGGCAAGCAGGTTGCGTGTGGCCATATGGCAGTAGTGTAACTTTGATGGATTAACTTCAAAATTTTTTATGAAGAATTATCGTGAGTTTTAAGATGCTTGTATAGTTAGAGAGTGCGTATAAAGAGAGAGAGAGAGAGAGAGAGCAGAGTGAGGGAAAGCATATAAATGCTTAGCGTGGCTGTAGTGCGGATATCGAAAAGAAGACTTTATAGCAATTTCAAATCGCCGCACAAAAGGGAGACTCCAATAGAGATAGAAGGTATAGGCAGTGCGTAGGAGAGAAGGTACAAACAGTGCGTGAAAAAGACAAAAAGATTTCTCGATTCAGATCCTGCTCGATCCTGCGTGCGATCGAGCGATCATGCGGTCTTGTGGTCGTGCGTCCACGTGGTCGTGCGTTTATGTGGCCGTGCGGTCGCGTGTCGTGCGGTCATGTGGTCGTGCGGTCGCGTCGTCGTGCGTTTGGTCGTTTGTTTAAATTCAATCACGTTCTGAAATAAGTTTCAATAAAAAAAATTTTCTAACCTAATCCTGGTTACCTAACCATAAACTATAAACTGTAAACTATAAAGGAAACTTGTTCTTCCAGTGGGTCGTTTTTAAGTAAGCTGATAGTATCAATGTGGGTTATGTCAAGGCAAAAATGATAACAAAGAGTTTCTACCGTTAGCACCTATCGAGCATAGGGTTAACGAGTCAACTACACTGGTCATTGAGTTACTATTTTGTTATCGCAGGAGCCTCACCCGATCGACTCTCTGCTTTGAACTCAATCAACCTTTTGCGGCGGGTATCGCGGATTAAGAATGCGATTCCCGTTGGACTCTCTCGATTACAGTATGGTGTATTCTGATCAAGGGTCTGTCATTACTGTTTCTGATCACCTTCTAGCCGTTTCTGCCCTCATAATTCATCATTTTTTTCCGGCGTATACCTAAAAAAGTATTGTATCAAAAGTTCATGTAGTCTGGTGAGTATCCATCTTTTTATGTGAACACTTTTTTCTAAGGAGGAAAAGTAAGCGAAATGAGAGGGAGTGAGGGTAAATGAAGGGAAGAAAAGTCGGAAAATTAGAGAAAGAAAAAAGAAATCAGGAAAGGGTGCTTAGAGAAAATTAGAGGTAATAAGGGAAGTAAGAGTAGGGTAAGTTGGAGAAAATAAGAAGTGGAATTATAAGGGAAATGAGAGGGTAATAAGGGAAATAAAAGGGTGATAAGGAAAGTAAGAGAGAAATAAGGGAAAAGAGGGGAGGGAAACTGGAAAAAGTGAGATTGGGGAAGGTGAGGAAGTAAGGGAATTGTAAGATATAAAAAGTAAAGGAAACGAGAAGAAATCAGAGGAAAGCGATCAGAGAAAATAAGGGAAATGAGAAGAAATTAAATGAGGAAAAGTAGATAAATAAAGAAAAATTAGTGAAAATAAGAAAAAGTTAGGTAAAATGATAAGAAAGTAAGTTAGGGAAGTGAGGGGAAATAAGAGGAAGAAAAGTAGGTGAATTAAAGAAAGTGAGGAGTAATTAGAAGAAGATTATTAGGAAAAATAGGAGGTGATGAGGGAAGTGAAAGAGGGATAAGTTCGAGAAAATGAAAAGAGGGTGATAAAGGAAGTGAGGTAGGGAAAGTGGACGAAGTGAGATTTGGGAAGTTGAGAAAGTAAGGGGAAATGCAGATATAGAAAGTAAGAGAAATGAGAAGAAATAAGAAAAAATAGGGAAAATAAAAGAAAATTGTAGGAGGAAAAGTAAGAAAATAAAGTTAAATTAAGTGATATGAGAGGAAGTGAAGTGAAATGATGAAAAAGGAAGTAGGGGAAGTGAGGGGAAATAAAAGGGACAAAAAGTATACTGAATAAATAGAAATATGGTGAGGGAATGTAGAAAAAAAGGTGAGAAAAAGTAGGAAGAGTAAGTAAAAATTAGTAGAGGGAAAGGGGGGAAGTTAGGAGAGGAGAAGTAGAAAAAGAAAGTGGAAATAAGAGAAGCGAAAGTATAGAAGGAGAGTAAAAATCAAGAGAGCGAAGTATGGAAAGTGAAAAGAACTGTTGGGAGAAAAAGTAGGGAAAATGGTCGAGTAAGAGCAAATAAGGGGAATGATGAGGAAAGTAAAGAAGAGAGAAGGTAGTGAAAATAAGGTTGGATATGCAGTGGAGGTGAGAGGAAATTAATATTGGGATGGAAAGAAAAATGTGAAGAAATTTTAAGAGGGTGATTAGAGGAAATAAGAAAAAATGAGTGAAAATGACAGAAAATGAAAGAATGAAAAGTGTACTAAGTTAAGGAAAATAAGAAAAAGGGAAAGCAGAGGAAGTAAGGAGATGGGGAGGAGGAAAGATAGGAGAAGTAAAGTAAAATGAAAGTAGAAAATGAAGGGAAAGTGAGGATAAATAAGGGGAAATAGGAGTCAAGAGGTAAAGAGAATGTAGAATAAATGTGAAAAGTAGAAAGAAAGGGAAGTGGAAGTAGGGGAAGTAAGGATAATAAATAGAGGAAAGATAGGGTAAGTGAGGTAAAATGAAAAAAAATGTAAGGGAAGTGAAACTAAATAAGGGTGAATAAGAAGCTAATGGTAAAAAGGATGTAAAAAAGTATAAAAAGTGGGGAAAAAGAAAAGAAATAAGAAAAGGGCAAATAGGGTAAGTAACCAAAAACGAGGGAAGGGAAAGTAGAGAAAATGAAAAAATGAGGAGTGGGTGAATAGGGTGAGTGATTAGAAGTGAGGGGTGGAAAAGAAAAGGAATTCGAGAGAAGGACAAGTAGGAAAAGTTACGGAAAATAAGAGGAGAGAAAGTAGGAAACATGAGGGAAAATGAGCATATGTAAAGCAGGGAAAGTGAGGAGACAAAAAGTAGTGGATGTAAGTGAAAATAAAGGTAGAGCTGTGGGGAAGATGTGGGGTAATGAGAGAAGGTGAGTAGGGAAAATGATTAGAAATTAGGCTTAGGAAAGTATTGGAAATAAGAGGAAAAGTGAAAAAGGTGAGGGAAAATAAGAGGAGAAAAAGAAGAGATAGTGAAGGCGAAATGAGGGTAAGGATTTAGGAAGAGCGAGGAAAAAGATGAAAAGGGAACAAAGGGAAGCGAGGATAAATAACAAAAGGCGATGTAGGGTAAGTGAAAAAAAATTATGGGCTGGAGAGTAAAGAAAGTTAGGAAAAATCAGGTGTAGGGAAATAGAGAAAGAGTAATTGGAAATGAAGGTGGGACAAAAGTTTTCAACTTACAATTTAGCTATTCTGAATTTTGCACAATTTATAGTTTCAGGTCAGAATTATAATTTTTTTCAAAATTCCTTGTTACAGACTTAAATTATAATTTTGTCTGCAAAATTCTGGCTCCAATCTGGAAAATTTCCTGTTCTAAACTAAAATTATAATCCTTTTTAGAAATTATCTCTTCCAAATTAGAACTACAATTATTTTTGAAAATAATTCTGCTCTAACACAAAATTGTGATTGTTTTCGAAAATTCCCTCTTGCAAATTAGAATTAAAATTCCTTTTGAAAATTTTCCGTTTTAACTCAAAATTTCCATTTTTTTTTTAACTTTTCCTCTTCAATATCAGAATCATAATTTTTTTCTGAAAATTTTTCACTTTAACTTAATATTGTAATTCTTTTTGAAAATTCCCTTTTCCAAATCAGGATTTCAAATTATTTAAAAAAATTTCTCTTTGCAAGTAAAAATTTAATTCTACCGAAAAATTCACTTTTCGAATGAAAATCATGATTCTTTTCGAAAATTACTTATTTGAGGTTAAAATTTTAATTATACTCTGTAATTCTCTGTTTTAAGTCAAAATTGAAATTATTTTCGAAAAGTCCCTGTTCTAAATAATAGCTGCAATTTGTTTAAAAAATGTATTATTCTAATTTGAAATTATAATTATTTTAAAAAATTACTTTTTCCAGATCTGAATTATAATTTTTTCTCAGAAAAAAAAACTCAGGCGGAACAATGGGGCCCCCAGCAGAAGAGTGAAGGTGCTGATGCAAACCGTAAGATCCCTTTCAGCAGGAAATTCTTTGGTTTCAGGGTCCGTTTATCACTAATTACTAATTGTCAGTTTCTTTTCCTGAAGAAAAAAGTCCTTTTCCAGAAACGAAGATGACACTAGCCTGTCGCGAGCAGAATTGAAAAAACAAAACAATTTATTTCTAGGGTGGTCCAAGTTTTCTTGAAAGTTAAACTTTTTTAGGGACAGGATTGAATTAAAAAAAACCGTCGACCAAGCCACCGAGCAAGGTCTAGATTGAGACATTTCTTTGTCGCTCTCTTATTTTTCCCTTTTCTCCTTTCCCCTTTCCCTTTTCCAATCTCTCTTTTGAAAAAGGAAAGGGAAAGGGGGAGAGGAAGGGAAAGGAAAAATGAAAAGAAGAAGGAAAAGTGTAAATGGGAAAGAGGAAGAGGAAGGAAAAGAAAAAGGGGAAAAAAAGGGGAATGGAAAAAAAGGGAAAATGTAAAGAAGTATGTAAAGGGGAGGGAAGAAGTGAAATATAGAAGAGGAAAGAGGTAAGGCAAAAAAGGCCAAATTGATAGGGAAAAGGGAAAGAAGCTTAAGAATCTAGAGGTAGGGTGTTATATAGGTTCAGATCATTTTCCCATAGTAGTGATATTAGAGGAAGAAAACAGTCATGACAATATGGATAAAAAGGAAGCAAGGGTAATAAGAGCAGAAAGAGGGTATTGGTCAACAAATAGAGAAGAAAGAGATGAAAGAATAAAAAAGAAGGAATGATAGTCAAAGAAGTGAAGATGGGAAGAGAGAGATTAAAAATAGCAAGTGTGTATATAAACGGAAAAATAAAATTTAGGAAAAATCAGAAAAGGTAAATAACTAATGGATGAAAAAAAAGAGATTATTCTTAGAATAGGAGATTTTAATACAACAAGGGGAGATAGAGGAGAAAAGGAATAGGAAGGAGAGCTAAAAAGAAAATCCAAAGTCAATATACTTAATTTTGACAGTAAGAAGTTGTTAAAGAATTTGAAAGAGATAGAATGGTTTATCTTAAACGGAATATAGAGGGGGATGAAGAAGGGGAACATACAAGTTCAGGAGGAGAAGAGGAAACGGTAATTGATTATGTGACGGTGAATGATAAGGTAAGGGACAAGGTCAAGAAACAATATGAATAAAAAAGAAGGAAAGAAAGAATAATATATATTTGAGGAAAAGATCAAGAACACTAAAATGGACGAGGGAAATGTAAATGAGGAGATGGAGATGATAATAGAAGCAATAGGAAGAGAATTAGACAGCTCAAGCAGAAAGATGTTAGTGAAGGAGGGGATTGAAGTGAATGAAATAGGGAATGCAAAGGAAAAAATAAGGTCACAAAAAGTTATTAAGAAAATTAAGAAAGGAGAGGAGTAGTAAAGAATATAGGAAAAAAAGGAGTATACTAAGTTGTCTGAACAGAAGAAAGAGGAGGAAAATAAAAAGCTTGAAGAAGAGGCGGAGAAGGCTAGGACGGAAAAAGAGGTTTAGAAGATAGTAAACAAAGAGATAGAGGGGGAGAAATAAGGTAAAGAGTAAACCAGGGTATTGGGATGGTGCAATAGAAAAAATATTTTATGGATTTCATAGAAGAGGTAGAGAAAAAAGTAATGAGAAGGGTAAAATATGGTAGGGAAAGAGATGAGGAAAAGGACATAACAAGAGAAGAAATAGACAAGGTGTTAAGAATAATGTAAGATGACAAGATGCCTTTTATAGATGAGATTCCAAATTAATGCTTGAAATATAAGAGGACAGAACTAAAGGAATAAGGATGGATAATGTGCAATGGAGTATGAAGAAGAACAGGTTGGCTAGATTAAAGGAAAAAAGGAGAAGTGGTACATATAGTAAAAAATGGAAAAGGGAAGGAGGCTTAAAATTATAGGAGAGTGACGCTAATGCCAACATTGAATAAATTATATGTAACAATTTTACCGGAGAGATTAAAGAAAAAAGTTAAGGAAGAAAACATAGAAAAGGGCGGGGGGAATAGAGGAAGGGACAATTATATCAATATTTGTGACTTAGGGGCGGCGTTTGGCTCCTTGGACCAAGTGAAGATAGAAAAAATTATTGTGAAAGAGGGGATAATAGAGTGTTTATGAAAGAAAGTTTTAGAAAGTTTTAGGCAGAAAAAAAGCGGGGTAAATGTAGAAGAGCAGGTAGGAGATAAATTCTGATTTGTGAAAGGAGTAAGGCAAGGATAAGCCCCAAGCCGACTCTTGTCAGGAATATAAGTATCAGAGTTGAATTAACAAATAAAGAGAAAAGAGTGTAGTGGAGTTAGGAGGGAAGAAGAAAATGTACAGCTAGCAGCGGATAATAAAGTGGTGATGGGAGATGATGAAAAAGGAATGGCGGGCCTACTCATCGGATTTGAGAAATACTTATATGGGAAAAAGTTAATTTTAAATGTAGAAGAGACAAAGATGAAGAGGTTTAGACAAGAAGGGGAAAGAAAAAATTAAGTGGGAGATAAAGAGGAGTAAAGTTAGAAGTAGTAAATGACTTTAAATATTTGGGATGCTTGCAAAAAAATGTATAAAGTAAAGCTCATATAAGAAAAAAAAGAAAAAGCAGTAGGGGTAATAAAACAGATATGGTGAATTGGAAGAGGAAGGTTTAAAAAAAATTAAAGAAGGACAATGTGGTTATTGAATACGCTGGTATTAGGTTAAGGAGCAGAGATATAAGGATAAAAGGAAAGCAAAAAGATTGAGTGGTTACAAAATAGGTATAAGGTGGTCGCTAGGATAGACTGGGGTGCGTTTGGATATAGAAATAGATATAGAAAAGGGGAATGGAGTAATGAATGAAATATTGTACAGAAGGGAAAAGGAAAGACAATTAAAAGAAGGGTGGATGATGATTGAGGAATCAGAATATAATAAATAGTAAAAGATGATAAGAAAGGACAGAGTAGCAAAGTATTGAGAGAAGGGATGGGAAAGGAAAAGATGGACCATAATAGGAAGATTAGGATTGGAAAAGAAGGTGAGGGAAGGGATGTATTGGGATAAGAAAAAGAACAGAAAGTGCAAAATATATAAATGGAAGGTGGAAACGTCAAAGAACGTATGGGAAGAATGTAAGAGAGGAATGAAAGATAAAGGAATCTGGAATCAAAATGTGGTAAAGATTCTACAAGGGGATGAATTTGGTGAGGATTAGATAAAAAAGTTGAAAAGGACGATAGGGTCAAATGAGAAAAAATTAAAGAATAGAGGTGAACAAATTGCAAAATTGAGGTAGGAGAAAAGTGAAAGTAAAAAAAAAGGAAATGAAAGTCACTTAGATTAGATTTCTTGTGAAAATTTATGTATTTTATTAAAAATTTGTCTTCTTTAGGCGTAAAGAAATCTTCTTAGTTAATTTTTTCTTCATTGAACATTAATCTACTTTACGGAAAATTTAATTACATTAATGAAAAAAATTGTTGTTGTGAATTAATGTTTCTAAGTGTTAAAAATTTAACTATATTGTTTTAAATCCAATTTTTTGACAATTTTTTTTTCATTGTTTGTTTAAAATTCAACTATTCCATTGAAAACTTTTTTTTCTTGGTTGAGATTTGAACTATTTTTCCAAAAATGCAACTGTTTTTAATTTTAAATAATAAATTGTAGGTGGAAATATAAACTATTTTGTTAAAACCTCGTCTTGTTTAATAAAGAAAGGTAATTAATTGTGTTTAAAATTCATCTACTTAATTAAAAATTTACCTTTTTGGTTAAAAGCTAAACTACATTGTTAAAAAATTTCTTCCTATTTGAAGATTTAAAATTTTAGTTAGAAATTCAGCTCTTTATTTTAAAAATCGTCTTTTGGTATAAAATTATTTTTTCTGTTAAGAATTATTATTTTTGTAATTATTTCCTTTGACGAATAAAAACTAATGTATTTTGTTTACAAATTTTTTTAACAGAGAATCAATGGTCTTGGTGAAGAAAAAAAAATTAATTTTCTTGGCTAAACATTCATTCTTCTTGTTTTGTAGAAAGTTTAATCATTTAGTTATAAGTGGAACTACTAATATAAAAATTAAAATTTATCTGCTTGGTTAAAAATATTAGTATTATGTTGAAAATTATTTTTTGTTGTAGGAACCTAATTTTCTAATTTTAAAATTCAACTATTTCATTTTTTGTTGAAATTTTTTTTTGATTGAAAAATTTGGTAAAACATTAATCTACTCTGCAAAAAATTAAACTAATTATTGAAATTTTTCATAAAAATGTACCTTTTTTATTTAAAAATTCAATTGTTTTATTGAAAATCTATATATTCTGCTGAGAATTCATCTTGAAAAAGAAAAATTAATCCTGCTTTAAGATTTATATTTTTAGCTGAAAATGGAATTGAATTGGTGGAAATTTTTTAACTATTTTGTTAAAAACTCATGTTTCTTAATTGAAAATTGAACTATTACATTTTTTACTGCAAATTCACCTTTTTAATTAATTTTTTTTTTTTTTGAAAATTCATCTATTTCGTGAAATATTATTATACTTTGCAGAAAATTTCATTGAATTTTTAAAAATTATGTTTTTTTGTTTTGATTAAAATTAATAGATTTTGTTAAAAAAAATTTCTTTTACGTGAAAATTTAAGCATTTCAGTTAAAAATTCAATTATTCGTTAGACAAATAAAAAATTTTGTGAAAAAGTAATTTTATTTTTGTTGAAAATGCAACTACTTTGGTGGAAAATTCGAATATTTGGTTGACAATTAACTTTTGTTGTTGAGAATTAATTCACTTTATTATAAGTGTATCTTTCTGTAGAAAATTAATCTTTCCGTTTGAAAATTTACTTTTTGGTGTTAAAAATTCAACAAATTGAATGAAAGTTAAATCGCTTCGTTAACAAACTATTCTTTGTTTGAAGAAAAAATAAGAAAAAAGAAAATATAGAAAAAATGCGTGATTTCTGTTTAAAATTCATCTCCTAGGTTAAAAACTTAACCACTAATTTTTAAAATTTGTTTCCTCTTGTGTAAAAAATTAACCCTTTTTAATTGAAAATACAATTTTTCCATTTCTATTGCTAATTTGTATTTTTTAGTTGCAAATTCTACTAATTAGTTGAAAATTTATGTATTTCCATTAAATTTCGTCTCTTTTGGTTGAAAATAATTCTTCCTTTTCAAAAATAAAAGAACTTTGTTAAAAATTATTCTTTGCCATCAAAAAAGTCACCTATTTGGTTCAAAATTCGTCACTTTTGGATAAAAATTAATTGGAAGATTGAGCAATTCTGTTAAAAATTAATTGAATGAAGACTTACACCTAGGTTAAAAGTTCAACTATTTTGTTAAGAATAATTTTTTTTGTTAACAAATAATTGTTTAATCTAAAAATGTAACAATTTATTTTTTGGCTAGAAACTAATCCCTTTTAGTTGAAAATTAAAATATTTTATCAAAATTGCATGTATTTTGTTAAAAATTTAATTATTTGTAATAAAAATTTATTTCTTTTGTTAAAGGAATTTTTTTTTGTTCATAAATTAAACTGTTTTTGGATTAAAAGTGAAAAGAAATAAAATATGCAGGCTTAGGGAAAATGAGTCATGTGGTGTTATTTTACTTCACTTGGAAAAGAAAAGTGAAGAGAAAGAATTTACAGATGCACAGAAAATATGAGACATGTGAAGCTTATATCTCTTGATTTTGATAAAAAAAATCAAGGTAAACGAAATAGGCTGCGTAGGTAAAATGAGACCTGTAAGGGGTAATTTGTAGCTGTTTGAATAAAAAGTAAAGGGTAAGAAAATAGAGATGAGTAGAGAAAATGAGACATATGAGGATTTATTAATTCTTATTTGTTTAAAAATTAAAGAGAAAGGAAATCAGGATGCAAAGAAAAAATGAGACATGTGAAGCTTGTATCTCTTGATTTAGATAAAAAAAATTAAAAAGAAACGAAATAGGCTGCGTAAATAAAATAAGACATGTGAGGCCTCATTTGTAGCTATTTTGATAAAAATTAAAAGGTTAGAAAATATAAATGAGTAGAAAAAATGAGACATGTAAGTCTTTATCAGTCCTTATTTGGATGAGTAGTAAAGAGGAAGGAAATAAGGATGCAAAGAGAAAATGAGACATGTGAAGCTTGTATCTTTTGATTTTGTAAAAAAAAAATCAAGGTAAACGAAATAGGCTGCGAAGGTAAAATTAGACTTGTGAGGCCTTATTTGTAGCTATTCGGATTAAAAGTAAAGGGTAAGGAAATAGAAATGAGTAGAGAAAATAAGACATGTGAGGCTTTATTAGTTCTTATTTGGATAAAAAGTGAAGAGAAAGAAAATCAGAATGCAAAGAAAAAATGAGACATGTAAAGCTTGTATATCCTAATTTAAAAAAAAAATTAAAGAAAAATGAAGTAGGCTGCGTAGCTTGAATGAGACATGTAAGGCCTTATTTGTAGCTTTTTGGATAAAAAGTGAAAGGTCAGGAAATAACAATGAGTAGAGAAAATGAGACATGTGAGGCTTTATCAGTCCTTATTTGGATAAAAAGTGAAGAGGAAGGAAATAAGGATGCAAAGAGAAAATGAGACATGTGAAGCTTGTATGTTTTGATTTTGAAAAAAAAAATTAGAGAAAAACGAAATAGGCTGCGTATGTAAAATGAGACATGTGACGCGCTTTATGTAGCTATTTGTATTGAAAGTGAAGGGTGAGGAAATATAGATGCGTAAAAAATGAGACATGTGAGGCGTCATTATACCTTATTTGGATAAAAAGAAAAGAGAAAGGAAATACGAATGCAAAGAAAAAATGACACACGTGAAGCTTGTACCTCTTGATTTTAAAAAAAATAATGGCGAAAGAAACATACTGCGTAGGTAAAATGAGACATGTGAGGCCTCATTTGTAGCTATTCGAAAAAAAGTAAAGAGGAAGAAAATATGTAGGCGTAGGTAAAATAAGACATGTGAGGCCTTATAAGTCCTCATTTGGATGACAAGTAAAGAGGAAGGAAATAAGGATGCAAAGAATAAATGAGACATGTAAAGCTAGTATTTTTTGAGTTTAAAACAAAAAAAATTATAGAGAAACGAAATAAGCTGCTTAGGTAAAATGAGACATGTGAGGCGCTATTTGCAGCTATTTGGATTGAAAGCGAAGGGTGAAAAAATACAGATGAGTAAAAAAATTAGACATGTGAGGCTAAATTAGTCCTCATTTAGATGAAAAATGAAAAGAAAGAAAACAAGGATGCAAAGAAAAAATGAGACATTTTAAGCTTGTATCCCTTGATTTTGATTTAAAAAAATTAAAAAGAAACGAAATAGGCTGCGTAGGTAAAATGAGACATGTAGGGCCTTATTTTTTTTACCTATTTGGATAAAAATCAAAGGGTGAGAAAATATAGATGGGTAGAGAAAATAAGACATGTGAGGCTTTATCAGTCCGTATTCGGATAAAAAGTTAAGAGGAAGGAAATAAGGATGCAAAGAAAAAATGAGACATGTGAAGCTTACATCTTTGGAGTTTGCAAAAAAAATTAAAGGGAAACGAAATAGGCTGCGTAGGTAAAATGAGACATGTGAGGCCTTATTTGTAGCTATTTGAATAAAAAGTGAAGGGTAAGAAAATATAGATGCGTAAAAAAATTAGAAATGTGGGGCTTTATTAGTCCTTATTTGGATAAAAAAAAAGAGAAAGAAAACAAGGATGCAGAGAAAAAATGAGAAATTTTAAGCTTGTATCTCTTGATTTTGATAAGAAAAAATTAAAGAGGAACAAAATAGGCTGCGTAGGTAAAATGAGACATGTGAGGCCTTATTTTTTATCTATTTAGATAAAAAATGAAGGATGAGGAAATATAAATGAGTAGAGAAAATGAGACATGCAAGGCTTTATTAGTCCTTATTTGGATTAAAAGTGAAGAAGAAGGAAATAAGGATGCAAGGAAAAAATGAGACATGTGACGCTTGCATCTTTTGATTTTTGGAAAAAAAATAAAATGAAACGAAAAAGGCTGCGTAGGTAAAATGAGACATGTGAAACGCAATTTATAGCTATTTGGTTAAAAATTGAAGCGTAAGTAAACATAGATGTGTAAAAAATGAGACATGTGAGGCTTTATTATTCCTTATTTAGAAAAAAAGGAAATACGGATGCAAAAAAAAAATGATACATGTGAAGCTTGTACCTTTTAATTCAAAAAAACAAAATTAAGGCGAAAGAAATAGGCTATGCAGATAAAATGAGACATGTAAGGCCTTATTTGTAGCTATTTGAATAAAAAGTAAAGGGTGAGGAAATACAGATGAGTAAAAAAATTAGACATGCGAGGCTTTATTAGTTTTTATTTGGATAAAAAGTAAAGAGAAAGGAAACAAGGATGCAAAGAAAAAATGAGAAATTTTGAGCTTGTATCTCTTGATTTCGATAAGAAAAATTCTAAGAGAAAAGAAATAGGCTGCGTAGTTACAATGAGACATGTGAGGCTTTATTAGTCCTCATTCGGATAAAAAGTGAAGAGGCAGAAAAAAAGCATGCAAAGAAAAAATAAGACATGTGAAGCTTGTATCTCTTAATCTTGTTTAATATATTAAAGAAAAACGAAATGGGCTGCGTACGTGAAATGAGGCATGTGAGGCCTTATTTGTAGCTTGTACCTTTTGATCTAAAAAAAAAATTAAAGACAAAGAAATATGCTACGTGGGTAGAATGAGACATGTGAGGCCTTATTTGCAGCGATTTTGAAAAAAGTAAAGGGTAAGAAAATATAGATTAGTAAAGAAAATGAAACATTTGAGGCTTTATTAGTCCTTAATAGATAAAAAGTAAAGAGGAAAAAAATACGGGTGCGAAGAAAAAATGGGACATGTGAGGCTTGCACCTTTTGATTCTGAAAAAAATAACGGCAAAAGAAGTAGGCTGCGTAGGTGAAATGAGACATGTGAGGCCTTATTTGTAGCTTGTGCCTTTTGATCTAAAAAAAAAATTAAAGCCAAAGAAATATGCTACGTAGGTAGAATGAGACATGTGAGGCCTTAATTGCAGCTATTTAGATAAAAAGTAAAGGGTAAGAAAATATAGATTAGTAGAGAAAATGAAACATATGAGGCTTTATTAGTCCTTAATAGATAAAAAGTAAAGAGGAAAAAATTACGGATGCGAAGAAAAAATGGGACATGTGAGGCTTGCACCTCTTGATTCAGAAAAAAATAAAGGCAAAAGAAGTAGGCTGCATAGGCCAAAAGAGACATATGAGGTCTTATTTGTAGATATTTGGATAAAAAGTGAAGGGTAAGAAAATATACATAAATTCGTAGAAAAAATGAGATATGTGAGGCTTTATTAGTCCTTATTTGAATATAGAGCAAAGAGGAAGGAAATAAAGATGCCAAGAAAAAATTAGACATGTAAAGCTTGTATCTCTTGATTTTGATAAAAAAAATTAAAGAGAAACGAAATAGGCTGCGTAAGTAAAATGAGACATGCAAGGCCTTGTTTGTAGCTATTTGGATAAAAAGTAAAGGGTGAAAAAATATAGATAAGTAGAGAAAATAAGACATGTGAGGCTTCATCAGTCCTTATTTGGATAAAAAGTAAACAGAAAGAAAATATGGATGCGTAGAGAAAATAAGACATGTAAAGCTTTGTATCTTTTGATTTCGATCAAAACTGAAGAGAAAGGAAATATGGCTGCGTAGGTGAAATGAGACATGTGAGGCCTTATTTGTAGCCATTTGGATAAAACTTAAAGAGAAAGGAGGTATGGATTCATAGGTGAAATAAGACATGTAAGGCTTTATTTGTATTTATTCAGGTAAAAATTGAAGAGTAAGGAAATATAGATGCGTAGAAAAAATTAGACATGTGACATTATTTGTTGTGACTTAGATACAAAGTAAAAAGAAAGGAAATATGGATGCATAGTAGAAATAAGACATGCTAGGCTTTGTATTTCTTGATCCTGATAAAAAACTGAAGAGGAAGGAAATATCAATGCAGGAGAAAAATGAGACATGTGAGGCTTTATTTTTTTCGATTTTGATAAAATGTGAAGAGGAAGGAAGTACTGCTACATAGGTTAAATAAAACCTGCGATCTTATTTGTCTTGATTTGAATAAAAATCAAAGAGGAAGGATGTTGTTCATAGGGAAAACGAGGCATGTGAGATAATAAACGTTAAAGGAGAAAAAGGAAGAGAAGGTGAAGTTGTCATGGTTCGCTAACCAAGAACCATCTTTTACATGAGACATTTACACTCGCTCTCTCATCTAAATATAGCTCAAACAGATTCTAAAGCATTCTATTATCGCAGTCATCATTCCCTTTCTGCCCTGTTAAATTCTCTGCTCCACCGCCTCCACAATAGTCTCTATTCTCCATTACCACCCTCAACCTTCTCTGAAGATTCATCAAGTTCAAGTCTGAGAAACATATTCCTGTTTAAGATTGTCTTACCACTTTTGGAAAATTCGCTTTCTCTTTAGGGTGGTCCAAATTTTCTCTTTTTCCATTTTTCATGCTTATCCCTCTCAAATTTTTTTCGAATCCACAGAAAAATAAATA
>JAUELO010000010.1:755945-768041 GCA_032357855.1 Amphibolips quercusostensackenii | reverse complement strand
ATATAAATATAAATATAAATATAAATATAAATATAAATATAAATATAAATATAAATATAAATATAAATATAAATATAGATATAAATATAAATATAAATATAAATGTAAATATAAATATAAATATATAAATATAAATAAAAATATAAATATCAATATAAATATGTAATTTCGTTTTTTTTTGTGAAAAATTGAGATTCTTTCTTGTAAATTAATCTTTTTGTTCGAAAACTGAAATAATCTAGTAAAAAATTGGACTTCTTTGTTAGAAAATTATGTCTTTTGTTAAACATTTATTATTTTTAGTAGAAAATTTAACTAATCGGTTGAAAGTTAAACCACTTTGTTAAAAAAATATTTTTTGCTTGTAGATGCAATCTTTTAGTTACAAATTTATTACTTTAGCGGAAAATGTTACTGCTTTGTTCAAAAATCCTTGTTTGTCGTCAAAAATCAAATCTTTTCACTAAAAATTTAATATTTTGTTATGTTGTTGAAAAATCGTTGTTTTTTGGGGTGAAAATTGATTTTTTAATTCAAAAATTGTACTACTATATTAAAATATATATATATATATATATATGATAAATAATTATTATGATATTTAATAATAATTAATAATATTTCTATATATAAATGATTAATTCCATCAATAATAAATATTTTTAATTTGAAATTTAACGATTTGGTCAACAACTATAATTTTTTAAATGATCTATTTGATTAAAACTTTCGTTTTTTTGATAAACAGTGGTTTGTTTAGAAATTTATTCTTTTGTTTGAAAATTAAACTATTCGGTAAAATAAAAATCTATTTTGCAGAAAATTGAATAACTTTTGTAAAGAAATTTTTTTCCTTGGTTGGAATTTTTTCTTTTTTTAATTGAAAATGAAACTGTTTGTTTAAAAATTTAAGTATTTGATTGGAAATTTAACTTTTTTGGCAGAAAATAAATCCTTCTAACTAAAACTCATGTTTTTTAATTTAAAATTCAACTACTAGGTGGAAAATGCAACTAATTGGTCAAAAATTGAACCACTCTGTTATTATTATTTTTTTTTTAGATGCATCATTTTAGTTGAGAATTCGTTTATTTCGTTGAAAATTTAAGCATTATTTTAAAAATTTCTTTTTCATTCTTTTTTTATGTAGAAATTTTATTATTTAATTTTTTAATTTTCTCAATTTTTCTAAAAATTTGTTTTTTTCCGTCGAAAATCAATTACTTAACTATTCACTTTTTCGAAATAAATTTATGTTTTTTTTCCCGAAAATATAACTTATTCTAGAAAATGTAAGTTTTAATTGAATCAGTTAATGATTAATCAATCAGTTCACAACATAAAAAGCATTTAACATTTCTTTTTATTGAAATTTTCAAATAATTTGTACATTATATACATATATATATTTTTTTTCAAATTTGAAATTGTATTTCTATGCATTCAGTTTATTAATAACCTTTTAAGCTGATTCAAAAAAATTCAAATATATGTATACATAATTTTATAAGTTGAATTTAGGTACTCATTTAACAAAATCACAGACATTCTAAGAAATTATTTAATTGCAAAAGAGGTGTTTTAAGAAAGAAATAAACTTGTGTTGTGGAAAAAATAATCTTTATTTAATTACATAAGCTTAAAGTCAATTAATAATCAAATGTTAATTGCATTTTATGTTGTGAACTGATAAATTAATGTACATGTACGTATGTTTTCATTTTTTTTAAATTAATTACAAAAGATCTTATTATTATAAATGCACAGAAATAGAATTTTTAATAAGTAAAAAATATTGTAAGCATTATCTGAATCTTTCAATAAAAATAATAGTTTAATGCTTTTTATGTTGTAAAGTGATTGATCAATTTTCAACTAATTTTATTTAAACTTAAATTTTCTGGAATAAAATTAAAAGGTTAATAATACATTATATTTTTCAGAAATAGAAGTTTAAATTTAAAAAAAATATATAAAGCAAAAATTAGTTAAATTTTTTGATGAAAATAACAGTTTCAAGATTCGTATTTTGTGAATAAATAATTCATCATTCTCTCAATAATAGTTTTCACAATATTGAATTACATAAAGCTTTTATTTTAATTTATTTTAATATTATTTAGTTTCAGGTAATGTTATTTAATATTGACTATATAATTTGTATAATAAAAGTTTGTTTATATTAAAAATACCTCTATTTTAATTATGTCATTTTTGTCCAGGTTTGTGATGTTATGAAATGATTATCTGAATCCAACTTTTAAAATTACATGAACATATGTTTTTTTCATTTTTCATAAAATTAAAATTAAAGGTTATTAATAATTCTAATTTTTATAAATGTAATTTTATATTTAAAATGAAATCTAAATTAAAAATGATTTGAATTTTCCAATTAAAATAATGTAAATTGCTTTTAATGTTGTGAACTGATTGATCAATCATTTATTGATTCTTTAAAAAAACTCACATTTTCTAACGATTGTTTAATAATAAAAAATTTTGGAAATAAAAGCGCAAATTGTAAGAAAAATATAGAGTAAAAATTATTTGAATGTTTTAAAGAAAATTATAGTATAATGCTTATTATTTTCTGAACTGATTAATCAATCATTAGCTGATTCATTTTTTTCACAAAATTAAATTCCATAAACTTGAATTTTGATAATTTTTAATTAATTATTAGTAAATAAAATATTTATATGAATGCAATTACAAATTAAAAAAATATATAACGTAAAAATTAATAAATGCTTCAATGAAAATAATTGTTTAGTGATTTTTATGCCGTGAACTGATTGATCAATAATTAACTGTTTTTGTTTTACCTTTCACTTTCTGGAATTAGTTTAGAAGGTTATAATTAAATAAAATTTTTAGGAATGAAAGTTCCTTTTCAAACTAATTTAACTAATCTACCTTTTAAACTTAATAAATAATAATTGACTGAATAATTTTTCTACGATATTATATTACGTAAAGATTGATTTTCAATTGTTCTCAATTAAGTGCCATAAATAGGTTTTTTACTTTAAGATAATGTAATTGAATATTTGCTATTATTTTTATGAAAAGTTTATTTTTTATTTAAAATATGTACCTCTGTTACAATTATATCATTTTTCTAATTGTTTGTGATGCTGTGAAATCAAGATTTAAATTCAATTTCCAAAATTATATGTGCATATGCTTTTAATGTTGTGAACTGATAAATTGATTATTAATTGAATAATTTTTTTCATATGCTTTTAATGTTGTGAACTAATTAATTGATTAATAATTGAATAATTTTTTTCATATGCTTTTAATGTTGTGAACTAATTAATTGATTATTGACTGATTAATTATTTGCGTATGCTTTTAATGTTGTAAACTGATTATTGATTATTGACTGATTAAATTTTCTTGAATATGCTTTTAATGTTGTGAAATGATTGATTGTTTATTGACTGATTAATTATTTGCGTATGCTTTTAATGTTGTAAACTGATTATTGATTAATGACTGATTAAATTTTCTTGAATATGCTTTTAATGTTGTGAACTGATAATTGTTTATTAATAAAATAATTTTTTTTATATGCTTTTAATGTTGTAAACTGATTGATTATTGACTAAATAATTTTTTTGCATATGCTTTTAATGTTATGAACTGATTAATTGTTTATTATCTGATTATTTCTTTTGCATATGCTTTTGATGTTGTGAATTGATAATCGATTATTGATTAAATAATTTTTTTAATATGCTGTCAATTTTGTGAACTGATTAATTGATTTTTAACTGATTAAGTTTTTTGTCATATGCTTTTAATGTTGTGAACTGATTAATTGCTTATTGAATGATTATTTTTTTTGCATATGCTCTCAATTTTGTGAACTGATTAATCAATTATAGACTGATTAAGTTTTTTTCCATATGCTTTAAATGTTGTGAACTGAATAATTAAATATTGACTGATTTAGTTTTTTGGGTATGCTTTTAATGTTGTGAACTGATTAATTAATTATTGGTTAAAAAATTTTTTTTATATGCTTTTGATGTTGTGAACTGATTAATTGATTATTGGCTGATTAAGTTTTCTTGAATATGCTGTTAATGTTGTGAACCGATTAATTGATTATTGACCAGTTAATTCTTTTGCATATGGTTTTAATTTTGTGAACTAAATAATTGATTATTGACTGAATAATTCTTTTGCATATGCTTTAAATGATGTGAACTAGTTAATTGATTATTGACTGGATAAGTTTTCCTGAATATTCTATTAATGTTGTGAACTGATTAATTGACTATTGATTGAACCTTTATTTTCCATATGCTTTTGATGTTGTGAACTGATTAATTGATTATTGACTGATTATTTCGTTTCCATATGCCCTTTGATGTTGTGAACTGATTAATTGATTATTGACTGATTAATTCTTTTTCATATGCTTTTAATGTTGTGAACTAATTAATTAATTATTAATTAAATAATTTTTTCTTATGCTTATAATGTTGTGAAATGATTACTTGATTATTGACTGAATAATTTTTTTGCATATGCTTTTAATGTTGTAAACAGATTAATTTATTATTAATTAAATTTTTTTTTTATTTGCTTTTATGTTGTGAACTAATTACCTAATTATTGACTAAATAATTTTTTTGCATATGCTTTTAATGTTGTGAACTGATTAATTGTTTATTGACAAATTATTTCTTTTGCATATGCTTTCAATTTTGTGAACTGATTGATTATAAACTGATTAAGTTTTTTTGCATATGCTTTTAATGTTGTGAACTGACTAATTGATTATTGACTGATTGAGTTTTTTGCGTATGCTTTTAATGTTGTGAACTAAATAATTGATTATTGATTAAATAATTATTTTTATATGATTTTGATGTTGTGAACTGATTAATTGTTCATTGACTAATTATTTCTTTTGCATATGCTTTAAATGTTGTAAACTGAATAACTGAATATTGACTGATTAAGTTTTTTGCGTATGCTTTTAATGTTGTGAATTGATTAATTTATTATTGACTAAATAATTTTTTTGCATATGCTATTAATGTTGCGAACTGATTGATTGAACATTAACTGATGAATTATTTTGCATATGCTTTTGATGTTGTAAACTGATTTATTAATTATTTACTGATTAAATTTTTTGCGTATGCCTTTAATGTTGTGAACTAATTAATTGATTTTTGACTGACTAATTCTTTCGTATATCCTTTAAATGTTGTGAACTGATTAATTTATTACTGACTGATTTATTTTTTTGCATATGCCATTAATGTTGTGAACCGATTAATTGATTCTTGACTAATTAATTTTTTTGCATATGGTTTTAATCTTGTGAACTGAATAATTGATTATGGATTAATTAATTTTTTTGCGCATTCTTTTAATGTTTCGAACTAATTAATTATTGACTGATGAATTTTTTCCAACATTAAATTACATAAATATTTAAGTTTAATTTTTCCTTCTAGAGTAACATAAATTGATTATTTACTCTAATATCATGTAATTAAATATTGGATATTATTTCTCCAATCAAAGTTTATACGTAAACAGTAGACTTTGAGACCTCAGGTCCATTAAAGTATATAAATAAAATTATATCCGTACTTAAAGTTCAATTAATAAAACAAAAAATAAAATAGCTAGATCTTGTCTTGGGAACCCGGAAATATTCTATTACGCTTCATTTATTTATAGGGATTACTGTCCGCGCAAGAACAAGAAACATATCTACAATGATCTTGTAAAAAAAAATTACGGATTGAAATGACTTTATCGGACGAGTAATGATGTGAGTGATGATTCAGGAAAATACGTTTATTGAACATCCGCATCCGATTTTCTTTTTTTGCCTTGCATATCTTTTATTTATTGAATTAATGCAAAGTATTGGACTGGTTATTAAACGAACGATAAACTGAGACTGGTTCAATTCTAAGGTCAGCTGTAATGATACACGTCTAAAGAATAATGAAGGATTCGCGTGCTTGGGAGGAAATACGTGCATCTTTTATCCGATGTTCCAAGAACGCGTTCCAAGATCGTATAACGTCTAATGATGGCACGGCGCCATCGATTTGCACGCATTTACGTCCAATTAATGTTCCTTTTACCGATGTAGTCTCCTCCACGATCCGATGATATTACGCCATAATTTCTTGTATTTCTCATTTCAAAGCAATCAATTTCGTAATCTGTGATCATCCATTATGTTTTTCCGATTCCGCTCGAGAAAAACTAGTTTCTTCTTCATTTCTGGTGTGGAACTTGCTTCTTCAGGAAAACAAAATTTGCCATTTTTTTAACAAAAAGAAGAATTCTTGGCTAAAGAGTTGCATTTTTCAGTAAAGTGGAGACATTTTCAATTCAAAAAATTATTTTTCTAGCAAAAACACTAATTTTTTGGACGACAGTTTAATTTTTAACAAAAAAGTTTTTTCTTAAGCAAGGAAGAAGACTTTATACCGTGAAAGATACATTTTCAGGCCAAAAAGCCGAATTTTTAACAACATTGTTTAATTTTCAATGAAGTAAATTAATTTTCATTAGAATAGTTGAATTTTTAGTGAAGTCCATAAATTTTTAACTAAGCGAAATAAATTTTAACCTGAAAATATAATATTATCCTTTCTGACCATCTTTTAAACGAAAATAGATCTTTTTATTGGAATCTGTTAAATTATTTCTTCTATGCATCGTCACTTTTTATCTCCTCAGTTTTTATGTGAATAAAAATATACAAAACTTCACATGTCTCATTTTTCCTATGCAACCATATTTTCTTTCTTTTTACCTTTGATCAAAATCAGACAAATAAAGCCTCACATGTCTCATTTTTCCTCTCCATCCATATTTCCTTACTCTTTATTTTTCATCCAAATCACGAAAAATAAAGCTTCGCATCTCTCATTTTCCCACTGCTTTTATATTTTCTTTATCTTGACTGTTTTATCCAAAACAAGAGATACAAAGCCTCACAGATCCCTTTTTTCCTATGCAACCATATTTCCACCCACTTCATTTATTTATCCGTATTAGGAGATGCACAGCCTCGCATGTCTTATATTTCTTCTGCATCCATATTTCCTTTTCCTTCACTTTTTATACAAATCACAACAAATAAAGCTTCACATTTCTTCTTTCCCTCTGCATCCATATTTCCTTCCTCTTCACTTTTTGATCCTAATCAAGAGATACAAGGACTTGCATGTCTCATTTTTCCTATGCAACCATATTTTTTCCCTCTTTACCTTTTATCAAAATCATGGAAAATAAAGCCTCACATGTCTCATTTTCCCTCCGCAACCATACTTCCTTCCTCTTTACTTTTTATACAAATCAAAACCAATCATTCTTTACATGTCTCATTTTTCGTCTGCATCCTTATCTTCTTACTTCTTACTTCTAATCCAAATTACGACAAATGAGGCCTCACATGCCTTATTTTCTCTCTTTACCCATATTTTCTTTCTTTTCGCTTTTTTCTCTGGATGAAATATACCAGGCCTCACATGTCTCATTTTTTCTATGCAGCCATGATTTAGTCCTCTGCATTTTTTATCAACATCATGACAAAGAAAGCCTCACATGTCTCATTTCCCTCTGCATCCAGATTTCCTTTCTCTTTATTTTTTTATCCAGATCAAGAGATACAAAGCATTACATGACCCTTTTATCTTATGCGACCATATTTCCTTACTCTTTACTTTTTATCAAAATCACGACAGATAAGGCTTCACATGTCTCATTTTTTTTCTGCATTCATATTGACTTCCTCTCTACTCTTTGATCTGAATCAAGAGATACAAAGCCTCACATGTCTAATTTTCTCTATGCAGCCATGTTTTCTTCCTTTTTACTTTTCATCATAATTTCGCCAAATAAAGCCTTACATGCAGATCAAGAGATACAAAGCCTTACAGGTTCAATTTTTCTTATGCAACCATATTTTCTGACTCTTTACTTTTCATCATAAACACAACAGATGAGGCCTCACATGTCTCATTTTTTCTCTGCATTTATATTTCCTTCCTCTTCATTTTATTATCTAGATTAAGAGATACATAACCTTCTATGTTTAATTTTTCTGTGCAACGATGTTTTTTTCCTCTTCACTTTTCATCGAAATAACGTGAAATAAAGCTTCACATGTCCCATTTTCCCTCTGCATCCATATTTCCTTCCTCTTCACTTTTTATACGAATCGCAACAAATTAACCTTCACATGTCTTATTTTCCCTCTGCATTTATATCTCCTTATTTCTGACTTTGTATTCAAACTACAACAGATAATGCCTCACATGTCTTATTTGCCCTCTGCATCAATATTACCTTCCTGTTCAATTTTTTTATCTAAATTAAGAGATACAAAGCCACACATGTCTCAATTTTCCTCTTCATCTATATTTCCTTTTCTTTTTCACTCTTTTTTCGAATCAAGAGATACAAAGCCTCACAAGTCTCGCTTTCACGCATTACAACTCCCTTCCTCTTCACTTTTTATCCAAATCGAGATATATAAATCTTCACATGTCTTATTTTCCAAATCAGGATAAATAAGAGCTTACATTTCTCATTTTTCCTATGCATCCATATTTCCTTACTCTTCATTTTTAATCCAAATCACGACAAATAAAGCTTCACATGTCTTATTTTACCTCAGCATCCATATCTTCTTCCTCTTAACTTTTTTCTACGCATAAATAGATACACAGCTTACATGTCTTATTTTTCCTCAGCATCCATATCTTCTTCCTTTTAACTTTTTTCGACGCATAAATAGATACACAGCTTACATGTCTTATTTTTCCTATGCAGCCATGTTTTCTTCCTCTTCACTTTTTATCAAAATAATGCCAAATAATGCCCCACATGTCTCATTTTTACTATGCAACCATATTTTCTTTCTCTTCACTTTTTATAAAAATTACGACAAGTAAAGCCTCACATGTCTCATTTTTCCTCTGCATCGATATCGCCTTCCTCTTCACTTTTTTATCAAAATCATGCTAAATAAAGCCCCACATGTCTAATTTTTCCTACGCATCTATATTTTCTTTCTCTTCAATTTTATCCAAATAAAGAAAACTAAAGCCTCACATGTCTCATGTGAGGCCTCACATGTCACATTATCTCTTTTTTTCAAAATAAGGACGAAGGACGTCATATGACTCATTTTCCGAAAGCCTTCATGTTTCTATTTTCTTCACTTTTTATCAAAATAAAGACGAATTGAGCCGCACATGTCTCATTTCCCCCATAGATCTATATGTCTATGTTTCTAATTAAAAAGGACGAATTTTCAACACAACAATAAATTTTTGACCAAAAAAAAAATCTAACAAAATAGTTAAATTTTTCTGAAAAATAATTAAATTTTTAACAAAATAGTTGAATTTTTTACCAAATATTTTAGTTTTCGACTTAGGAAGATCAGTTTTCAATAAAGAAAAAATCGTTAAATTTCCAGATAAAACAATTATTATTTTTGAAAAATAAGTTGAAATGAAAGTTTTTTTGACGAAGAGGATAAATGTTTTACGAAAAGATTATTTTTTTACAAAACAAAACGATTTTTCAAAAAAGCTGTTAAATTTCGAATCTGAACGGCAAAATATCAACAAAAGAGTTAAATTTTTAACCAAATAGTAGAATTTCCAACTAAACGAGATGAATTACAAGTTAAAAATATAATTCCTCTTCACTCTTCATTCAAATTAAGATATACAGAGTTTTTACGGGTCTCATTTTTTCTATGCAACCACATTTCCTTTCTCTACATTTTTTATTTAAATCACGACAAACAAAGCCTCACATATTTCATTTTCCTGTTTGCATGATGACTTCCTCCCTTTTCACTTTTTATCTAAATTTAGGTATAAAAAGCTTCACATGTCTTATTTTTTTATGAAACTATTTTTTTTCCTTATCACTTTTCATCCAAATTACAACAGGTGAAGCCTTACATGTCTCAATTTCATTAAGGAACAGTATTTTCTTCTTCTTCACTTTTTATCCAAATAACAAATAAAGCCTCACAAGTCCCCTTTCCTCCATACATCATAACTTCCTTTCTCTTTACTTTTAATCCAAATGAAGATATACAAAGCTTCACATGTCTCATTTTCTAAATCAGGATAAATAAGGCCTCACATGTCACATTTTTCCTGTGCATAATTACTTTCTTTCTTTTCAGTTTTTATCCGAATCAAGACAAATACAGCATGAAATTTTTAAAAGCGTCAAGGTTTAATAAATTTTATATTACTTAGAAGTGCAACAAGTAGACAAATCTGAAGATGAAAAAAGGAGACTAAGAAGCATTGAAAAAAAATACTAGACTTAGGTCACTATCTCACGACTAGCAACGATTCGACCAAGTCTCAACGTTAACGGCTTTTACTGGTTTATCGAGTCTGGTTTTAAACGTCCAAATCGATTTTTTCCGATTCAAATAATAATTATCGAACGTGCCGACCCAACCAGTCTCGATAAGATCGTTCTCGGGATAAATATATACCAGTTCAAGCTAAATCCGTATCAAGTAAACGGATTAATCCAACAATAAGTGCAATTTTCATTAAAGAAATTGAAAATGTTATCTGTTTATTTACTGAAAGGGTGGTCTATAATTGTTTAATTTCGTTATAAATAATCACATGGTTCGCTTATCTTATCAAAAATAATGGTTCTATTGAGCCGGACTTCGAGGGTTTTAATTGGGCTTTTGCTGCTTCTAAGTTGCAAATAGAATTAACAGAGCACTTCTAGATTAATAATTAAATTAATGCTGCTTCTAATTGGAAATAAAATTAGCCTGCTAATGTTTCTGAAATAGAAATAAGATTGGTGAAGCACTTCTCGAGTAATAATTGGTCTACTTTTGTTGCTAATCGAAAATGGAATTGGTAGATTACTTCTAGGGTAGTAATAGGTATCCTTTTGTTTCTAAGCTAAAAATGAAATTGGTGCAATTTTAGAACAAAATTATTCCGCTGATGTTTCTGAAATGAAAATAGGATTAGTGGAAAGCTCTTTAAATAGTAATTAAATTGATGATGTTTCTGATTGAAAATGAAATTGATGAAGCACCCTTAGGGCAACAATTGGGATGCTTTTGATTTTAAGCTAAAATAGGGTTAATGCAATTTTAGGGTAAAATTAGCTTGCTGATGTTTTTGAAATAAAAGCAGGATTGGTGGGACAGTCCTAGAGTAATAATTGAGAAGCTTCTGTTTCTAAACTGAAAATAAAATCTTTTTAAGGTGAACATGGATTTGGTTTACTTCAGTGAGAATACCTAAGTTGCTGCTGTGTCCAAGCTATAAACGAGACTTGTGAACTTCTAGGATAATAATTTGCCTTGTGTTGATTCTGAGCTGAAAATATTATTGGTGCACTTCTAGGCTAATAGGGCCGCTGTTGTTTTTAAAATGAAAATAGAGTTGGTGCACTTTTAGAATAATAGTTTACCTGCTCTTGTTTGCGATCAAAAATCGTATTGATGGAGGACTTCATGGGTAATTTTTAGCCTGCTGATATTCTTGAAACACAAAATAAGATTGGTAAAACACTCCTAGAGAAATAATTGGTCTAATTCTGTTTCTAATCAATAATTTATTTGATGCTATACTTTCTGAGTAATAATTAGCCTGCTGCTGTTTCCAAACTGAAAATAGGATTAATGCACTTCTAGAGTAAAAATTAATCTGCTCTTGTTTCTAATCTGAGAATAAAATTGGTGGAACACTTCTAGAATGATGATTGGGCTGTATTCATTCATAAGTTCAGATTGAAGCTGGTGCAATTTGGGGGTAAAATTAGCCTGCTGATGTTTCTGAAATAGAAGTAGGATTGGTAAAGCACTCCTAAAGTAATAATTGGTCTACTCCTGTTGCAAATCAAAAATAGAACTTGTTAAACACTTTTAGGGTCATAATTGGGATGCATCTGTAATTAAGCTGAAAACGGGATTAGTAAAATTCTAGGGTAATAATTAGCCTGCTAATATTTCTAAAATATAAATATGATTGGTAAAGCACTATTAGAGTAATAATTGTGTTGCTGCTGTTTTTAAGG
>JAUELO010000010.1:715135-728621 GCA_032357855.1 Amphibolips quercusostensackenii | reverse complement strand
CAGAAACAGAAATATAGACAAAGACAGATCAGGGACAGAGTCACAGGCAGAGCAGGAACAAAAAAAAGAGGCAGAGCAAAAACAGAGACAGAGACACAGACAGAGCAGAAACAGACAGAGGAATAGAGGAAAAGCAGAAACAGAAACAGAGAAAAAGCAGGAACAGAAACATACACACAGACAGATCAGGGACACAGAACAGACAGAGCACGGACAGAGACACAGACTAAGCAGATACAATGACAGAGTCACAAATAGAGCAGAAACAGAAACACAGATAAAGACAGATCAGAGGCAGAGTCACAGGCAGAGCAGAAGCAAAAAGAAAAACAGAGGCAGAGCAGAAACACAGACAGAGACACAGACAGAGCAGGAACAGACAGAGAAACAAACAAAAAGCAGAAACAGAGACAGAGACTTAGACAAAGCAGGAACAGAAACATAAACACAGACAAGTCAGGGACACAGAGAAGACTAAGCACGGGCAGAGACACAAACAGAGCAGAAACAAAGACAGAGTCACAAATAGAGCAAAAAACATAAATATAGACAAAGAAAGATCAGGGACAAAGTCACAGGCAGAGCAGGAACAAAAAGAAAAAAAGAGGCAGAGCAAAAACAGAGACAGAGACACAGACAGAGGAGAAACAGACAGAGAAACAGACGAAAAGCAGAAACAGAGACAGATACACAGACAAAGCAGGAACAGAAACATGAACACAGACAGATCAGGGCACAGAAAAGACAGAGCACAAACAGAGACACAGACTGAGCGGGAACAATGAAATAGACAGAGGCAGATCAAGGACATAAGCACAGACAGAGCAAAAACAGAGACAGAGTCCCAGACAGAGCAAAAACATAGCCAAAGACAAATCAGGGACAGAGTCACAGACAGAGCAAGGACAGAGGCGCAGCTGGGACAGAGACAGAAACTCAGAGAGAGACAGAGAATGAGAAAGAGAAAGAAGAAGAAAAAGAATGAGAGTCTCAAAAGCGCGATTAGTAGAAAAAGAAGACCGACGATATTCAGAGAAGGATCGTAATGTGAAACAGACGCAACAGTCGTTTTTCGGCAAAATAACTACGCCCCGATTCACGCTACTTTAACGACTCATCCGTAGCTCCCTTGGCACAGACGTCGCGTCGAGTCGGCTTCTTCAAGGTTCTTAGATCCTGGAAGGCCCCCTTCGTCTCAAGGAATTGTATTTCTGAAAACTCTTTTCACGTAAACCTACTCCTCCTCCTCCTTCCCCTCACTGGGCGCTAACCAACATCATTGTCGCTCCTTCAAAAATATTTCCTCTCACAAAATTTACAGCTTTTTTAAATCTTCCCAGCGAAATCGTAAATTAATCCCTCGTAAAAATCAGAATAGATATTATTTATGCTAAAACTCAAACCGTCGAAAGAAAATCTCCACTTTACGAGACTTTATATCCAGAGGCGGTCCATTCAGTCTTTTTACGGTAGACTTTATTTTTAAATGTATTCTAAAAAGTTCTCCCCGTCCCTCAGTGAGGAAAAAAGTTTTTTTCGGAGAACTCATTCACAACAAAGTTAGCTTGTTTTTAAACGATCTTACAACGTTTAAAAAAATGATTAATTTTTTTATCAACAAATTATTTAGTGAAAATACTACTTCAACATTGAAAATATTTGGAGAATTTATTCTGAAATTTTGTGTGCAGTGCAAATGTAATAACGATGCCTCATTAATATTTTTTGTATCCAAGATATTTGTTGATGTCATAAACAAATTCAATAAACAAATAAATATCTCAGTCATTTTGCGTTCTACAGATTTTGTTTCTTATTGCAATTGATTATGAATGTGTGATCAATTAATGAAACTGACGATGTGTTAATACATGATGAGAAATTTTTAACTGTTCAAATAAATTTAATAACCAAAAAAAGATTTTTGTCAATTTTTAACCAGCTGATTTTATTTTTTCAACGGAATCAATTTTAAATTACTCAAAAAAATGCTTTCCTCATGACATTTCATTAACTAATAATAACTGTTTATTTTATAAACAATTTTGTAAATGAATTTACAATTTTGCTACTTGTCAACAAATAGATCTCGTTTTTTCACCAAGCCAACTGCCAATGACTCAGAAAGGACTTTATTTAACACAAGAATTTCCCAAGCAACAAAGTTTGTTATGTATTTAAATAAATTCCATCAATTGCATACATTTTATAAAAGAATGATAGTTTTGAATCAGAATTAGATTCAAAAATCAAGCCTAATGGAATATAATATAATAATAGTGTAATAATATAATATAAAGGAAAAATTTGTTTGAAGAAATAATATGTAATTCTGAATTGGTTTAGAGTGTTTTCGAAAAAAGAATTATAATGTAAATCTGAGAAAAGTAATTTTTAAAAAGAATTATAATTTTCACTTGGGCGAGGACTTTTCCAAGAATAATTTTAATTCTGCAATGGAATAGTAAATTTTCCATAAGAAACGAAATTTGGATTTTGTGCTTCATCTGGGCGCTAAGAGCAAATCTGAGATAGAGACGAAAAATTCATGTATATTGCTTTTGATTCATTTTTATATCAAAACTTTTTTTTTGGGTAGACATCTTTATTTAAAAGTCTTCAATTTGACCCACCTCTTTAGAAAATCAAACCATTTTTAGGCTGCGATAAGCCAAAAACACTATGCGTTATATGAATAAATAGAGAATGTTTTTAAAGTTCAATTCAATAAATAAAAAAGAGTATATATCAAACTTTTAGTTTTTCAGTAAACATCGTCAATTTAATGTCTTTTATTTGTCTTGTCTTAAAAAATAAGCAGACCATTTTAGGGCTGTGATAAGCCAAAAAAAGCACTATGCTTCATTTCAATGTAAAGGTAATTTTTTAAAATTTTCATCACATGAATAAGAAAAAGAGTATATATCAAACTTTTACTTTTCCAGTGAACATTTACAGTTAAATGTCTTTAATTTGACTTGTATTCAAAGAAAATCAGACCATTTTTGGGCTCTAATGTGCAAAAAAGAACAGTATGCTTTATATAAATATACAGATAATTTTTAAACATTTTCATTAGATAAATAAAAAGAAAAGTATATATCAAACTTTTACTTTTTCAGTGAACATCTACATTTGAAGTTCTTCAATTTGATTCATATCTAAAGAAAATCAGACCATTTTTAGGCTATGATAAGCCAAAAAACACTATGCTTCATATATACATATATATAATTTTTTAACATTTCCATTACATAAATAAAAAGGAAAAGTATATATCAAACTTTTACTTTTTCAGTGAACATCTCCAGTTGAATATTTTTAATTTGACTCACATCTAAAAAAAATCAGACCATTTTTAGGCTATGATAAGCCAAAAAACACTATGCTTCATATATACATATAGATAATTTTTTAACATTTCCATTACATAAATAAAAAGGAAAAGTATATATCAAACTTTTACTTTTCCAGTGAACATCTCCAGTTAAATATTTTCAATTTCACTCACATCTAAAGAAACTCAGACCATTTTTGGGCTATGACTTGCGAAAAAGAACACTATGCTTCCTATGAATATACAGATAATTTTTTAACATTTCTATTAGATAAATAAAAAGGAAGAGTATATCTTAAACTTTTATTTTTTCAGTGAATATCTACAGTTAAATGTCTTTCATTTGACTTGTATCTGAAGAAAATCAGACTATTTTTGGGCTATGATATGCTAAAAAGAACACTATGCTTCTTATAAATAAATAGATAATATTTTAACATCTCCATTAGATAAATAAAAAAGAAGAGTATATACTAAACTTTTACTTCTTTATTAAACATCTAAATTGAATTTCTTTAATTTGACCTGCCATTAAAAAAAAATGAGACCATTTAAGGACTATGATAAGCCAAAACGCACTATGCTTCATATGAATATATAGATAATTTTCTAACATTTCCATTAGATAAATAAAAAAGAAAAGTATATATCAAACTTTGACTTCTTTAGTGAACATCTACAATTAAATTTCTTCAATTTGACCCGTCATCAAAGAAAATCAGACCATTTTTGGGCTATGATAAGCCAAAAAACACTATGCTTTATATCAATATATAGATAATTTTTTAAAATTTCAATCACATAAATAAAAAGGAAGAGTATATATCAAACTTTTACTTGTTTAGTGAACATCTACAGTTAAATGTCTTCAATTTGATCCGTATCTAAAGAAAATCCGTCCATTTTTAGGCTGTGATATGCCTAAAAGAACACTATGCTCCATATGAACATATAGATAATTTTTAACATTTCCATGAAATAAATAAAAAGGAACAGTATATATTAAACTTTCACTTTTTTAGTAAACATCTACAATTGAATGTCTTTACTTTGAACTGTCATCAAAGAAAATCAGACTATTTTTGGGCTATGATATGCCAAAAAGAACACTATGCTTCATACGAATATACAGATAATTTTCTAACATTTCCATTAGATAAATAAAACAGAAAAGTAAATATTGAAATTTTACTTCCTAAGTGAACATCTACAATTAAATATCTTTAATTTGACCTGTCCTTGAAGAAAATCAGACCATTGTCGGGTTATGATGAGCCAAAAAACACTATGCTTCATATAAGCGTACAGACATTTCTTAATATTTCCATTACATAAATAAAGAAGAGGAGTATATAAAAAACTTTTACTTTTCCAGTGAACATTTATAATTAAATGTCTTTAATTTGACGTGTCCTAAAAGAAAATCAGACTATGTTTAGACTATGATACGTTTATCACAAACATGCTGTGCTCTGTATCAATACATACATAATTTCTAACATTTTCATTAGATGATTCAGAAACAAGAGTATATATCGAACTTTTTTTTTAGTGAACAAGTACACCTAAATCTCTTGAATTTGACCCATACTGAAAGAAAATCAGACAATGTTTAGGCTATGATAAGCACAAGATTCAATTTTCAAAAAAGAGTAAAATCTTTAGAGGTGAAAGTCTCACTGAGTAAAAGTCAAGGAAAGCTCGACAAATTTAAGTCGACTTTTTGTGATCTATCTGAGAATGAAGGGAAAATCTGAAAAAATTATTTAAGAATATATATATATTGTTTTTGAGTCATTTATCATTACGTCTTTATCTGCTTGGGTTCTTTTTATTCTGATCGACTTAGCATGGCGGAACAAAGAAAACTTGCAGCATCTCAAACCCCCAGTCGAGTGGTTCTTGCATACCTCTCTATGCAAGTACACGTGAATTACTGCAAGTAGTACAC
Organism: Amphibolips quercusostensackenii; assembly: GCA_032357855.1. Classification (NCBI taxonomy): domain Eukaryota; kingdom Metazoa; phylum Arthropoda; class Insecta; order Hymenoptera; family Cynipidae; genus Amphibolips; species Amphibolips quercusostensackenii. The sequence continues at coordinate 723,333 of JAUELO010000010.1, read as the reverse complement.
TGCTTCGGACTGTTCAAGGTCAGACAGCCACTCTGACAACGTCGTTGAAATCGTTGACGCCACATTAGTCAACTTCAAACGAGACAAGTAGATTTTTCTCGTTAGTCTAACCGGACTTTCCTCCTCCATGTACTCAAGAGTCTTAAGATTGTCTCTTTTATCCTATTGTGTAAAGAAAACTGATACTCACTACGTACTGGTACTTAATTATCACTAGCTTTTCTGTATCAACAATAAATGGTTCAATGTTACTCCGACAATTTTCAGGCTTTAATGAGCCAGTTACAAACAAAATGCTTTATATGAATGTACAAATAATATTCTTAAATACTTATTCTGATGATAAAAAAAGCAGTGTTTATATATTTTTTTCTTTTTTGGTGGTCAACTAAAGTAGAATAGGAATACTTTGAGCCGTCTTTGAAGAAAATCAAAAATTCCTTAGGCTATGGTTATGTTGCTACAAATATATGCTCTACATGTATAGTACTTTTAAAAAGTTGTATTGCTAATAATTTAAATAAATATAAAATGAAAATAAAAAGGTAGCACGTGCTTGCGAGGCTTTTTTCTGAAGATATGATAGTGGTCATATGGAAATCCTAATCGTCATATTTAACTTTTAATCGTTTTATAAAAAACTTGATCATCACATTAAACTCCTGTCCATCCTGTGGAAATCTTGATCATCGTGTGGCTTTTGGCTATGATAAGCTTGTCGGAAATGTATAAAAATTTATACTTTTTTTTTAGTGGACATCTACACTTGAATACCCTTGATTCGACCCGTCTGGAAAAAAAATCAGATCACGTTTAGGCTATGATAAGCCTCTTGACAAAAAGTATATAAATACTTTAAAAATTCAGAAGTGGAATCGCACTAGATTTAATTTTAAAAAATAAGGACAATTTGACCATTCTTAGCCTATGATATGCTTTTTTAAACTATTTTTTAAAAGCAAACAGCTTTCCAAAAATGTCTTTAATTTGACACTATGCTGTATATGAATATATACATAGTTCTTAAGCATTTTTATTGTTTAATTAAAAGAAGAGCTTATATTAAACTTTTTTTTTCAGTGGACATCTAGACCTAATTACCTTCGACTGAACCTGTCTTGAAAGATAATTAAACTATTTTTAAGCTATGATAAGTTTCCTACACACTTTTCTCTATATGCGTACATACAGAATTTTCTAGCATTTCTTTCAGATAATTCAACAACAAAAGTGTTTGTCAATTTTTTTTTTAGGAGACATCTACACCTAAATATTTTTAATTAGACCTGTCTTAAAAAATGATCAAACTGTTTTTAGGCTATGATAAGTTTTCCACAAACACACTTTGCTCTATATGAGCACATTCATAATTTTCTAGTATTTCTAATAGATAATTTAAAAACAAAAGTATTTATAAAACTTTTTATTTTTCAGGGGACATTTACACCTAAATATGTTCAATTGGACCTGTCTTGAAAGATAATAAACTATTTTTAGGCTATGATAACTTTTCCACAAAAACACTTTGCTCTATGTGAGCACATTCATAATTTTCTAATATTTCTATTAGATAATTTAAAAACAAAAGTATTTTTCAAACTTTTCATTTTTCAGGGGACATCTACACCTAAATATTTTTAATTGGACCTGTCTTAAAAGATAATTAAATATTTTTAGGCTATGATAAGTTTTCCTTAAAGATACTTTTCTCTATATGCGTACATACAGAATTTTCTAGCATTCTCATCAGATAATTCAAGAACAAAAGTATATATCAAACTTTTTCTTTTTTAGGGTACATCTTCACCTAAATATTTTAAATTAGACTTGTTTTAAGAAATAATCAAACTGTTTTTAGGCTATGATGAGTTTTCCACACACTTTGCCCTACATGCGTACATACATAATTTTTTAGCATTTCTATTAGATGTTTTAAAAACAAAAGTATTCATCAAAGTTTTTCATTATCAGAAGACATCTACACTTAAATATTTTTAATTGGACCTGTTTTCAAAAATAATCAAACTATTTTTAGGCTGTGATAAGTTTTCCACAAACACACTTTGCTCTATATGAGTACATTCATAATTGTCTAGCATTTCTATAAGATAATTAAAAAACAAAAGTATTTATTAAATTTTTTTATCAGGAGACATCGACACCCTGATATTTTCAATTGGACCTGCTTAAAAGACAAAGAAACTATTGTTAGGCTATGATAAGTTTTTAACAAACACACTTTGCTCTATATGAGCACATTCATAATTTTCTAGTATTTCATTAAAAAATTAAAATACAAAAATATCTATCAAACTTTGCTTTTTTCTGGGGACATCTACACCTAAATGTTTTCAATTGGACCTGTCTTGAAAGATAATAAACTATTTTTAGGCTATAATAAGTTTTTCACACACTTTTCTCCATATGCGTACATACATAATTTTCTAGCATTTCTATCAAATAATTCAAAAACAAAAGTATTTATAAAACTTTTTCTTTTTCAAGGGACATCTACATCTAAATATTTCCAATCGGACCTGTCTTGAAAGATAATAAAACTATTTCAAGGCTATAATTAGTTTTCCACAAACACACTTTGCTCTATATAAGCACATTCATAATTTTCTAACATTTCCATCGAAAAAATCAAAAACAGAAGTATATATTAAACTTTTTTTTTTCAGGAGACATCCAAACGTAAATGTGTCCAATTTGACCTGTTCCGAAAGAAAATCAGACTACGTTTAGGCTATGGTAAGCATCTTACAAAAAATTGATAAGAAGATTTTCAAAACCGAAAAGTAGAATCGCACTAGATTCAATTTCCAAAAATATAAAAAATCTTCAAAGATCAAAGTGTTGGTCCCTGTAGAGGAAAAATGTCATTGACCTTAAGCATATTGCTAATTCACGAAATTACTTCGTCGAGGTGCATGAATCCATTTGCAAACATTGTCATCCAGGTGAACGCTGTTCGCTCCGTGTAGACTCTAAAGGTGACTAAACTTAAATCGCGGAAGAGCCGGTACTCGCTAACAAACTCTGTTTGATTTAGAGCCGTTGTGGCCACGGTGGTCAGGGTCCTGTTGGTCGACCGGCTTCAAGAAGTTTGCGCTTGTTGTAGCGGATTTCTGCAAGAGTGTCCCCAAGAAAAAAAATATATACAAGCCCTTCATTACATTGTGTGCAAGAAAATAATTTAAAAAGGAGATGACATAGCGAAAGATGTATTTAGGGACCACAGTAAGTCCTCCATTCCCCTTATTCCCTTTTCCCCCATCGCCCCTTTGCCATTATTTTTCTCAAAATACATTTTTATCTCACCGTCGAGCGGCGTCAACGTTGATTGTGGAATTACAAAACATTATGCTATATTCTAAAATCACAATAATTTCTTATAACATTTTTTTAGTATTTTTTCTATAAATTTTTAATATTTTCTCGTAATTTGCGTTTTGCAATCATCTGTCTTAGGAACTTGAAATAGCACCCTTGAGGTAATGAATATAGCGAATTTTTCAAAAGGTACCGTTCTCGTGCAAATTATCTTCTTGTCGAAGTAGTCATGAACTTCCTTGTTTCTATTTCTTGCTACACGTTAATGTGTGGATACAAAATATTGTTAGGTTTATCTTTCGTTACACACTCGTGGCGCTTACGGTTCTTATGAACAAGGTGCCATATCTCTTGAATCGCGTGGGTGTATGTTACTCACGTCTGAGAAATTAAACACCATCTATTTCTCTAACCTAATTTTCAGAGTCGGATTTAGGTCTTACGCCGCTTTAGGCGATCGTAATTTTTTTTTGTCTTTCTCAATTTTTGTATTAGTTGTTTAAATCTCTTTCTCCTATACTTTCCCTTCCTTACACCTCCTTCTTTTGTCTACTTCCACCCCTTCCTTCCCTTACTAAACATCTTACTTCCCCTTTCCTTTCTCCACGTTTTCATATTTTTCCTTCCTCTACTTTACCTCTACTTACTTCTATCATTATCTTTTTTCTTGCTTTTATGTTCACTTTCTTAATCTTTCTCTTCTCCCCTTCCCTCACTAACCATGTTATTGCCCTTTCCCTTTCTCAACCTTTTCTATTGTTCCCTCCTCTACTTTACCTCTTCTCACTTCCATCAATATCTTTCCTCTTGCTTCTATGTTCACTTACTTAATCATTTTCTACTTATCTTTCCTTTACTTCCACCCTCCTCACATTCTCACCTTACTAATTCTCACTCCTATCATACCCCTTCCCTTACTTCCTTGTCTTTACCATACTTCCTCTCAAAAACTTCTCTTTAATGCGCTAACACTCACTTCTTAAAACTTTTCTTCTTTTGGTACCTTTACTGCCCCTACATCCTCTCCTTTTGCTACAGCCTCTTCTCGCTTTACTTTCGCTCCCTTCTCTTTCTTTACTTTTCGTTACTTCCTATAACTTCCTCTAGTCTTGTCCCTGAAGTTATTTCCCCTTTCTCACATTCCCTTGATTCTCCTACTATCATTACTTTTACTCCTAGCTTTACTTTTCCACCCCTACTGACCCTACTTTCTCTCTACTTATTGCCCTATATTGCCCTTCTACTTATTTCTACGAAGTCTTTCTCCTCATACCCTTCCCCTCCTATTAAATTTGTATAATGTTTTTGTATTAATGTAATAAAATTAGTGAACAACAGTTGAATTTTTTTAATAGCTATAATAAAGGACTTTGGGCCTTCATTTTCTTTAATAAAATGAAAATAAAGGAATGGTTAACAAAAGTTGAAAAAAGTTTAATATGATTGTTCACTGTTTATAGAAATTTTAGAAACAAATTCCTAATCAGGCAATTGTGTATTATGAATATTTTTACCTGAAGAGGATATTAATAGGCAGGTAATTTGTGTTTCGTAGCTTATTAAGACGTTACCTTACACCTTTAAACCTTCCTCTCCCACATTTTCCCTTCCTCATTCCAGATACATCGCCCCTCCACTTTACATCACCCTCTCCTCTCCTACTTTTTTTTTTACACTTTACGTTTCGCTTTCTCCCTTCTGAACTCCTACCTTTCTCTGCTTATCTCTCTCTTTACTTCCACAGGTAACACTATACTATCCTAACATTCCTTCCTCAGCCATCACATTTCCTCCTATATTCACCCGCACTACCATACTGCTCTCTATTTATTTCCTTTGCTGCATTACCTCCTAACTACATCTGCACTACGCAACCTAACTTTTTGTCATTTTTCTACGCCTCCAAGCTAATTTCCCTTTAAATTCTCTACTAGTCCTGGCCATAATATTCCTTAATTTTTCCCTTATTTCTCATACACCCGTCCCGTCATTTTTCGCACTCCCTTTATTTTTCTTACTAATACTCCTCTTATTTCATCTCACTTTCCTTACTTTCACTCTTTTCATTTACCCTTACTTCCTCTGTTTCTCTGCCTTAATTTTCCTATCACTTCTTATACTACCCTCACCTTATTTCCCATACTTTTACTCTCATTATTCCCTATCACTTCCCCTCTTCTGATTTCCCATACTCCTTTATTTCTTGTTCCTTTTACTTTTACTCTGCCAATTGTTCCAATTTCCCTCACCGTACCCCCCCCCCCCGCAAATTGCTAGAAATTATATGAGAGAAGATAGTTATAAAAAATAATAAATTGTTAACGCAAGTATGTTTCTTAACTTGCATTAATTATTAGCTCGCTCGAAAAACCGCACAACTTTTTAACATAAGTAAGAGAGAATATTACGAAAAAAATAATAGATTGTTAAAACAATAATGTTTGTTAACTTTAATTAATTATTATGTTACTTTAAATAAAATGTGGATAAAATTATACAATTATAGAAAAAACTGTAACCTTCTAGTATTATTCTAAGAGAATATTATTATAAACAATTTTATATTATTTAAACAGTTGTTTTAGTTTATATTTATTTATTTTTTTATTTGTTTATTTTTTTTATTTTAGCTCACACTAACTAACAAATTTAAAGCAAGTTCATAAAGACAGAGTAGTCCGTGACTTTCTAACTCTAATTAAAGATAAAATTGCTAAAAACAATGATAAATTATTTGAAAAATTTATTTAAATACTTAGTTATAAGTAGAAAGCAGTACTAAATGTATCAGAAGCAATTTGTAATACAAAAACTGCCAAAAAATTATAATAAGCGCTACAAACTTAAAAAATGTAATTTTTCACTTATGGGGTTTTTGGGACCCCATAAAAGAGTCTTATGGGGGTAATATTTAAAAATTCATTATTCCTCTATATTCTGTGTAAGCTTGTAATTTTCTAAAAAGGACTTGTGTGATTATTAAAAATGTATAATATTCTAGGTGCTCTGCATAGAGACAGTTGAAATTTGCTTATGTTAAAATGTTAGGGGTAGTTTTCTTTGGTTGTTAAACATTATTATAGGGCTGGAAATATAAATTGTGGTTTTTTTAAAAAGACTTTTGCAATTATTTGAATTTTTTTTAATGTTTTGCGTGGAGGGTCTTGGGAGTTTTTAAGGTAGAAGTCGTAGGGGTGGTCTTTGGGGGCAGATAAAATTTATTATAGGGCAAAAAATATAACTTGGAGTATTTTAAAGGTAACTTGTGTGATTATTTTTAATTTAAACATTTTTTTAAGTGTTCTGCGTGGAGGCACTTGGGATTTGTGCAGGCAGAAGTAGTAGGGATGGTCTTAGGGGGAAGTTAAAAATTATTATAGGACTGAAAATATAACTTGGAGTGTTAAAAAAAGTCACTTGTGTGATATTTTCAAATTCAGACATTTTTTCAAGTGTTTTGCGTGAAGGCTCTTGGGATTTGTTTCTGTAAAAGCGTTGCGATTGATATACGTGTGTTAGTCCAATTTATCATTAAACCAAAAATATAACTTGGAGCGTTTTAAAGGTGGCCTGTGTAATTATTTTAATTAAAAAAATTTGCTGGAGTGTTTCGCGTGAAGGCACTTGGGATTTGTTAAGGAAAAAGTAGAAAGGTCTTTTTAAAGTGTTTTCGAATATTTTTATGGGATTAGAAATATAACTTGTGGTTCTCCTAATCTGACTTTTGTGATTATATCAAAATAATTTTTTTAAATGTTTTGCGACAAAATACTTTGGATCTCTTCAGGAAAATGTGGTAGGGGTGGTCTTCGGGGGTTCTTAAACGTATAAGGAGGTCGAAAATATAACTTGTGATCACTTGAAGTGGCTTGGGTGATTACTACAATTTTTTGTTGAAGTTTTTTGTTTTTGGGTTTTCAAAAAAATATTATTATGAAGTTGAAAATATAACTTGTGGTTTTCTAAAGGCGAATTTTGTGATTATCCTTAAATAATTTTTTTTTAGTTTTTTGCAAAAAGGCACTTGGGATCTGTTCTGGTAAAAGTGGTATTGGTGGTCTTAGGGGGTTCTTAAACGTTATTATAAGGTCAGAAATAGAACTTGTGGTTTTCTGAAAGTGACTCAAGGGAATTATTACAATTTTGTAATTTTGTGAGTGTTTTATGTAAAAGACACTTGGGATTCATTCAGATAAAAGTGGTACAATGGACCTAAGTTGGTTGTTTAAATTCATTATTAGATTAAAAATATAACTTGAAGTGTTTTGAATGTAGCTAGTGTAAATATTTTAGATATAAAATTTGGTTAAAGTGTTTTACGTAAAGGCGATTAGGATTTGTTAAGGTAAATATGGTGAGGACGGTTTTTGAAGGTTTTTAAATATTATTATGAGGTTAAAAATATAACTTGTAGTTTTCTAAAGGAGGAGTTTCCTGCTTATTTTAAAATGAATTTTTTTTAGTGTTTCGCGTGGAGGCAGTTGAGATCTATTCAGGTAAAAGTGGTAGAAGTGGTTTTAAAGGGTTCTTATACGTTATTACGGAATTGGAAATATAACTTGTGGTTTCGTTATGGTGACTTGGCTAATTATTAAAATTTTTAAATATTTTTTGAGTATTGTACGTGTAGGCACTCGGGATTTGCTTAGGTAAAAATAGTAAAGACTAGTTTTGTGTGTTTCCGAATAATATTATGAGATTAGAAATATAGCCTGTTGTTGTCTGAATATGAGTTGTTTGATTATCTTAAGATAAATATTTTTTTAGTGTTCAGGCCAGAGGCTCTTAGGATCTGTTAAGGTCAAAGTATTAGGGGTGGTCTGAAGGGGTTCCTAAATAGTATAATGAGATCGGAAATATAA
>JAUELO010000010.1:674899-715035 GCA_032357855.1 Amphibolips quercusostensackenii | reverse complement strand
AAATAGTATAATGAGATCGGAAATATAACTTGTGGTTCTCTGATAGTGACTTAGGTGATTATTACAAATTGTGTAACTTTTTAAAGGTTTTACGTAAAAAAAATCGGAATTTGTTTAGGTAGAAGAGGTAAGGGAAGTTGCCAGGTTTTTTTTTTAAAGATATTGCTATGGAGTCATAAATATAACTTGTGGTTTTCTAATTTTAACTTTTGTAATTTCTCAAAATAATTTTTTTGAGTGTTTTGCATGGAGGCACTCGGGATCTAATTAGATAAAAGGGTAGAGGTAGTATCAAGGGGTTTCTAAACATCATTATGGGGTCATAAATATATAACTTGTGGTTTTCATGAAGGCTACTCGGCTAATCATAACAAATGTCTTGATTGTTTTCGCGTTTTTCACGTAAAAGCACTCGGGTTTTGTTCAGGCAAGAGTTTTAAGGGTTTTTTTAGGTAGGGAAGGGTGTTTAAATATTGTTATAGGGTTGATTATATAACTTGTGGTTATCTAGAGGTGACTTTTATAATTATTCAAAAATAGTTTTGAGTGTTTTAGCTAGAAATGTAACTTGTAGTATTCTGAAGGTGATGTTTGTGATTATCTGAGAATGAAATTATTTTCAGTGATTTGGGTAGAGGCTCTAGAGATCTGTCTTAGGGGATTCTTTAACATTATTATGGGATCGGAAATATAACTTGTAGTTTCTTGAAGGTGACTTAGGTGATTATTACAAATTCTTTAAGTGTTTCGCATAAGGACTTCTTAGATTTGTTCTGGTAAAAGTGTTGCGATAGATCTAAAGAGGTTGGTTAAATTATTTATTTGATGAAAAATATAACTTAGCGTGTTTTAAAAGTGTTTTACTAGCAGTATAACTTGTGGTTTTCTAAAAAGGACATTTGTGATTATCAAAAAAATTAATATTTTGAGTGTTTTCGGTAGAGGCACTCAGGATCTTTTCAGATAAAAGTGGTAAGGTGGGTTTTCGGGCTTGAAAAAATATATTCTTATAGGGTCAGAAATATAATTTGTAGTTTTCTAAGGGTGACTGACGTGATTATTTTAAAATAAACCTTTTTCAAATGTTTTGGGTAGAGGCACTTGGGATCTATTTAGGTAAAAGTAGAAAGGTTTTTGTCTCAGATGGTTCTTCAACGTTATAATAGGATCAGAAATATAACTTGTGCTTTCCTGGAGGCGACTTGGGTGATTATTGCAAATTTTTTTCAATTTTTTGAGTGCTTTACGTGAAGGCATTCAGAATTGATTTAGGTAAAAGTAGCAAGGGGGTTTTCGGTTTTCTTAAAAATATCATTATGGAGTCCAAAATATAACGTGTGGTGTTCTTAATGTGAATTTTGTAATTATCTCAAAATAAATTTTTTTTTGTGTTATGCTTAGAGGCACTTGGGATCTGTTCGAGTAAAACTGTCAGGGGTGATATTGGAGGGTTCTTAAACATTATTATGGGGTCGGAAATATAACTTGTGGTTTTCTAAAGGCAAATTTTGCGATTATCTCAAAATGATTTTTTTCTTAGTCTCTTTCGTGAAGGCACTTGGCATTTGTTTAGGTAAAAGTCGTAAGGGCGGTTTCCAGATTTAAAAAAATATGTTTTCATGGTGTTAGAAATATAATTTGTAGTTTTCTAAAGGTGACTTTTGTAATTATTTTACAATAAACCTTTTTTGAATGTTTTGGGTAGAGGCTTTTAAGATCTGTTTAAGTAAAAGTAGTGAGGGTGGTCTTAGAAGGTTTTTAAATATTATTGGATCGGATATATAACTTGTAATTTCCTGTAGGTGATTTTAGTAATAATTACAAATTGTCTGATTTTTTGAGCATTTTACTTGTAGGCACTAGGGCTTTGTTCAGGTAAAAGTGGTAAGGAGGGCTTTTTTTTTTAAATATTATTAAGGTCTTAGAAATATAACTTGTCGTTTTATAAAGATGAATTTCGTGATGATCTCAAAATAAAAATTTTGTTTCAGTCTTTTGCGTGAAGGCACTTAGGATCTATGCAGGTTAAAGTAGAAGGAGTAGTCTTAGAGGGTTCATGAACGTTATTATAGGATAGAAAATATAACTTGTGCTTTCCTGGAGGCGACTTGAGTGTATATTGCAAATTTTTTAATTTTTCGAGCGTTTTACGTGAAGGCATTCGGTGATTTAGGCAAAAGTGGTAAACGGGTTTCCAGTTTTTTTTTTAATATTGTTATGGTGTCAGAAATATAACTTGTGGTGTTTCGAATGTAACTTTTGTGATCATCTCAAAATAAATTTTTTTGTTGTGTTATGCTTGGAGGCACTTGGGATCTGTTTTCGTAAAACTGGCAGGGGTGATCTTAGAGGATTCCTAAACATTATAATGAGGTCGGAAATATAACTTGTGGTTTTCTGAAGGCGAATTTTGTGATTATCTTAAAATAATTTTCTTTTCAGTGTCTTGCGTGGAAACACTTGAGATTTGGCTAGGTAAAAGTGGTAAGTGGTGTTTTTGGTTATTTTTGAATATCATTATAGGGCTAGAAATATAACTTGTAGTTTTCTGGAACATCATTTATTTTCAAGCAGGAAATTTATTTTGCATGAGTGCTCCTGATTGGTATGTTGAGTACCAGTCTACTGATCTTCAAAGTGAAGATTAAAATCTGACAGTTGTGAGATACATAAATAGAAGCTAGGTGCCGCCAAAATAAGAGTGGCTCACTTTTTTTTCGGAGAGCGGGTCGATGCCACGTGCTTCTTAGGCTGTTGACGAGTGTGGTCGTGGTTAGTTCACGAAACGGTAATCAGTGTCGTATTACCTTCTTTGACGGGTGGGCGAGGTATCGTAAACTTCCCTAACGGCGCGACACAAGGTCTACTCTAAAGTAGTATTCCGCCACCCACCACGAGACCACGACCGAGTACTTCTGTCATTGAACTTATTTATTTTATTCACACCAGGAGATCACTGACCTAATTAAGGAAAAAATATACTTTCTTTATTAAAATGTCGATCAGCGATTTCCAAACTATTGCCTATGGCAACGTCGCCGCCCGCGGCAGGGTGATGCAACCCTTGCCGCGGCCGCCGAGGCAAACACTCCGCTGCCAGTAGAAGCCTTCAACTTTTAATAAAATAATTAAATTTGAACAAAATAGTTTAATTTTTAACAATACACCTGAATTTTCTACCTGCAGAGATAAATTGACAATTTATACAAAGTTAAATTCTAAACAAAAAGAGAAATAGTTGATATTTCAACCAAAAAAAGTCTGATTTCTGAAAAAAAAGATAAATTTTTAAATCAAAAAGATAAAATTTGAACCAAGGAGATAATTTTCGAAAGAATAGTCTAATTTTTAACCCGATTGTTGAAACAAAGGACTTTTTTATCACAGTGTAGATCAGCGATACTCAAGCTATTGCCTGCGGCAAGGTCGCTTGCCCGCGGCAGGAATATGCAGACCTAGCTGCGGCATCCGAGGCAAACACTCCGTTGCTAGTAGAACGCTACTTTTTTTTACCTGCAAGGGATGAATTTCCTGATATTTGCTCGGCCAAGATATTATTTTTCTGACCAGTATTATTCAAAGACCAGTATTTCAATTTTGTAACATTTTTGACACATATTTTTTGTAAATAAGATAATAAAAAAAAATTTCAGAATAAAATTGCATAAATTTTAATCCAATTAATTGTTTCAAATAAAAAAGATAAACTTTTAACCAGTAAAATTTTTAAACAGAAAAGTATCTGCTTTAACCAAACAGTTGCATTTTTTAGCCAAAAAGTTAAATCTCAAACCAAAAATGTAAATCTTTGAAGAAAAATGTAATAGTTGAGGTTTTATTAAAAAAAAAAAATTTTGACACGATAGTTAAATTCTTAACCAAAGAGTAAAATTTAAAAAAAATCATTAAAATTTTTAATTAATTTTTAAATAAAAGAAAAAGAGTTTTCAACAAAGAAGACAAATTTTTAACAAATTACGTAAATTTTCAAACGAATAGTTTAACTTACTAAAAAAAAGATAAATTAAAACAAAAAATTTGAACTTTAAATATTCAGAAAAAAATTAACTTTTAACACAAAATAAGAAAAATTTTTAACACAAAAAAAATTTGAGTTAAGAAAGAAAAAATGTATATCCAAATTGCTAAGGCCTCAGGTCAACAGATGAATTTCCTGTAAAAGAGTTTAATTTTTATTAAAAAATATGGATTTTTAACAAAAAATGTATTCCTCAATCACACAGTTGCATTTTCAACTAAAAAAGAGAAAATTTCAATCCAAGAGGATTGGTTTTCTATAAAAAATACGATTTTTTAACTAAAAATTATCAATTTTCAATTAAAAATAAAAAAATTACATTTTCAGTCATAAAAGTCAATTTGGAAAAAAATTGAGTTTTTACAAAAGGATACAATGAAATTTTTAATCAAAAAGAAAAATTAAAAAAAATAGGTAAATTTTCATCCAAAAAGGATTTTGCTTTAATTTTGTACATCAAATAAGAATTATTAACAAAAAAATAATTCTATACCAAAACAGTTGAAGTGTAAACTCAAAAAGACGAATTGACAACATGAGAATTAAATTTTTAATCAGAGTTGGAATTTTAACAAATTATTTTAATTCACAGTGAAATATTTTAATTAAAAAAAAAACATTTAAATGCTTACTTATTTAAAGTTAAATTTTCAAAATCAAGAAAAGTAATATTTAATATTTAAAAAAAAGATTAAATATTTAAATAAGATTTAAATGTTCAAATCAAGAAGATAAATTTTTAAACAAGGATACGAATGGAAAAAATAAATTTAAAAATAAAATAAACTCACCGCTAATAAAGATTAATTTTTAATTCAAAATAGAAAAGTTAGATTTTCAGAAAAATAAATTAATTTCCTAGTGAAAAAAGAATTCTTGACAAAATAGTCAAATTTTCAGCCAAAGAGTTGAATTTTCAAAAAAATACATAAATTTTTCAACAAATTAAATATACACCTTAAAAATAATAATTTTCAACCAAAAAAAAGTTAAATTTTCAGGTGAAGGAATTCACTTTTACCCAAAAAGAAATATTATTTTTACCCAATAATACAATTTTTTCCTTAAGCGATAAATTTTTAACAAAATAGTTAAAGTTTGAACCAAATGGATGAATTTTTAACTGAAATGATAAATATTGTAAAAAAATAATTTTTTAATAAAGTGGTTCAACTTTTAAACAAACAGTTTAATTTTCAAATAAAAAAAATAATTTCTATCAAAATAGTTTAATCCTTAACCAAAGACAATGTATTTTCAAATAAACTATGCATTTTCAAACAAAAAAAATTAATTTTACCAAAAGATATACATTTTTTAATCGAAAATACAGATTTAAAAATAAAAAGTTAAATATTTATCCAAGTAGGATTTTAGTTTAAATTCAAAACCAAAATGTGAATTTTCACCAAAAAAGTTAATACTATACCAAAATAAGTAAAGTTTAAATTACCCAGAAAAAAATTAACAAAAAAAAATTTGAATTTTTGATTCAAAAAAACAATTTTTTATTTAAAATATTATAGTTAGGAGGAACAATTAGAATGTAAAATATAAAAATATAAAATAATTGCGCGTGTGTGTGTCAAAATGTTTATTTTCTTTTTCCCCTTTCGCCTTTCCCCTTACCACCTTTCTGCGTTAACCATTTTCCCTTTCCATTTTTCTTTTTCCCTTTGCCTTCTCCCTTTCCCAACTCCCTTTTTCACTCTTCCCTTTTCTCCTGTCCCCTATTCCCTTTCACATTTCCCTTCTCCGCATCACATTCCCGTTTATCCCTTCCCTCGAATAAATATATAAAAACATAGAATAAATGTGTGTGTGTGTGTCGAAAATTGCCCTTTCCCCTTTTTACCTTTTCCCCTTACCATTTCCCTTTTTTATTTCTCTTTTTCACTCTTACCTTTTCCCCTGTACCCTATTCCCTTTTACCTTTTCCTTTTGCCCTTTTCACATTTCCTTTTACTCCTTTTCACGATAAAAAATATAAAAATATAAAATGAATGCGTGTGTGTCAAAATTTTTCCTTTCCTTTTTCCCTTTTTTCACCTTTTTTAATACCCTTTCCCTGTTTCATTTCTTTTTTTCACTCTTTCCTTTTACCTTTTTCACGAATAAAAAATATTAAAATATAAAATAAATGCGTATGTGTGTCGAAAATTTTCCTTTCCTCTTTCCCTTTTTTGCCTTTTCTTATACCCTTGCCCTTTCCCATTTTCCTTTTTTACTCTTTTCTTTTTTTCTGTGCCCTATTTGCTTTCACCTTTCCTTTCTCCTCTTTTCATATTTCCTTTTTCCCCTTTCCACGAATGAAAAATATAAAAATATGCAATAAATGCGTGTGTGTGTCGAAAATTTTCCTTTTCCCTTTCCCTTTTTTGCTTTTCCTTATACCCTTCCCCTTTCCCATTTTCCTTTTTCACTATTTTCTTTTTTCCTGTCCCCTTTTCCCTTTAAACTATCACCTTTCACCTTTCCCTTCTATCCTAATCACATTCCCTTTTACTCCTTTCCACGAATAAAAAATATAAAAGTATAAAATAAATACGTGTGTGTGAGTCGAAAATTCCCCTTTCCCTTTTTTCCGCCTTTCCTTATACCCCTCCCCTTTCCCATTTCCCTTTTGACTCTTTGCTTTTTCCCTGTGCCCTATTTTCTTTCGTGTGTATATGTGTCGAAAATTTTCCTTTCCCTTTTTCCCTTTCCATCTTTCTCCCTTAACTATTCCCCCTTTCCAATTTTCCCTTCCCCTTTTCCCTTTGCCCTTTCTCATTTCCCTTTTTCACTCTTGCCTTATCCCCTGTCTCCTATTCCCTTTCACCTTTTCCTTTTCTGCGTATAACATTCCCTTTCACCCATTCCCCTTTTTCCTCTGTTTTCTTTTTCTCTTTTACTTTTTTCTTTTCACTCACTATTTTTTTTTGTTCCATACATTTTTTAGATAAAACTGTCTGAAAAATAAATTACTAATGAGAATTTTGTATCAGGGTGACCGAAGCATTTTATTTTTCAAATTCCTTAACTTTTTCTGATCAATTTTTCATTTTTTTGGACCATCAACATTCTTTTTGTCTTGTTTATATTTCTGGGTTGAAAATTCAACTATTTTTGTAGAAATTTTTTCTTGTTTTGAATAAAAATTCAATTCTGTAGTGGAAAATTAATGTGTTTTCGTTAAAAATTTAACTTTTTTAAAAAATTCTTTTTTTTTCTGTCGAATTAACCACTCACTAATAATTTTTTTTCAATAACAAAAATTTATATATTTTATTTTTGGGTAAAAATAATTCTTGTTTGTTTGAGAATTGAACTACTTAGTTTGAATATTCGTTCTTTTTGTGTTAAAAATGAATTTTACTGAACTAAAAATATAACTATTCTGTTAAAGGCTTATCATTTTAGTTAAAAATTCATCTCTTTGGTTAGAAATTTGAATATTTTGCTAAAAATTTGTATTTTCAGTCAAAAATTAATTTTTCCGAAATTCTTTTTGATAAAAAAGTCATCTTTCTTATTTAAAATTCCTCTTTCTTGATTAAAAATTAACTTTCTTGATAAAAATTTAAACTCTTTGGTTATAAATTTAATTTTTTTTTGGCTGAAGCTTAATCTTTCTTGTATAAGAATTAGACAATTTGGTTGACAAATTTATCTTTATGTCTTGAAAATTACACTTTTTTCCTTAAAATTAAATTTTCTTGTAAAAATTTCAACTATTTTGTTAATGTTATATTTGTTAGTTAAATACTTAACTTTGTTAAAAATGCATCCTTTTGGCTTAAGAAATTACCTTTTATGGTATAAATAAACTTTTTTGTCAAAAACTCAACTGCTATCTACAACATTTGAATTTTTAGCTTTAACTCTTAATTGTATTGACAAAAATTTATTTCCCTCTTCTTGATTTATTTTCGTGAGAAATTATCCCCTTTTTCCAGTTTTGAAAACATTTAGGGTTACAAATCCAGAAAAAAGGAGCGATAGAAAGCGAGTCCGTTTCAATTGCATATCTGTCACCTGTGTGGGGTGTTTTCAATCTGCCAATCCGCATTCCACATAGTTACTTTGAATGTGCGTGAATCTGACAAGTGTAGGTAACCTCCGTCTATCCTTAACTAAGTGGAATATGCAGATTACAATTTTAAATAATTATTTGTTCATAAATTGACACAACTTGTTTCTAATTTTAATAATGTAGTGTGATGCAAATATATGAAAAATAATATTTAACAATATCAATTAGATGCCTAAGAATAAATACTCTACATATAAAAGTAAATTATTATTAATGCGAGGATTAGCTTAGATTTCTCAATTCAACCATACCTTAATAAATTATCTAAACTATTCACCTTTAAAAAAGTGCTCCTTTAAATGAATTATTTTCTATCGAAAGCGTTGTTTTTAAAAAAGATAATACTTATTCATTATCGCTGCCTAACCAGTGGGTGGCAATCTGGAATTCCAGCGCCAGATACGCAATTCAGAAGTCATCAAACTCCATTCAAATGCAAGTGAATGGATTTTTGCTTCCTGGGAAGTCAGAGATAAAAGGAAAAAACACTTCTTTCCTTCATTGGGTTGCACCTTGCCTTGGTCTTATCGCATCTCTGATAGGAAGATTTGAACACCAAGGTATCCTGAACGCTTTAATATTTACAATTACAGCCGGAGGACGTTTTATAGTAAAAGCGATTATGTCGTTAATGGCGCAAGATCAACCTCGTAAATTTAGATCGCAGCTGGCGATATTTCTCGTTTGCTCGTCCAACTTGTACCGCTCCTTATTTACAAGAATCCGGCGACGTGACGCTCTATCGAATACCAGGCGAGCAAAGTGAATAAATGCTGTTCCATTTCAAACCAAGAAATTCATCTATCATTCCAACACCTCTTCCTGCTCTGTCTTTCCTGTACGAAATCAGTATGATCCAGAAGAGTTCCTAAAAATTGATTCTTTAATTAATTTATGGTCAGGATTAGAATTCGGTGTCAATGACTACTTCGGAAATTAGTATAGTATACGAGGTAGTATTTAATGTAGATTCTGATTGTCTGTTTGCTTTTGATTTGAAAACAAGTTCTCTAGTTTCACAGAGAAAGTTACAGCTTGTGATGTTCCTCATCGGGCGACGTGATGCTCTATCTTTATCGAGAACTAGGCGTGCAAAGTTGATAAATATTTTATTTCAATCCAAGAATATCCATCATCTAAACACCTATTTCTGTTTGATCTTTCTCATAGCAGATCAGCATGATCGAGAAGAGTTTCTTGAAATCGATACTTCAATTCATTTATGCTCAGGATTAGGATTCGATGTCAATGATTACGTCGCAAATTCGAATAGTATGCGATGTTGTATTTGAGGTAGATTCTGATTATCTGTTTGCTTATTATTTTTAAACAGGTTTTGTTATTTCACAGAGAAGGCTCCAGCTTGTTATGTTACTCATCTGGCGACGAGATGCTCTATCTTTGTCGAGAGTTCAGCTAGCAACGTTAATAAAGATTCCATTTCAAACGAAGAATATCCATCATCAAAACACTTATTTCTGTTCAATCTTTCCTATAGCGGATCAGCATGATCAAGAAGAGTTTCTTGAAATCGATACTTCAATTTATTTATGCTCAAGATTAGGATTTGATGTCAATGATTACGTCGCAAATTAGAATAGAATGCGATGTTGTATTTGAAGTAGATTCTGATTACCTGTTTGATTATTATTAAAAAACAGGTTCTGTTATTTTACAGAGAAAGCTTCAGATGTTAATTCTCCTTATCTGGCGAAGTAATGCTCTATCTTCATTCAGAACCAGGCTAGCAAAGTTGATAAATATTTTATTTCAAACCAAGAATATCTATCATCTAAACACCTATTTCTGTTCAATTTTCCTCATAGCAGATCAGCAGAGTCGAGAAGAGTTTTTAAAAATCAATACTTCAATTCATTTATGCTCAGGATTAGGATTCGATTTCGATGATTACGCCAAGAATCAAAATAGTATGCGATGTTGTATTTGAGGTAGATTCTGATTATCTGTTTGCTTATTATTAAAAAACATGTTTTGTTATTTCACAGAGAAGGCTCCAGCTTGTTATGTTCCTCATCTGGCGACGTGTTTCTCTATCTTCATCGAGAACCAGGCTAGCAACGCTAATAAATATTCCATTTCAAACCAAGAATATCCATCATCTGAACACCTCTTTCTGGTGAATTTTCCCTACAGCAGATCAGCATGATCGAGAAGATTTTCAAAATATCCAGACTACGATTCATTTATGCTCAGGATAAGGATTCGATGCTGACGATTACGTCGCAAATTAGAATAGTATGCGATGTTGTATTTAAGGTAGATTCTGATTATCTGTTTGTTTATTATTAAAAAACAGGTTCTGTTATTTTGCAGAGAAAGCTTCAGCTTGTGATGTTCCTCATCTGGCGACGTGATGATCTATCTTTATCGAGAACAAGGCTAGCGTCGTTAATAAATATTCCATTTCAAACCAAGAATGTCTATCATCTAAACACCTCTTTCTGTTCAATCTTGCCTATAGCAGATCAGCATGATCGAGAAGAGTTTCTAAATATCCATACTACAATTCATTTATGCTCAGAATTAGGATTCGATGTCGATGATTACGTCGCAAATTTGAATTGTATGTGATGTTGTATTTGAGGAAGATTTGGATTATTTGTTTGTTTATTATTGAAAAACAAGTTTTCTTATTTCACAGAGAAAGCTCCAGCTTGTGATGTTCCTGATCTAGTGACGTGATGCTTTATCTTTATCGAGAACGAGGCTAGCAACGCTAATAAATATTCCATTTCAAAATAAAAATATCAATCATCTAAACACCTGTTTCTGTTAAATCTTCCTTATAGCAGATCAGCATGATCGAGAAGAGCTTCTAAAAATCCATACTACGATTCATTTAAGCTCAGGATCAGGATTTGATGTCAAAGATTACGTCGCAAATTAGAATAGCATGCGATGTTGTATTTAAGGTAGATTCTGATTATCTGTTAGTTGATTTAAAAAAAATAGAGTCTCTTATTTCACAGAGAAAGCTCCAGCTTGTGATGTTCCTAATCTGTCGACGTGATGCTCTATCTTTATTGAAAACCAGGCTAGCAATGTTAATAAAGATTCCGTTTCAAACCAAGAATGTCCATCATCTAAACACCTCTTTTTGATCGATCTTCCTCATAGCAGATCAGCATGATCGAAAGGAGTTGCTTAAAATCAAAACTTCGATTCATGTATGCTTAGGATTAGGATTCGGTGTCGATGATTACGTCGCGAATTAGAATAGTATGCGATGTTGTATTTGCGGTAGATTCTTATTATCTGTTTGCTTATTATCACAAAACAGGTTTTCTTATTCCACAAAGAAAGTTTCAGCTTGTGATGTTCCTGATCTGGCGACGTGATGCTCTTTCTTTATCGAGAACCAGGCTAGCAGCGTTAATGAAGATTCCATTTCAAATCGAGAATATCTATCATCTAAACAACTCTTCCTGCTGATCTCTCCTATATCAGATCAGCACGATACAGAAAAATTTCGAATAATCCATTTTTTGATTTATTGATGCTTAGAATTAGGATCCGATGTCGATAACTATGTCGGAAATTCGGATTATATACGAGGTAGTGATAGATGCAGATTCTGACTGTTTGTTTGTTCATTATTGAAGAACAGGTTCTCTGATTTAGCAGAAAAAGTTCTAGCTTACAACGCTCTCTATCTAGCGATGTGATAATCTTCTTCTACTAAGACTCGTGAGAACAAAGCTGACAAATGTTCCAGTTAAAACCAATAACATCTGTCATTTAAACATCTCCTTCTGTTTGATCTTTGCTATACTAGGTCAGCGTGATCCAGAAAATTTACTAATAATCCATCCTTCGATTTATTTATGCTTAGGATTAGGATCTGATTTTGATAACTACGTCGGAAATTAGGATAGTATACAAGGTTGTAATAGATGCATATTTTAATTGTCTGTTTGTTTTTTATCAAAGAAACAGGTTTTCTAGTTTCACAAAGAAAGTTCCAGCTCGTAACGTTTTTCGTCCTGCGATGTGATTCTCTATCTCTATCCAGAACCAAAGAAGCAAAGCTAATAAATCTTCTATTCTTAAATAAGAACATCCATTATCGAAAAACATCTTTTTGGTCGATCTTTTATTACTAGATCAGCATGATCTAGATTTGTTCTTTAAAATCCATACTTTGATTAATTCATGCTTAGGATTGAGATTCGGTGTCGATGATTACGTCGCGAATTAGAATAGAATGCGATGTTGTATTTAGGGTAGATTCTGACTATCTGTTTGTTTATTATTGAAAAACAGGTTCTTTTATTCCACAGAGAAAGCTCCAGCTTGTGATGTTCCTGATCTGGCGACATGATACTCTATCTTTATCGAAAACCAGGCTAGCAACGTTAATAGAAATTTTATTTCAAATCAAGAATATCCATCATCTAAACAACTCTTTCTGTTTGATCTCCCCTATACGAAATCAGCACGATACAAAAGAGTTCCTAAAAATCCATCCTTCGATTTATTCATGCTTACGATTAGGATCTGATTTTGGTAACTACGTCCGAAATAAGGATAGTATACAAAGTTGTGATAGATGCATATTTTGATTGTCTTTTTTTTCAATAAAAAAAAACAGCTTTTCTAGTTTCACAGAGAGAGTTCCAGCTTGTAACGTCTTTCGTCCTGCAATGTGATGCTCTATCTTTATCCAGAACCAAGCAAGTCAAACTAATAAATCTTATATTTTAAAATAAGAACATCTATCATTGAAACACATCTTTCTGGTCGATCTTCCATCACTAGATCAGCATGATCTAGATTTGTTTTTAAAAATCCATACTTTGATTCATTTATGCATAGAATTAGGATCCAATGTCGATGACTGCGTCGGGAATTCAGATAGTATACGAGGTAGTATGCGATGCCGATTTTGACTGTCCGTTTGTTTATAATTGAAAAACAGGTTTTCTGAATCAACAGAGAAAGTTTCAGCTTGTAACGTTCTTTATTCGGCGATGTGATGCTTAATCTTTATCCAGGCCCAAACTAGCAAAGTTAATCTATGTTCTATTTCAAACCAAAAACATCTATCATCCGAACACCCCCTCCTGTTCGATCTTTCCTGTACCAGATCAGCACGATACAGAAGAGTTCCTAAAAATCCATTTCTTGATTTATTTATGCTTAAGATTAGAATCTGATGTCGATAGCTACGTCGGAAATCAGAATAGTATACAAGGTAGTAGTATATGCAGATTCTAATTGTCTGTTTGTTTTCAACTTAAAAAACAGGTTCTCAAGTTTCACAGAGAGAGAGTTCCAGCTTGTGACGTTTTTTATCCGTCGACGTGATGCTCTATCTCTACTAAGACCCAAGCGAGAAAAGTTCATGAATGTTCCATTTCAAATTGAGAACATCTAACATTGAAACATCTGTTTTTGTTCAATCTTCCCTTTACCAGATCAGCATGATCCAGAAGAGTTCCTGAAAATCTATACTTCGATTTATTCATGCTTAGGATTAGGATCCGATGACAATGACTGAGCTAGAAATGAGGATGGTATACGAGGTAGTATTCTATGCAGATTCCGATTGTCAATTTGTTTATTATCAAAGAACAGGTTCTCGGATTCTACAGAGAATGTTCTAGGTTGTAACGTTTTATCTGGCGATGTGATACTCTTTCTCTATCCGTACCCAAGAGAGCAAAGATAATAAATGTTCCAGTTAGAACTGGAAACATCTATCATTCAAACATCTCTTCCTGTTCGATCTCTCTTGTACCAGATTAGCATGATCCAGAAGATTTTTTGGAAATCCATACTTTGATTCATTGATGCTAAAGTTAGGATCCGGTGTCAATGACTACTTCGGAAATTTGTATAGTATACAAGGTAGTATTCGACGTAGATTCTGATTGTCTGTTTGTTTTTAATTTAAAAACAGGTTCTTGAGTTTCACCGAGAAAGTTTCAGCTTGTAATGTTCTTCATCCGTCGATGTGATGCTCTATCTCTATCCAGAACCAAGCGAGTAAAGCTAATAAATGTTCTATTTTGAACTAAAAACATCTATCATCAAAACATCTCTTTCTTTTCCATTTTTCAATACTAGATCAGCATAATCAAGAATTGATCTTAAAAATCCACAGTTTTACAAAGAAAGTTCCAACTTGTAACGTTCTTCATCCGGCGATGTATTGCTCTATTTCTATCCAGAACAAAGCATGTGAAGCTAAAGAAATTTCTATTTTAAACCAAGAACTTTTATCATCAAAATATCTCTTTCTGGTAGATCTTTCATTACTAAATCAGCATGATCGAGACTTGTTCTTGAAAATCCATACTTCAATTTATTTATGCTTAGGATTAGGATCCGATGTCGATGACTGGGTCGGAAATTAGCATAGTATACGAGGTAGTATGCAATGCAGATTTCGATTGACTATTTATTTATTATTAAAAAACAGGTTTTCTGAATCCACAGAGAAAGTTTCAGCTGGTAACGTTCATCATCCGGCGATGTGATGCTCTATCTCTATCCAGGCCAAAGCTAGCAAAGTTTATATATGTTCTGTTTTAAACCAAGAACACCTATAATCTAAACACCTCTTCCTTTTTGATCTTCCCTGTAGTAGATCAGCGCGATACAGAAGAGTTCCTAAAAATCAATTCTTCAAATCATTTATGCTTAGAATTAGAATTCGATGTCGATAACTACGTCGAAAATTAGGATAGTATACAAGGTAGTAGTAGATGCAGATTCTGATTGTCTGTTTGTTTTTAACTTAAAAAACAGGTTCTCTAGTTTCCTAGAGAAAGTTCCAGCTTGTAATGTTCTTCATTTGGCGATGTGATGCTCTATCTCTATTCAGACCCAAGCGAGCAAAGCTGATGAATTTTCTATTTCAAACCAGGAACATCTTTAATCGAAACACCTATTTTTGCTCGATCTTCCCTATACTAGATCAGCATGATCCGGGAGAGTTCCTAAAAATCTATACTTCAATTTATTTATACTTAGGATTAGAATCCGATGTCAATGACTACGTCAGAAATTAGAATTTTATACGAGGTATTATTCGATATAGATTTTAAATGTTTATTTGTTTATTGTTAAAGAACAGGTTCTCTTATTCAACAGAGAAATTTCTAGCTTGTAACGTTCTTTATCTAGCGATGTGATACTCTTTCTCTATCCAGACCCGAAAGAGTAAAGCTAATAAATGTTCCAGTTAAAATGAATAACAACTATCATTTAAACATCTCTTCCTGTTAGATTTTTCCTATACCAGATCAGCATCATCTTGAACAGTTTTTCAAAATCCATACTTTAATTTATTTTTGCTTAAGATAGGATCCGATTTCAATGACTACTTTAGAAATTAATATTGTATACGAGGTAGTATTTGGTGCAGATTCAAATTGTCTGTTTATTTTTAATTTAAAAACAGGCCCTCTAGTCTCACAGAGAAAGTTCCAGCTTGTAACGTTTCTCATCCGTCGATGAAATGATCTACCTCTATCCAGAGTCAAGCGAGCGAAGCTAAAAAATATTCCGTTTTAAACCAAGAACATCTATTATCCAAACACCTCTTTCTGTTCGATCTTCCCTATATCAGATCAGCATGATTCAGAAGTTTCTTAAAATCCATACTTTAATTCATTTATGCTTAGGATTAAGGTTTGATGTCAATAACTGGTTCGGAAATCACGATAGTATAGGATTCTTAACAAAAGAGATGAATTCTCAATAAAAATTTTAATAGATAAATTTTCATCTAAAAACGACCAATTTTCTCAAAAAATGGAATCGTATCATTTTCAAACAAGAATATTAATTTTCAAACAAGGAGGTCGTGAAGGCCAAAACGGTGCTTTCGCTACCTTAGTTCTATGTTAAAGAAAAAATAAAATTAATTCCATACTTAGAGACTAATTGTTAAATTTTAACCAACTAGTTTAAATTTCAACCAACAAAATAAATTCTCAATGAAAATTTTAGTACGTGAATTTTTAGTTAAGAACGACGAATTTCAAAGCAAATTATAGCAACATTTTTAGTTTGAAAAATTAATTTTGAACCAAAAAGGTCGCAAATGCCAAAACCAAAGTCGACTATGATTGTTTTTGCAGAGAGACGGGTTACCTTTAAGTATAGGCGTGAGGTCTTACAGACCACACCATGCTTCTGATGTGTAGGTCCCTTCTCCAACTAAATAAAAAGATTTTGAATAGCCTTGACGACCTCAGTTCAATTTATTACGAAAATGAAATGACGTCTGAATACGATTGTTTCTCAAAAAAGCTTCTCTACCTTTAAGTATGGGCATGACGCCTCTAAGACCACACCATGCTTCTAACAAAGAATTACTTACTTAACTATTTTAAAGTATTATTTATAATAAAAGTGTATTAAAATTTCATTTTTTTTTTAATTTTAATGTTTCATTATATGCTTGTATCAATAAGATATATAAAATTATTACTTTCTGCTGATCACAAATTACTTAAATACCGTTATGTTAGAAGACGTTACCGTTAAGAACATTAACTAGATGTCTGACTTTTTTAGTTTGAAAAAGCCAATTTATTCATTAAAAAAAAAACAATTTTTAAGCAAAAATTTAGTAGCAACATTTTTAGTATAAAAAAATTAATTTTTATTTAAAAAGGTCGTCGAGGCCAAAACCTAAGTTACTTTGGTTGCGGTCTCACAGACCACACCATGCTTCTGATATATGGGTCCCTACATAACTAATTAAAAATATTATTAAAAATAAAAGGTTATTGAAATTTATTAACTTCGTTTTTACTTCAATTTCCTTTGTATACTTGTATAATTAGGATACAAACATTTATTGCTAATTTAATAAGATACTAATATATACAGTGTTCTTTGCGACCTTAGTTCCAGGTTAGTGCAAAAATGAAATCTTCTACTGAATCTTCTCCTAATTACAAATCACTTAAATACCGTTTTTTAAAAGTCATTACAGTTGGAAATATTACTAAGATATGTGACTTTTCTATTTTGAAAATAGACACTTTTTTATCCAAAATTATAAATTTTTAAGAAAAACTATAATAGAAACATTTTTAGTTTGAAAAATTAGTTTTCAGCCAATAAGGTCATTAAGGCCAAAACCTAAGTCGACTTTGGTTGCGGTCTCACAGATCACACTATTATTCTGATATATAGGTCCCTATCTAACTAATGTAAAATATTATCAATAGTACATGTTAATTACATATTTTAAATTTTACATCTCAATGTTCCTCTATATACTTGCTTAATTTATACAAAAAAAATTTTGATTACTTTCCTAATTAGATATGGATACATACAGAGGTCACTACGACCTTAGATCCATTTTGTTGCAAAAATTAAATCTTTTATTCAATCTTCTTCTAATTATAAATTACTCAAATAGCGTTTTGTTGAAAGACCTTACAGTTGAGAACATTACTCAGATATCTGGCATTTTTATTTTGAAAAAAGACATTTTCTTTATCCAAAGATACCAATTTTTGAGGAAAACTATAATAGTAACATTTTTAGTTCAAAAAATTAGTTTTCAACCAAATAGGTCGTTAAGGCCAAAACCTAAGTCGACTACATACTACTATATACTTCTGATACTTGTATGATTAAGATAAAAAAAGTTTAGCACTAATTTAATCTGATATAAATATACAAAAGAGTTTTTGCGACCTCAGTTCTATGTTAGTGCAAAAATAAAATTTTCTTCTGATTACAAATTACTCTAATACCGTTTTCTTGAATGACGTTACCGCGAGGAACAACACCTACATACATGCTTTCTTCATCTTAAAAAAATCGATTTTATATATATGAAGATACCTAGTTAAAAAAATACAATAGTAACATTTTAAGTTGAAAAAAAATGATTTTGCACCAAAAAGGTCGTCCAGGCCAAAACCTAAGTCGACTTTAGTTGTGGTCTCACAGACCACACCATGCTCCTGATATGCAAGTCCCTACCTCACTAATGTAAAAAATTATTTATAATAAAAGTTAAATATGATTTTCTCATTTTTTACTTATTTTAATGCCTCTTTATAGAATTGTATGATTTAGATAAAAAAGTTTATTCCTAATTTTATTTAAAAAAATATGTGCAGTGGTCTTTGCGATTTTATTTTAATGTTAGTGCAAAAATGAAATTTTCTCCTAATAACAAATTAATCAAATACCGTTTTGTTAAAAGACTTTACTGTTGCGAACACTGACCAGATAGGTGACTTTTTTATCTTTTAAAAAGACATTTCATTTATGCAAAGATAACAATTTTCTAGAAAAATACGATAGTACCATTTTTTGTTCAAAGAATAAATTTCTGACCCAAAGGGTCATTAAGACCAAAAACTAAGTCGAATTTGGTTGCGATCTTACAGACCACACCACGCTCTTGATATATTGCCCCCTACATAACTAATTGCAAATATCATTAACGATGAAAGTTAATTAAAATTTTCTATTTTTTTAAAATTTTAATGTTCCTTTAAATACTTGTATAAATAAGATAAATAAAATCATCACTTTCACCTAATCACAAATTACCTAAATACCGTTTTGTCAAAAGACGTTACCGTTATGAACGTTACCTAGATATCTCACTCTTTTATCTTGAAAAAAGAACAATTCATTTATCAAAATATACCAATTTTAATCGAAAAATTCAATGGCAACATTTGAAGTTCAAAAAAATTAATTTTTATCAAAAAGGTCGTCAAGGCCAAAACCTAAATCGACTTTGGTTGCGGTCTCTCAGACCAAACCATACTTCTAAAAACATACTTCTGATACTTGTATAATTAAGATAAAAGAAGTTCATTACTAATTTAATTAAATATAAATATACACAGGAGTTTTCGCGACCTTACTTCTATGTTAGTGACAAAATGATATTTTTTCCAAATTACAAATTACTCAAATACTGTATTAATAAAGGACGTTACCGCTGGGAACGTTACCTAGATATCTGACTTTTTTATCTAAAAAAAAGACAATTTATTTATCAAAATATACCAATTTTAATCAGAAATTCAATAGCAACATTTTAAGTGAAAAAAAATTAATTTTAACTAAAAAGGTCGTTAAGGCCAAAACCTAAGTCAACTTTGGTTGCGGTCTCTTATATCAAACCATACTTCTGATGAGATACTTCTGATACTTGTATAATTAAGATAAAAAAAGTTTATTACTAATTTCATTAGATATAAATATACACAGAAGTTATTGCGACCTTACTTCTATGTAGTGAAAAAATAATATTTTATCCAAATTACAAATTACTCAAATACTGTTTTGTTAAGCCACGTTACCTCTGGGAACGTCACCTAGATATATGCCATTTTTATCTTGAAAAAAAAACTAATTCATTTATCCAAAGATACCTGGTTTTCACAAAAAAATACAATAATAACATTTTTAATTCAAAAAAATTGAGTTTCAACCAAAAAGGTCGTCAAAGCCGAAACCTATGTCGACTTTGGTTGCGGTCTCACAGACCACACCATGCTTTTGTTATGCGAGTCCCTACCTTACTAATGAAAAAGATTATTTGTTATAAATGTTAATTGAAATGTTCTAATTTCTTATTTATTTTAAGGGTCTCTTCATAAACTTGTATAATTGGGTTAAAAAAAAGTTCATTCCTGATTTGATTAGATTTGAATATACACAGTGGTCTTCGCGATCTAATTTTGATGAGTGCAAAAATGAAATTTTTTTCTAATTACAAATTACTTAAATACCGTTTTGTTGAAGGACGTTACCTTTGGAAACATTAACTCGATATTTTTTTTTATCTTAAAAATAGCCATTTCATTTATTTAAAGATTACAATTTTTAGGGAAAAGTACGATAGTAACATTTTTAGTTCAAGGAATTAATTTTTAACCAAGAAGGTCGTTAAGGCCAAAACCTAAGTCGACTTTAGTTGGCGGTTACACAGACCACACTATGCTTCTAAAATGATACTTCTGATACTCGTATAATAAGGAAAAAAAATTCATTACTAATTGATTCAGTAGGATTGCAAAGATAGAAAACCGAAAGTTTAGTAGTGGGGAGAGTAGAAACAAGAAGAGAGAAGGCTAAGGCAAATAGAAAGAAGAATAGAAAGTAAAAAGTGATATGAAAGAAAAAGTAAGATAGTAGTGAAGGGACTAAGTTCAGAGGAGAAGGAACTAAAAACAGGAATAGAAGGTGTGCTAAAAAGGACAGACGCCAAAGTAGAGGTAGAGAAAGTGTGAAGTGTAGGGAAAGAAACGCAAAGAGGACAGGCAATAGTATAAGTGAAACTTAAGGAATGGAAACATAAGAGAGAAGTAAAGACAAAAAAAGGGTGTTATATGAAAGCTCGGAGAGAATAGAGATTTGATATCGGTAGAAAGAAATATGCAGCATGAGCTTAGGAAAATAGCGAAAGACGATAGAAGTAATGAAAAGAGAACAAAATTTAAAGATGTCAGAATATAGGTAGGAGGTGTGTGGTGTGATTAGCACAAAGAAAGGGAAAAGTTTGTAAAAATGAAATTCAGTAAACTAGGACAGAAAGGAACGGGAGATAGAAAACAGAGTAATAGTAAAAAAAACTAACAGAGTTAAAAAAAAGAAGGGATGCATGGAGGATTTGGCACTGGAATATATCAGGCTTAGAGAGAAAGGATAGTTTACGAACAATTTGGCACAATAGAATGTAGTAGTAAAGATAGAGACGTGTCTGGATAAAATGGCGTGGAAAAGAGTAAGGGAAAGGATACTTAGAGGTTATGAATGGCAAGTTCAAAACGCAAAGAGGAAGAATTGAAAATGCAAAGCCATGAGAGGAATGTCGATAAGAGTAAGGAGTGTATGTATAACAGGGAAGAATAAGAAAAATATGGAAGAAAATATAGAAGAGATTAGTGTTATAATAGAGGAAGATTCAAGTGTGAGAACAGAAGATGAAGGAGGGAGGAAATGATAAGAAAAATAAATTATTAAAGTGGTTGGAGGAGATGGGATGGTTTATCTTAACCGAAAATATAAAAGGAGATGAGCAAAGGGAAATATGCACCCTAAGAAGAAGAAAATAGAACGGTTATTGATTGTATAATAGTGGTTAAGGAGGTAAGCAAGAAGGTAAAAAACTAGAGATAGGGGGTTATATAGATTTCGATAAGAAGAGGGGGTTAGGCTAGAAAAAAAGAGAAGTTTGAGGAAAAGGTCGGAAATGTCAAAATAAAAGAGAAAAATATAAGCTGCGAGATGAAGATAATAATAGAATATATAAAGAGTATTAGATTGAAAAAGCAAAGAAGAAGTTAGTAAAGGCAGAAATAGAAGTAGATAGGATACAGAATGTAAAAATAGAAATAGAAGGAGGTTTCAAGGGAATAAGGAAAATATAAAAAAGGAAAAGTCGTGGAGAGGAATATAGAAAAAAAAAGAAAGAGTACATTAAGTTGTATGATGAAAAAAAAGAAAATGAAAGGTTTGAGGAAGAGGCGGAGAAGGCTAGGACGGCAGAAGAGGTTTCTTAGGTAGTAAATAAAGATAAAAAAAGAAGCAAAAGAGTTAATAGAGATATTAAGATGGTAAAGTGGAAAAAATATTTTATGGATTTTCTAGGGGATGAGGAGGGGTGGAGAGATAAGTGTTGAAAAGAGAGAAATATAGAAGGGAAAGAGATCAGATGAAAGACGTAGCAAGGGAAGAAATATTTAAGGTGTCAGGAGAACTAAAAAGAGTATAAGAGTGTACAAGCAAAGAAGAAATTAGTGAAAGCGGGAATAGGAGTGGATGGGATAAAGAATGTGAAGTAGATAAGGAGCAGGTGAGAAAAGAATTAAGAGAATGAAAAAAGGGCAAATAAGTGGAGAGAAGTATAGAAGACAAAAAAAGAGTACACTTAGTTGTGTTATTAGAAAAAAGAAAAGGAAAATAAAAGGTTCGAAAAAGAGGCTGAAAAGTCTAGGACTGAAGAAGAGGTATGGAATGTGCTAAATAGAGAAAGGAAAAGAAAAAGAGTTGCCCAGGATATTGAGATGGTAGAGTGGAAAAATGTTTCATGGATTTGCTAGGGGGAGGAGGAAGTCAAGAGGAAAGTTATAAAAGGAGGAAAATATGGCTGGAAAAGAGATGAGAAAGGAAGAGGAAAGGCGAAAAAATGAAACCTTTTATTGAATCTTCTCAAATTACAAATTACTCAAATACAGTTTTGTTGAAAGACGTTATCGTTGGGGACATTACCCAGATATGTGACTTTTTTATTTAAAAAATACGTGCAGAAAATTTTTGAAGATAATCTGTCGTTTGGATTCATCTTAACTAAAATGGAAAGGTTCAAGAGGTGAGTTTCGTTAAAAAGTTGAAGGCGAAAACGAAACGGTCGTTTCCATGCAAGGTTTCGAAAAGGAAGTGAAATAAAGAGTCGCGTTAGTACAGTTTGTAAGACTCAAAAAAGTTTTTTTTTGCAAATTAGAATTCGTTCGGCGTCGAAATCCAATGAAAATCGTAGGGGTCGAGACAGCATTGTTGCAGTCTGAATTTCTGATGGGACGTTATATACCCAAAATCGCATTGAACGAATTCTGATTCCGTAGCTGACCGAAATCATTTCAAATCGGACCAAAAATACCAATTTTAACATGAATATGTTTTAAGCATGGGGTTTTAGCAGAATTTCTTAGCAGCGATTGTTATGAAAAAAAAAAAAACAATAAAACAGTGTGTGGAAAAGGGAAAGGGGAAAAGGAAAAAGGCGAAAGGGAAAGGGGCAATATGAAAATGAAAAATTGAAAAAGGAAAAAAGGGGGAAAAAGGAAAAGGAAAAAGGGGAGAGGGAAATAGGAAAAGGGGAAAATAAAAAAAATAATGAAAACATGTTGAAATAAAAGGGGGAAAGAGGGAAAGGGTATGAGGAAAAAGAGAGTAAAGAGGAATGTAATAGGGAAAGGGTGATAACGGGATAAGGGAAATGGGATAATATAAAAGGGAAAGAGCAGAAGGAAAAATAGGGGAAAGGGGAAAACGGAAAAAGAAAGGGGAAAAGGGAAAGAGCAATGCGGAAAAGAAGGAAAAAGAAAGGGAAAGAGGAATTAGTAAAATGTAAAAGAGGAAAGGGGAAAGAAAAATATAACCTTGTTGTTGAAAATTTGTGTTTTTTGATATATACTTAATTTTTTGGTTAAAATTAATTTTTTTTGGTTGAAAATGCAACTAACTAATCGAAAACTCGTCTTTTCTGGTTAAATTCAACTGCGTTTTAATAAGAAATTAAAATCTTTTTTAATTGGTGTAATATAAGCTTTTTGATTTTTCGCTGTAAATTAATTTTTTGTTATTAAAAAATCAACTTTTTGGGTAAAAGTTTCATAACTTTCAAGAATCATCATTTTAACTTCTAAATTCAACTCTTTCGTCAAAAATTAACTCTTTCATTCCAAATTAAACTACTTTGATAAAAAACTGAATTCTTTAGCTTAAAATTCGTATCTTTTTTTATGAATTCCTCTACTTAATAATTCTTTTTTTTTCGTTGAAAATTAATTTTATTACTGCAAATTCAACTACTATTTCATTTTTGTTGAAAAAAAATTTTCATTAGTTGAAAATCCAACTTTCTTAAACCATTTTTAACAATTTTGTTTGAAGACTCAATTATTCTGTTAAAAGTTCAACTTTTTAAGTTAGATTTAGTTTGTTGAAAATTCGTTTTTTTTGTAAATTAGTTTTTTTAAATAGAAATTTAACAAATCCACTTTTATCTCCATTTGAAAATTCTTTATTTTATTGTAAATTCTTCTTTTTTTTCTAATTATCATTGTTGTTAAAAATTCTTAATCTTCTGTATAAAAGTATTTTTAAAAATATTTTTTCTAAAAATTTATATTTTTTAGTTAAAAATTGAGCTATTTGTTTAAAAATTTATGTGTCATGTATTTTATTCGAAATTCTTCATTAAAAAAAAAAAATAATTTTCCGGGTTGACCATTTGTCATTTTAGATAAAAATTCAAATATTTTGATAAAAATTTAATAATTTTGGTAGAAATTCTTTTTTTTATTTATTTAAACAAGAAACCTAATTTTCGATCAAAAAATACGATAACAAAAAACAATTGCATTTTTAATTCGGAAAATTAATTCTCAACGCAGAAAAAAATTTTTAGTAAAAAAGTTAATTTTCAATCAAAAAGTTAAATTTTTAAGTGGAAGAGATGAATTTTAAATAAAAAATATCAATTTTGAACAAAAATTTGAATATTTGTAGTTGAAGAAATTAATTATAAAAATATTTTTTTCAAATAGTTATATGTTTTGATTTTAAGGAAAATAGTTGAATATTTTACCAAAGTAGTATAATAATTTTTGAACAAAAATATAAATTTTTCACAAATGTTCATTTTCAACCAAATAGTTTAATTTTTGTATTAAATTGTTAAATTTTCAAGCCAAAGAGGACAAATTTTGAACAAAAAGATGAATTTTCAATCCATAAATATAAATTTTTAAGAAAAAAGACAATGCATTAACAAATAGTTGACTTTTTATCCCAAAAAAGTTAATTTTGAATAAAAAATACTAATTTTAAATAGAAAATTAAATAGTTTCATTTTTAGTTAAAAGACAATAATAGAAAAATATTTTCTAAGAAATAGTTACATAGTTTAATTTTGAAGCAACTAGTTTAATTTTTCACCAAGGTAGTATACATTTTCCAAAAATATGAACTTTCAACCAAATATTTTAATTTTCAAACGAAACAGGATGAAGTTAGTGAAAAAAGCTGCATTTTTAACTAGAAAATGTATAAAAAAGATGATGTAGGGAACTTAGCAAGCGTAATTGTGTAAACAATTTATTATTTTTATAACAATTTTCTCTTCGAGTAATGCCAAAAAGCTGTGAGGTTTCTAGAACTATCAACTTTGTTAATAAGAAGCAAGTGATTGACAAAGAGATTAAGAAAGATTGTCGAGGATAGGTGAAGTATAGAATAGGATAGAGCAGAAAAAATTGAAAAACGTAGACGTAAATTCAAATTTACAAGAGATAGAAAAAAATAGAGGTTAATGAACGTACTATGGGGCGAGATAGAGAAAAAGAGATTAAGAAAGATAGACGGGAATTCAGATAAACAGAGATGAAAGAAGATTGACATAACTAGATAAAGGATAGAATGAAATAGAGG
Organism: Amphibolips quercusostensackenii; assembly: GCA_032357855.1. Taxonomy (NCBI): domain Eukaryota; kingdom Metazoa; phylum Arthropoda; class Insecta; order Hymenoptera; family Cynipidae; genus Amphibolips; species Amphibolips quercusostensackenii. The sequence continues at coordinate 689,740 of JAUELO010000010.1, read as the reverse complement.
AAAGAAAAACAAAGAGAAGACAGAGTGATAAAAAAGATAGGAATGTGTAGACGTAGGACACGATGTGATAAAGAAAAGAGAATTGAAATAGATGAAAATTTAGAATAATAAAGTTATAAAAAAACTGCGATAAATAGGTAAAGGATAGAAAGAAATAGAAAAGATAGGAATAAAAAACGTAAACGTAAATTTAGATTTACAAGAGATATAAAAAAATAAAGGTTAAAGGACGTTCTATAGGGCGAGAAAGAGAAAAAGAGATCAAGAAAGATAGACGGGAATTTAGGTGAACAGAGAAAGAAAAAGATTGACATAAGTAGATGAAGGACATGATGAAATAGAGGAAAGGAAAACAAAAAAAAGACAGAGTGATAGAAAAAGATAGAGATGTTGAGACGTACGACACAATGTGATAAAGAAAAGGAAATTGACATAGATAGATGAAAATTCAGATTAATAGAGATATAAAAAAACTGTCATAAACAGGTAAAGCATAGAAAGAGATAGAGAAGAGAGGATTAAAAAACGTAGACGAGAATTCAGATTTACAAGAGATAGAAAAAATAGACATTAATGGACGTAATATAGGGCGAGATAGAAAAAAAAAGATTTAGAAAGATAGACGGGGATTCAGGTGAACAGAGGTAGAAAAAGATTGGCATAAGTAGATAAAGAATAGGATGAAGTAGAGAAAAAAAACAAAAAAAAAGACAGTTACAGAAAAAGATAGATATGCTGAGACGTAGCACACGATGTAACTGTCATTAACAGGCAAAGGATAGATAAAGATAGGAAAGAGGGGATTCAAAAAAGGCGTTAATTTAAATTGGAAAAGAGATAGAAAAAGATAGACTTTGATGGATGTATTATTGGATGAGGTGAAGAAGAGGTGATTGAGAAATATAGGCGGGAATTCATATTGGAAGAGAGATAGAAAAAGACCGACATCGATAGATGTAGAAGACACTGAGATAGTGAAGATTAGACATGAAAGGATAGACAGAAATTAAGATTTATAAAGATAAAAAAAGATTGACATAAATAGATAAAGGATAGAAAGAGATACAGAAGAGGTGATTAAAAAAATAGTGAATTTAAATTGGCAAAGCTATAGACAAAAAAAACGTGAATTAAGATGGTCAAAGAGAAAGTACAGGACATAGATAGACAAAGGATAGGATGAGGTAGAGATGAAGGCGTTAAAAAAAAATAACGTATAATAGGTAGTCTAAGACACAGAGAAAGATAGACGTCGACAGATGTAGTATAGGATGAGATAAAGAGGAAGTGATTAAAAAAGATAGAAGGGTATTCAGATTTGCAGAGAGATAGAAAAGATGGTCGTGGATAGATGAATCATAGAATAATATAAAAAAGTAGATTAAAAAAGGTAGATGTTAATTCAAATTGACAAAGAGATAGAAAAAAATAGACGTTAATAGACGTACTATAGGGAGAAATAAAAAAAAAGATATTGAAAAAAAGGGGAAAATTCAGGTTAGCAAAGAGATAAAAAAAGACAGATGCTGATAGATGTAGGTTATGATGAGATACAGAAGAGGAGAATAGGAAGTATAGACGGAATTTCAGATTAACAGAAAGATAGAAAAAGATAGACATGGTCAGACGTGGAATAAGATGCGATAAAGAAAAGGAGATTGAAAAAGTCATACAGAAAACTTATATTAACAGTGATAGGAAAAAATTGACATAAACAGATAAAGAATAAGAAGAGATATGGTAGAAAGCAGTGAAAGAAGGTGAGTTTAATTGTCAAAGTGGTAGAGTCAGATAGAGTGAATTTAAATAGACAAAGAGATAGAAAATGATAGGTCTGGATAAATGCAACATAGGATAAGATAATAAAGAGTGTATAAAAAGAAAAAAAACATGAATTGAAGTGCTTAAAGAGATAGAAAAAGATAAATGTTGCTAGATGTAGGATAGGCTGAGATAGAAAAGTAGAAATTAAAGAAGATAGAAGAGAATTTAGAATGACCAAGAAATTAAAAAATATTGATGTGGATAGACTAAGGATAGGATGAGATAGAGAAGAGGGGATTGAAAAATATAGATGTGAATTCAGATTGACAAAGAAGCAGAATAAAATAGCTATTGATAGTCGTATGATAGGATGAGATAAAAAAGACAAGATTAAAAAAGATCAAAGAAAATTTAGAATAATAGAGATAGAAAAAGATTAAAATAAAAAGAGTAAGGGTAGAAGAGATAGAGAAGAAGGCATTGAAAGAAGCGAAATAAGATTGAAAAAGGGATAGAAAAAAATAGACGTGAATTAAATGAAAAAAGAGACAGAAAAGGATAGATGTTGATAGGTGCAGTATAGAATAAGATTAAAAGAAGGGATCAAAAGACATAAGCATGAGTTCAGATGAGCAGAAAGATTAAAAAAAGATTGACGTAGACAGATGAATCATAGAATGGGTAAGAGAAAAAGGGATTAAAATAGGTAGATGTAAATTCAGATTTACAATAAAATTAATAAAATAGACGCTGAAAGATGTACTCTAGGATGAGATAAAGAAAAGAAGAGTGAAAAGGATTAAAATAAATAGATAGGATAGGATCAGATTGATAAATGTAGACTAGGAGATCTACAAAGTAGATAGATGTGTGATACGATGAGATAGAGAAGAGAAGATTGAAAAAGATAGACGTAAATTTTTATTGATAAATAGATAGAAAAAGATAGACGTTGATAGGTGTGAAATACGCTGAGATAGAAAATTAAAGACTAAAAAACAAAGACGGAAATTCAAAATTATAAAGAAATAGAAAAAGATTGATGTGGATAGACTGAGAATAGGATGAGATATAGAACAGGGTAATAAAAAAAAATAGATGTGAATTAGGATTGAAAATGAGATGAAAAGAGATAGGTATTTATTAGCGTAGGATAGAATAAGATAAGGAAGAGGAGATTAAGAAAGATAGGCCAAAAATTGGAATGACAGAGAGATAGAAATGGATTAAGTAGAGAGATGAAGGATAGGATGAGATAGAAAATACGGTACTAAAAGAGATAAACGTGAATATAGATTAAAAAAAAGATGAAATAAGAGAGACGCTGATAAAAGGAGGATACGATTAGAAAGAGAAGATGTAAAAAAAAGAGAAGTGGGGAGTAAAAAAAAGTGAATTTAGTTTGACAGAGCGATAGAAAAAGACAGACGTGAAATTAGATGAACAAAGAGATGGAAAAGGACAGATGTGGACAAATGTAGCAAGGAATGAGAAAGAGAAGAGGAAGTTGAAAAAGATAGACACGAATTAAGATTGTCAGAAAGATAGAAAATATTAAAGTGAATGAATGAAGAACATTTTAAGAAAAAAGAGACAATTGGAAAAGATGGACAGTAATTTAGATTTACAGAGATAGAAAGAGAATAATATAAATAGATAAAGAATAAAAAGTGATCAAGAAGAGGGAATTATTAGAAAGTGAACTTAGGCAGACAAAGCGATAGAACAAAATAGACGTGAATTAAGATGAACAAAAAGATAGAAAAGGATAGATGTGGATAGATTTAGTATAGAATAAAATAAAGAAAAAAATGTTAAAAAAGATGAGCATGTATTTAGATGCTCAAAGAGACAGAAAAATATAGACCTTGGTAAATGTAGGATACGATGACATAGAGAAGAGGGGGCTTAAAAAAAGACGTCAATAAGATGCTTGAGGAGACAGAAGAATATAGAAGTTGATATTTGTAGTATAAGGTGCAATAAAGAAGACGTTATTAAAAAAGATAGATTGGAATTTATTTAGGCAGAGATATAGGAAAAGATTGACGTGCATGAATGATATATAGGATAAGATAAACAAGAGAGGATTGAAAAAGGTAGACGTAAATTGAGATTGACGAAGAGATAGAAAAAGATATACGTTGATAGATAAATCATAGGATGAGATAGAGAAAAGAAAGTTAAAAAAAATTGACTAAAATTTAAATAAATAGAGATAGAAAAAGATTGGCATAAATAGATAAAGGATAGGAAGAGATAGAGAAAATGGGATTGAAAAAGATAAACATGAATTAAGGTGCCTAAAGAGATAGAAAAAGATAAACGGTAATACATGCACTGTAGGATAAGATGAAGAAGAGCAGATTTAAAAAGATAGACGAAAAATTAAATTATTGAAGACAGAACAAGATAGACATGAATGTATAAAGCATAGGATGAGATAGAGAAGAGAGGACTTAAAAAGGTAGATGTAAATCAAAATTGACAAAGAAGTAGGGAAAGTTAGACGTTGATGGATGTACCATAAAGTGAGATGGAGAAAAGTAAATTAAAGAAAATTGACATAAATACATAAGGGATAGGATGAGATGGAGAAGAAGCAATTAAAAAAGATAGACAGAAATTAAAATTAGCAAAGAGATGAAGAATATTAAAGTGGATAAAAAAAGAATATAGAAAAAAAGGTATTGGAAAAGATAGACGGAAATTTAGATTGGCAGAGATATAAAAAGACTGACATAAATAGAGTAAGGATAGAAAGAGAAAGAGAAGATGGAAATAGAAAAAAAGTGAATTCAGATTGACAGAGCGATTAAAAAGAATTGACGTGAATTTAGATGAACTGAGAGATAAAGAGATAGAGATAAAGAAAGAGATAAAGAGATGGAAAAAGTTCGACGTTGACAGATATACTATAGGATGAGATGGAGAAGAGGAGGATGAAAAAGATGGACGAAGATTAGGATTGGCAGAGAGATAAAAAATATTGAAACATATAAATAAAGGATATAGAACAGAAAAAAGGGGATTTAAAAGGATAGACTTAAATAGATGTCGTATATGATTAGATAAAGAAGAGAAGAGTATAAATGATAGGCGGGAATTCAAATTGGCAGAGATAGAAAAAGATTGACATCTATAGATCAAGGCTAGAAATAAATAAATAACAGGGCATTAAAAAAAGTGAATTAAGATTAAAAAAGCGATAGAAAAATATAGGCGTGAATTAAGATCGACAAAGAGATAGAAAAGGATAGATGTTGATAGATGTGATATAGAATGAGACAAAAAAGAGGGGATTTAAATAGATAAAATGAATTTAGATGCTCAAAGAGATAGAAAAAGATAGACGTTGATAGACATAGAATACGCTGAAATAGAGAAGTGCAACTTAAAAATGACAGATGAGAATTTAGAGTACAAAGATATAGAAAAATATATACGTAAATAGACAAAGGATAGGATGAGGTAGAGAGAATAGCGTTCAAAAAAATAAACGTAGAATAGACAGTCAAAGTGACAGAGAAAGATAGACGTCGATAGATGTAGTATAGGATGACATAAAGAGCAAGTGATTAAAAAAAAAAAGACGGGTGTTCAGATTTTCAGAGAGATAGAAAAGATTCTTGTGGATAGATAAGGCATAGAATAAAATAGAGAAAATTAGATTAAAAAAGTGAGATGTTATTTCATATTGACAAAGATATAGAAAAATACAGGCGCTGATAGATTTAGGATGTGATGAGATAGAGAAGAGAAGACTCAGAAGTATAGACAGGAATTTAGATTGATAGAGGCATAGAAAAAGATAGAGATTGTTAGACGTAGGATAGGATGTTATAAAGAAGAGGAGAATAGAGAAGACATACGGAAATTCAGATTTACTATAGTAGAAAAAGATTGACGTGAACAGATAAAGAATAAGAAAACAAAGAAAAGAGGGAAGTAAAAAAAGGTGAGTTTAGTTTGCCAAAGTGATAGAGAAAGATAGACGTGAATTTAGATGGACAACAAGATAGGAAAGGACAGATGTAAATAAATGTATCATAGGATGAGATAATGAAAAGGGTATTGAAAGAGTAAATATAAATCAAGTGCTTAAAGAGATAGAAAAAGACAGATGTTAATAGATGTAGGATACGCTGAGATAGAAAAGTAGGGTTTAAAAAAGATAGAGGAGAATTTAGAATGACTAAAGAATGCGAAAAGATTGGTAAGGATATACTTAGAATAGGATGAGATATAGAGAATAGGTTAAAAAGATAGACGTAAATTCAGATTAACAAAGAAAAAGAAAAAATAGTTATTGATGGTCATAGGATAGAATGAGATAAAGAAGATTAGACTGAAAAAGATTGCCAAAAATTTAGATTTACGGAAATGGAAAAAGATTAAAATAGATATATCAAGGGTAAAAAGAAATAGAGATGAGAATAAAGAAAATAATTATAAATTAAGATTCTTGAAGAGATTAAAAAAATAAAAGTTGATAGGTGTAGAATAAGACGAGATAGAAAAGAGGAGATTGAAAATTATAGACGGGAATTTAGATTGACAATGAGATAAAAAATGATAGACGTAAAGAGATTCACTATAAGATGAGATAGAGAAAAGGATATTGAAAAAGATTGACATGAATAGATAAAGGATAGGATGAGAGAGAGGAGAAGATTAAAAGAAAATAGGATTGGCAGAGATATAGAGAATATTAAAGTGGATAAATAAAGGATATTAAAAAGAAAAAAGAATTCAGGCAAAGAGATAGAAGAAGACAGATAGTAATAGATGTGGAATAAGATAAAATAGATATAAGTGAATTAAAAAAGATAGACGGGAATTCAGCTTGACAATGAGATAGAAAATGATAGACGTAAAGAGATTCACTATAGGATGAGATACAGAAAAGGAGATTAAAAGAGATTGACATAAATAGAAAAAGGATAGTATAAAAAAGAGAGGAGAAGATTAAAAAAGATAGATAGAAAATAAGATTGTCAGAGATATAGAAAATATTAAAGTGGATAAATAAAGGATATAAAGAGATTCACTATAGGATGAGATAGAGAAAAGGAGATTGAAAAAGATTGACATAAATAGATAAATGATAAGATGAGAGAGAGAGGGTGAAGAGGAGATTAAAAAAAATAGAAATGAGGATTTGCAGAGATATAAAAAATATTGAAGTGGATAAATAAAGGATATGGAAAAGAAAAAAAGAATTCAGACAAAGAGATAGAAAAAGACAGATGGTGATAAATGTGTAATAAGATGAGATAGATCTGAGTGAATTAAAAAAGATAGACGGGAATTGAGATTTTTAGAGTAATAGAAAGTAATGAAGTGAACAGATAGAAAATATAGAAAAAAAGACAAAGAGAAAGATAATATTGAATTGGATGAATAAAGGATATAAAAAAATAGAGTGGATTGTAGAAGATAGACAGGAATTTAGATTGACAGAGATAAAAAAAGATTGACATTAATAGATAAAGGATAGAAGGAGATAGATAAAAGGAGATTAAAAAAAGTGAATTTAGATTGACAAAAAAATATAAAAGAATAAATATGGATATATGCAATGTAAAAAGAGATAAAGAAGAGGAGATTGAAGAAGATAAAGGTAAATTCAGATTATCAAAGAGATAGAAAAAGATAGACGTTAATATTTGAGGTATATGATGAAATGAAGAAGAGGTGATTAAAAAAGATAGACGGAAATACGGTTTGATAGAGTGATAAAAAAATATTAAAGTAGATAGATGAAGCATAGAATAAGGTAGAGACAAGAAGACTTAAAACGATAGATGGGAATTTAGATAAATAAATAGACCGAAAAAGATAGACGCTAATAGATGTAGAATACGATGAGATAGAGGAGAGGGAATGGAAAATGATAGACAAGAATTGCGATTGGCGGAAAGATAGATAATATTGAAGTAGATAGATGAGGGATATAGAAAAGAAAGAAGAGAGGCTTGGAGAAGATGGACGGAAATTTATATTGACAGAAAAAGAAAAGCATTAACATTAATAGAAAAAAGGATGCAAAGAAATAAAGAAGAGAAGATTGAACAAGATAAACATGAATTAAGATGCTTAAAGGGATAGAAAAGAGATAGACGTTGATAGATGTAGCATACGATAGGATATAGAAAAAAGAATTACAAAAGACAGACGTGAATTTAGACAAAGAGATAGAGAAAAGATAGACGTTGATAGATGCAGGATACGATGAGATAGAGTATATAAGACTACAAAACCAGAGGGGAAATTGTCTTCACAGAGAAATAGAAGAATATAGACATAGTTTGGAGTAGGATAGGATATGATGAAGAATAGAAGATTAAAAAAGACAGACAGGAATTCCGATTACAGAGATAAAAAAAATTGACAAAAATAGATGAAGGATAGAAAGAGATAGAGAAGAGGGGATTCGTAAAAAGTGAGTTTAGATTAACAAAGCAATAGAAAAACATTGACTTAAATTGTGAAAGGAAAGGGTAGATGTGGATAGATGTAGTAAAGTATATTATGAAGAAGAGGAGATTGAAAAAAGACGTGAGCTTAGATTGACAAAGGATAGAGCAAAATAGGCGTTGACATTTATAGTATAGGATAAGATAAAAAAAAGGTGTTAAAAAAAAATAGAAGTGAACTTGAATTGACAGAGAGATAGAGAAAAATTGTCGAGGATACATAAAGCATGGAGTAAAAAGGAAAGAAAAGGATTGAAAAGGGTAGATGCAAATTTAGGTAGACAAAGAGAGAGAAAAAGGTAGACATTGATAGATGTGCGATAAAATAAGATAGAGATAAGGATATTGAAAAAGATAGATGAGAATAAGAATGAACAGAGATAGAAGAATATAGACATGGGTAGATAAAGGAGAGGATGATATAGAAAAGCAGAGATTGAAACAGGTAAACGTTTATGGATGTAGGATACGATAAAATCGAGAATAGGAGTTAAAGAAAGATTAAAAAAATGTAGATTAACGAAAATGTACAAAAATATTGACATGGGTGGACAACGGACAGGATGAGGTAGAGAAGGAAGCGTTAAATAGGTAAACGTAAACTTAGCATGACAAAGAGATAGGCAAAGACAGACGTCAACAGATGTGGGATACGATGAGATAAATGAAAGAAGACTAAGAAGGATAGACGGAAATTAAGAATGGCAGAGAGATAAAGAAGATGGACATAGTTGGACGAAGAATAGGATGTGATAAAGAAGAGAATATTGAAAAAGGAAACATGAATTTAGATGCTTAAAGAGATGAAAAAGCATAGACGTTGATAGATGTAAGGTACGATGAGATAGAGAAAAGGAAATTAAAAAAAAGACGTGAATTTAGATTGACAAAGAGATAAAGAAAGATAGACTTTGATAGATGTAGATGAAATAGAGAAGTGGAAATTAAAAAAAAGAGAAAAACTTAAAGTGAATAGATAAAGGATATATAAAAGAAAAAAGAGGAGATTAAAAAAAGAAAAAAGAAAATTTAGATTTACAGAGATGAAAAAATGAACTGTAATAGATAAAGAATAAAAAGAGATAGAGAAGAGTAGATTTTAAAAAAGGGCGAATTCAAATCGACAAAACAATAGAAAAAGACAGACGTGAATTAAGATGGGCGGAGAGATAGATAAAGCTAGATATAGGTAATGTATTATAGAATAGGATAAAGAAGAGGTAATTGATCAAGATAGACCTTGATAGATGTACTATAGAACGAGATATCGAAAAGGAAATGGGAAAGGGTGGATAAGGATAGAGATTGAAAAGGATTGATGAATATGTAGATTAACAGATATAGAAAAGAAATTGGAATGAAGAGATAAGAGTAAGGATGAGGTAGAGAAGAGGAAATTAAGGAAGATAGGGGTAAATTGAGATAGGCAGAGAGATAGAAAAATTTTGAAGTGGATAGATGGAGGATGAAGAAAAGAGAATAAAGGGGATTGGAAACGATAGACGGGAATATTAATTGACAAATAGATAGGAAAAAAAACATAATAATAGACGTAGGACAAGATGAGATGGAGAAGAAGGTATTAAAAAAGATAGACGAGTACTCAGATTGACAGAGATAGAAAAGGATTGAAAAGATAAATTTAAAATACAATAATTCAGAAAAGACGGTATTAAAAAAGATAAATAAGAATTCAGATTTAAAATAGATAGAATTAAAAAGCCGTTGATAGATGTACAATAGGATGAGATAAAGATAAAGGAATTGAAAATGATAGATCGGGATTCACATTGACAAAGAGACAGAAAAAAATTTTCGTAGGTAGGTTAATGGTGCGATGAGATAGAGGAGACGGGATTGAGAAGAATAGACGTGGATTCAGATCAACAAAGAGATAGAATAAGAAACATTTTCTCTATTCCTTTCCATCGTAAAGATTAAAAAGTATTTAAAAAAAAATACTATCTTTCAACTAGAAGCAGGGCTAACAGTATTTGCTAAATTGAGATGTAGGTCCATCAAATAGTGTTTTCCTTTCACCGATGCGATCTGGGAGAGTGAGTTACCTAATTACAGTTATGTGTAAAGAATGACTAAGAATCGGTCATTTTGCCAGGCCAGGACAGGGTGATACCAGCAAGTGGTCGATGACCCCCGTCTTGTAGAAAGAGCAGCAGCTCTTCACACTTGGAAATTCCATTGAGAAAAGGAAATGAAAGAGTGCCGGCCGACAAAGGGAATCTAGAAGGGTCCTTCTCTGCGACGGGCGTTAAGTGCATCCGCTCTTCAGTGCAGTTTGTAGCAAGCGGAGACAAATAGCTTATTAAACTAGATTTCAATTTTTCAATTTTTGAACATTTCTTTATTTTTCTTCAAATCTCTTTATTTTTTGTGTTGGAAATAAAGGGATTAAGAAAATTGAAATCTGGTTTAAAAAGTTATTTGTCTCCGCTGGCTCTTCAGTACAGTTTGGAACAAGCGGAGACAAATAATTTGTTAAATCAGATCTTAATTCACTTAAATCTATTTATTTCCGTAGTTTTCTTTTATCTTCCTCTCACCCCCTCAACCTGGAGAAGGAGGAGGATGATAAAAATAAACTGGATGAGTAGAAACAGGAGAAGGAGGAAGAAAAGGAGGTTGATGAGGAGGATGAGAAGCAGAATGAGAAGGAGATGGAGGAAAAGAAGGAGAAGGAGAAGGAGAAGGAGAAGGAGAAGGAGAAGGAGAAGGAGAAGGAGAAGGAAAAAAGTAGAAGAAGGAGGAGGGGGAGGTAGAAAGTAATGTGAAAGTAATGTGCTATATGACAATTAGCCAATAACGAATTTTCAACTAAATATTTGAATTGTAAACCAAAATGACAAGTTTTTAACAAACGAGTTGACTTTTCAATCAACAAGGATACTTTTAAGCAAAAATTTTTTGATTTTCAATAACGGTTTTTAATTTTTAAGAATATTTTGTTGAATTTTTAACAAAATAGTAATGCTTTCAACCAAGAAGATTACTTTTGTAGCAAGTACAATAATTTAAAAAAAAGTAATAATTTTTAACAAAATAATAGAATTTTCAATGAAATAGTTGAATTTTCAACCAATTACATGAATATTCCAACAAATAGTTGAATTTTCAAGCATTAAGAAACATTTTCTACCCAAAAAGACTATTTTAAAAAAAAAATACATTTTGTTTACAAAGATTAATTATGCAGCAAGAATATTGATTTTCTACCAAAGAAAGAAAACGAAATTTCAATAAACTACATGAATTTTCAACTAAGAAAGATAAATATTCACCACATATGAAATCGTTATATTTTCAGTTAAAGCAAATAATTTTTAACAACAAAAAAAAAACAAATTTGAAAAAAATGGTTTTAATTTTCAACCAAACTATTTTTAAATGAAATCAAGAATCTTCAACTACATAAAAATGGATTTTCAACCAAGTAGTTCAACTTTGAACAAAATAGTTAAATTTATAATGGAAAAAATAAACTTAATTTTATTAAATTAATTAATTATTTAATTAACTCAATTTTTAACCCAATGTTTTAAGTTTCGACTAAAAAAGAGTAATTCAAAATAATAAATAGGGCGGTTTTTTCTTTGCTAAAAAAAGCAATTTAAAAAAAAAAATAAATTTGTAATAAGAAATAAAATGATTTAATATTGAACTAAAAAACTAATTTTTCACAAACAAAACTCATTTTCAAACAAATAATTGCTTTTTAAAAAAAAAGACGAATTTCCTACAAAATAGTTAAATTTTTTACAAAATAGATGAATTTTCAGCCAATTAGTTGAATTTCCAACAATATAATTAAATTTCTTTATACAAAAAGATGAATTTTGTAACAAGAATATTAATTTTTTATTAAGAAACATACATTTTCAACAAAATACATTAAGTTTTAATGGATTACATAAATTTTTAACAAAATATATTCATTTTTTTCAAACCAAAATTAATTTTTAACCAAATGGTTTAGGTTTTAACTAAAAAGAACAATTCACAATAAAAAATGTAACAGTTTAATCTTAAATTCAAAAAAATTGATTTTCAACACAAAAAATGTTAAATAAAAATATGAACTTTTAAATAAAAATCATAAATCTGAAATAAAAAACTAAATAATTAAATTATTAATAAATATACTATAAAAAATGGAAGATTTGAGTTTTCACTTTTAAAAAATTGAATAAAAAGAAATTTTTAGTCAAGAAGATAAATTATGAACTAGAACATATAAATTTATAATCAAAAATGGAATACAATGTTCAATTTTCAGTTTAAAAAATTAATTTTCAATAAAAAATAAACGAATTTTTAACAAAATAGTGAAACTTTTAACCAAAAAGCAAATTTTTGAGAAAAAAGTTGTCTTTTTAACCAAAAAGTATACTTTTAAACAAAATTTTTCAATTTTAATCAATGTGCATTAATTTTTACCAAACAGTGGAAATTTGAAACAAAAAGATTAATTTTCTACTAAGAAAAATAAATTTTTCCGAAAATCAGAATATTTTTATTTTCAGTTAAAAGATTGATTAAAAAAAAAGAATTTTCATCTAGAATGAATAAATTCACAATATAAAAAAAATAGTTAAAGTTTCAGTAAGAAAATTAATTTTTCACCAGAAAGAGAAACAAATTTTCAACAAAATAATAAAATTGTCAAACAAAAAGATGAAATTTTAACACAGAAAAATAATTATCTACCAATTTAAAAATAAGCATTTTGCCGTTCAAAAATTCATGGAAGCTTGGTTAAAAGGTAAAACAATTTGTTCAAGATTAATTTTTTTGTTGGAAGACTTTCGGATATAAAATTGAAACTTTTTTGTAAAAATATCATATATCATGGAAAATTTATTCTTTTTTGCTAAAAATCCAAATGTTTTGTTGACAATTTATTTGTTTTGGTTGATGATTCAATTATTTTCTTGAAAATTCGTATTCTTTTTTAGTCAAATAAGCTGTTTTTTTTTTTAAATATAAAAATGTTTTGCTTCAAATATCAAGTATTACATTTTTAATAACTATCTATTTTTTATATTTCAAAGTTTAATTACTTTCTTAAATATTTTTTTTTTTTTTCTTGCTAAAGATTCATCTTTGTAGCTGAAAATTAATTTTTTTTTTAAATTAAAATTTGAATATTTTGTTGCGAAATTCATATTTTTTTGGGTAAAAGAAACTGTTTTTTGTTTAAAATATGAAAATTTTTAAGTTAAAATATCAAGTATTACATTTTTTATTAACTATTTATTTTTTATATTTCAAAGTTAAACTACTTTCTTAAACATTTTCTAATTTTTTTTGATAAAGATTCATCATTGTAGCTAAAAATTAATTTTTTTTTAAATCAAAATTTAAATATTTTGTTGAAAATTCATATTTTTTTGAGGTAAAAGGAACTGTTTTTTTTAAATATAAAAAATTTTTGGTTACAATATCAAGCATCACATTTTTTATTCACTATCCATTTTTTTATTTTTAAGTTATTATTATATTATTATTTTTTGGCAGTGGGTTCAATGGTTTTGTTAAAAATTAAAAATAAAAAATTTTGTTTGTAGAGCATTTATTTACGAATCTCGTTCAGAATTCATCTTTTTTTTTGGGTTAAAATTTTCAATACTTGGTTGAAATTTAAACTACTTTGTTCAACATGTCTTTTGATTGAAGATTTATTATTTCCGTTTAAAATTCATCATTTTAAATAAAAATTTATCACTTCAGTTGAAAATTCCTCTCTTTGGTTAAATAGAAACTGTTTCCTTAAAAATTGATAATCTTTTATAAATAATCTTTTGCTTTGAAGATTTGAACTATTTTGTTAAAAATTTGTCTCTTATAGAAAAATCTAATATTTTTTAGTTCAGAATGCAGCTGTTGCATTGAAAATTGTTATGGATGCAGACTCAACTATTTTCTTAAAAATCCTTTTTTCTGACTTTTCTCTGATCCCCAGGTTTCCCCAGATCTACGGCCACCCTCTTTTTTTCATAGTTTCAATTTTCACGTTTATAATTTTGTGTTCGAATAACAACAATAATAATAATAATAAACTTAATAAAAAAATGAAATAAAATGCTGATTTGAAGCGTATTAAATTGATCGCGCCATGCATTCAGATTAAGAATCGATGCACCGACCTACCTCGGTTCTGATTAGGAATTCAGTGAGCATTCCCAACGTACTGAATTTACGCAATCACGTATCTCGCTAGGTTGACATGCTTGCACGATTAGGTGTGCTAACACAGGTGCCAGAAAATCACTTCCCAGACACAGTGCGCCTCTTTTTCACTCTGCATTCCATCCTCTTCCACCGACTGACTCGGTCGGCAGATCGGCGCAAACACTCGCGGTAAATCAGTGACTCGGGTCGTTCAAGTCCAAGGTATGGAGCTGATGTTTCTGGCAAATTGCCCGACTCTCCTCTGCTCCGCTCTGTAGGACGCCAGCAGACGCCAGCAGACGCCATCAGACGCCGCCAACTCTACTCTCCTAGAACCAGACTATAAACGTACAATATGTCACTCGATTCGCAATTCAACTTGGCTATTCTTCGATTGAAACCCATTCACAGA
>JAUELO010000010.1:651433-674799 GCA_032357855.1 Amphibolips quercusostensackenii | reverse complement strand
CTAGACTCCTGATAGCAAAAATTAGTAAAAGTAGGTGACCTGTGCACTAGAAATGGGATTTAAGGATAGGGGAGTTTGAAATAGCACTTGTGTTCTTATAATGTACCACCAGACACCATCAGATACCGCCAGCTTACTATGTCAGAACCAGATTATAAGTGTACAATATTTCATTTAGTTTGAAATTCAACTTGGCTCTATTTTGATCAGGACACATTCAAAGGAAAATTTAATTTCAGTTCCTTTCTTGACTCCTCTTATACAAGCAATGTTTAAAGTGAGCGACCTGTGCTCTTACAACGGGATTTTGGGATAGAGGAGTTCAAGATAGCACTTGTCCTTTCCTAAGGCATGACCATACCAAAAATTATCTGTCGAATTGCCTGACCCTGCACAGCTCTGCTCTGTAGGATGCCAGCCGATGCCATCAGATACCTCCAGCCTAATTTGTCAGAATCAGGCTATAAATGTTTAATATTTCATTTGATTCGAAACTCAAGTTGGCTCTACTTCGATCAAAAACATGTTGAGGAAAAGTTAACTTTAGTTCCTTTCTTGACTCTTATCATACAAACATTTTTCAAAGTAGGCGACCTGTGCTCTTACAATGGGGTTTTTGAATAGGAGAGTTGGAGATAGCACTCGTCCTCTCCTAAGGTACCGTCATACCAACAATTAACTGTCAAATTGCCTGACCCTGCACAGCTCTGCTCTGTAGGACGCCAGCAGATGCCATGAGACGCCGCCAGCTTTACTCTCCCAAAACTAGACTATAAACGGACAATATATAACTCGATTCGCAATTCAACTTGGCTAATTCGCGATCGAAACCCTTTCCCAAAAAAAGTTAGCTCAGTTCCTTTCTGGACTCCTGATAGCAAAAATTAGTTCCATCAGGCAGCCTGTGTACTAAAAATAGAATTTTAGGATAGGGGAAATAAAAATAGCACTTGCGTCCTTATAAGGTATCACCATACCAAAAACTGACAAATTGCCTGACCTTGCGCTGCTCTGCTTTGTAGGACGCCAGCAGACACCATCAGATACCGCCAGCCTACTCTGTCAGAAGCAAAATATAAATGTACAATATATCATTTAATTTGAAATTCAACTTGGTTTTACTTTGATCAAGACACCTTTAAAGGAAAACTTAACTTCATTTTCTTTCTTGACTCTTCTCATACAAAAATTTTTGAAAGTGAGCGACCTGTGCTCTTACAATAGGATTTTGGGATAGAGAAGTTCAAGATAGCACTTTTTCTCTCCTAAGATACTGTCATACCAAAAATCAACTGTCAAATTGACTGACCCTGCGCAGCTCTGCTCTGTAGGACGCCAGCAGATGCCATCAGACGCCGCCAGTCTTACTCTCTCAGGATCAGACTGCAAATGTATAATATTTCATTTGATTTAAAATTCAACTTGGCTCTACTTCGATCAAGAAACATTTAGAGGAAAAGTTTACTTCAGTTCCATTCTTGACTCTTCTTATATAAACATTTTTCAAAGTAGGCAACATGTGCATTTACAAAAGCATTTTGAGATAGAGGAGTTCGGGAGAGCACTCATTCTCTTCTAAGGTACTGTCATACTAAAAACTAGCTATCGGATTGTCTGACCCTACGCAGCTGTGCTCTGTAGGATGCCAGCAGATACCATCAGACGCTCCCAGTCTTACTGTATTAGGATCAAACTGCAAATGTACAATTTTTGATTCAATTTGCAATTTAATTTGGCTCATTTTTGATCAAATCTCATTCACAGAAAAAGTTAATCTTAGTTCCTTTATGGATTCTTGATAGAACAATTTAGTCAAATTAGGCGACCTGTGTACTAGAGATAGAATTTTAGTATAGGGGTTTTCAAAATAGCACTTGTGCTCTGATAAGGTACCACTATACCAAAAACTAACTAACAAATTGGCTGACCCGGCGCTCTGCTCTGCAGGACGCCAGCAAACACCATCAGATGCTGCCAGCTTTCTCTTTCAGAACCAGACTATTATTGTACAATATTTAATTTGATTTAAAATTAAACTTGGCTCTACTTTGATCAAGACACATTCGAATGAAAAGTTAACTTTAGTTTCTTTCTTAAGTTCTCTTGAACAATCATTTTTCAAAGTAGGTGACCTTTGCTCTTACAATGGGCTTTTAGGATAGAGAAGTTCCAGATAGTAGTCGTCCTCTCTTAGGATACTTTCGTACTAAAAACCAGCTGTCGGATTGCCTCACCCTGCGCAGCTCTGCTCTGCAGGACGCTAGCAGATGCCTTTAAACGCTGCCAGCTCTACTTTCCCAGCACCAGACTATAAACGTACAATATATTACTCGATTCGCAATTCAACTCGGCTATTCTTCGATTGAAATCCATTTACAAAAAAAGTAAAGCTCAGTTCCTTTCTGGATTCCTGATAGCAAAAATTAGTCAAAGTAGGCCACCTGGGCACTAGAAATGGGATTTTAGGATAGGCGAGTTTGAGATAGTACTTGTGCTCGTATAAGGTACCACCATACTAAAAACTAACTGACAAATTGCCTGACCTTGCACTGCTCTGCTTTGTAGGATGCCAGCAAACACCATCAGATACCGCAAGCTTACTCTTTTAGAACCAGATTAAAAATTTACCATATTTTATTTCGTTTAAAATTCAACTTGGCTATTCTTTGATTGGAACCCATTTAAAGCAAAAGTTAAGCTCAATTTCTTTTTGGATTCCTGATAGCAAGAATTAGTCAAAGTAGGCGACCTGTGCACTAGAAATGGGATTTTAGGATAGTCGAGTTCGAGATAGCACTTTTGCTCGTATAAGGTACCACCATACTAAAAAATAACTGACGAATTGCCTGACCTTGAACTGCTCTGCTTTGTAGGATGCCAGCAAACACCATCAGATACCGCCAGGTTACTCTGTCATAACCAGTTAAAAAATGTACAATATTTTATTTAGTTTGAAATTCAACTTGGCTCTACTTTGATCAAGACACATTCAAAGGAAAACTTAACTTCAGTTTCTTGCTTGACTCCTCTCATACAATTATTTCTCAAAGTTAGCGACCTGTGCTCTAACAACGGGATTTTGGGACAAAGGAGTTCAAGATAGCACTCGTACTTTTTTAAGGCACTGTCGTACCAAAAATTAACTGTCAAATTGCCTGACCCTTCACAGCTCTGCTCTGTAGGACGCCAGCCGATGCCATCAGATACAGCTAGCCTACTTTGTCAGAACCAGACTACACATGTACAAACATTTTTCAATGTAGGCTACCTGTGCTCTAACAATGGGATTCTGGGATAGAGGAGTTTGTAATAGCACTCGTCTTCTCCTAAGGTACTGTCATACTAAAAACTAGCTGTTGAATTGCCTAACCCTGCACAGCTCTGCCTTGTAGGGTATTAACAGACACCATCAGATGCCCCCAGTCCTACGCGCTTAGGGCTAGACTACAAATGTACAATATTTTATTTGATTCGCAATTTAACTTGGCTCTTCTTCGATCAAAACCCGTTTACAGAAAAAGTTAACCTCAGGTCGTTTCCTGACTCTTAAAACATGAAATTATTTAAGAAAAGCGACTTGTGCTCTGTAAGACGCCAGCAGATTCCATCAGGCGTTGCCAGCCCTTCTTTTTCAGAACCAGGCTATAAACGTATAATATGTCACTTAATTCATAATTCAACTTAGCTATTCTTCGATCGAAACTTATTCACAGAAAAAGTTAACCTCAGCTCCTTTCTGAATTGTTGATAGAAAAAATTAGTTTAGGTAGGCGACCTCTGAACCAAAAATGGGGCTCCTGAATATAAGAGTTCAAGATATTATTTGTACTCCTTCAAGCTACTACTTCACTAAAAACTAACTAGCAAATTGCCTGACCGTGCGCAGCTCTGCTCTGTATGACACCAGCAGACGCTGCTAGTCCTACTCTCTCAGAACCAGACTGCAAATGTACAATATTTTATTTCATTCGCAATTTATCTTAACTCTTTTTCGATCAAGATCCATTCGCAGAAAAAGACAAGCTTAGTTCTCTACTTGACCCTTTTTATACAAAAATTTAGTCATGTAGACGATCTGTGTATTTGTAATAGGGTTTTATAATAGGGGAGTTCGAGATAGCACTTGTCCTCTTTTAAAGCACTATCATACCAAAAACTCACTTTTAAGTTGTCAGACTTCGTTCTTTTCGGCTCTGTTGAACGCCAGCTGACGCCATTAAGGCTTTGCTTCGATCACGACCAATTCTGGTTAATTGCCTGACCTTAAGCATCTCTGCTCTGTAGGACACCAGCAGGCGCGATCAGACGCCGTCAGTTATACTTTTTCAGCATCAGACTTTAAAATTACAATGTTAAATTTGATTCGTGATTCAACTTGGCTCTTTTTTGATCAAAAACTATTCAAAGAAAAAGTTAACCTCAGTTCCTTTCTTAACTCTTCTTTTAAAAAAATTTTTTATAAGTAGGCGACCTGTGTACTTACAATGAGGTTTTAGGGTATGAAAGTTCGAGATAGCATTTGTGCGCTCTTAAGGGCCATTCATACAAAAAAATAAGTAGTAAATTGTCTGACTCTGCTCTTTTCTGCTCTGTAGGACGCCAGCAGACGCCATCAGGGCTCTGCTTTGATCTCAAATTTTTCAAAGAAAAAGTTAACCTCAGCGCCTTTCTAGACTCTTTTTATACAAAAATGTATTTAAAGTTGGTGACCTGAACACTTCAAATTTAGTTTTGGGATACAAGAGTTCGAGTTATCACTCGTGCGCTTTTAAGGTACCATCACACCGAAAACTAATTGACAAATTGACTAACTTTGCTCTGCACTGCTTTCTAGGACTCTATTCACTTTTCTATTGCAAATTTATCATTTTGGTTTAAAATTCATTTCTTTGATTAAAAATAGATCTACTTTGTTAAAAATTAAATTTTTCGGATTGAGAATTAAGTTTTTCAACTCAAAATGTAACTATTATATTTTTAATTGAAAATTGATATTTTCTACTTGCAACTTCAACTAGAAAATTGATATTTTCTGTTGAAGGTTTAAATATTTGCTTAAAAAATTCATGTATTTGAAAAAAATGTTCTTTGTGCAGCAGAGAGTTTAATCCAAAAAATGTGTAAAACACAACAACAGTGTGTAGAAAAGGAAAAGGGGAAAAAGGAAAAGTGAAAAATGTAAAAGGGAAGAGAGAAAGGGGTAATGACGAAGGGGAAAATGCGGTAGGAAAAACGGGAAGGGGAAATAGTAAAAGGGGAAAAGAGGGTGAGGGGTAAAGGGTAACGGAAAAGGGTTAATAGGAAAAGGAATCAGGGGAAAGAAGGGAAAAGGCGAAAAGGAGAAAGGGAATGCTTAAAGCATAAGGGAAAGAAAAAAGAAAAAATGGAGAAAGAAATTAGTTAAAAGGAAACAGAGAAAAAAGTAAGGGGCAAGATAAAAGGGAATAAGTAGTATAAAAAAATTAAAAGAAGGTTTACAGAAAAAGCGGCAAACTAGAAATAGAAAATTTCAAAGTGAAGGGAAGAGAGAAAGGGAAGAAGAAGAAATTGGAAGAGTTAAAGTGGAAAAAAGAGAGAATGGAAAAAGGAAAAAAGCGAAAAGTAAAAAGGGGACAGGGGAAATGGGAAAAAGGGAAAGAGATAAAGAGAAAAAGGGCAAAGGGGAAAACAAAAAGGAAAAAAGAACAGTTGAAATAAGAAAAGGGAATAAAGAAGGGGAAATAGGAAAAGTGGAAAAGAGTAAAAGGGATAAGTGGAAAAAGGGTAAAACAGAAGTTATAACAAGAAACGGAAAAAGGAGAAAAGGCAAAGGAAAATAGGGGAGGGAAAAAGGAAAAGGAATAAGAGTAAAAGGAGAAGTGGAAAAGGTTGATAGCAGAAGGGAACATGAATAAAGGGAAGAAGGTGAGGGAGAAAGAGGAAGCGGGAATAGAAAAGGCTGAAAGAAAAAAAAGGCGAAAAGGGGAAAGGGTAACAAGGGAAAAGGGAAAAGGGAAAACAGCAAAAGGAGTAAAGGGAAAAGGGGGAAGTGGAAATTTCGACAAACCGACATATATTTTGTAGGAAATTTGTCTTTTTCAAAAATGAATTTATTAGTTGAAAAATCACGTTTTTGTTAAAAAACTAAACTATTTGGTTAAATATTTATCTTTTTTGGTTAGAAGGTAACAACTCTGTTGAAAATTTATTTTTGATCAGCTTAACTCTTTAATTAAAAAATCTTCTTTTTAGTTAAAAACTTATTTCTTGGTTAGAAATTTATATTGCTGGGTTGAAAGTTGAACTACTTTGTTAAAATTTATTGTTTGAGATTCACCTCTTTAGTTAAAAATACAACTTTCTTGTTGAAAATTCGTCTTTTCAGTTGAAAAATAATTATTTTTTGTTGAAAATTCACCTTTTTGTTTAAAAAATTTTTTATTTGGTTAAAAATTTAATTATTTGGTACAAAATTAGCTTTTCATTTTTGAAAATTAATTTTTTTTAACTGGGAGTTTTAATATTTTATTTTTGGTTTAAAATTAATCTTTTTTCGCTAAAAAATTCTACTTCGTGGTTAAAAATTCATTATTATACTTAGGTTGACAATTCATCTCTTTGGTCGAAAATTCAAATGTTTTGTTAAAAATTTGCTTTTTTGTTCAAAATTCAACTAACTTCTTGAAAATTCAGCTTCTTTGGTTGAAAATTCATTTCCTCTCTGAAAATTTAAATATTATATTTTCAGTAAAAAATTCATTCAATGAGTCAAAAGTTTTAATTTGTAGTCAAAAATTTGCCTTTTAATTAAAAATTTATTTTTCTAAGTGAAAATTACACTGTTCTACTTTTCGTATATTTTTTATTCTTATTATTATTAGCTTCTAAGGTTGGTATATTTAAGTCCCGTAGCACTGTGGTTAAAATGTACACGCATTTGCCTAGCTTGGTCAGGGGAGTGGAAAACTGCAGAAAACCTAAAAAACCTAGAACTTAGACCCCACACTATAGAGATGATGACGGTTTTGTGATGGGACTAAATTTACGTGCCTTATGCCCTTTTTGAATTTCCAACTTTGGCGCTTATGCCTTTTTGGTTTTTGATGAAAAAAATCGCCTTAAGCTAAGGAAGTTGGGAATCAGCATTAATCTGCAGAAGGTCGGAAGCTCAGGCTTAGAATTTTTTTTCAATATTTTTTTTTAAGCGTCATTCTCAAGTCATTAGTCGATTCTTGGAACAACTAAAGATTCGCATCCTCTTAGATGTCCTCGTGTTGGCGACTTGGTTTTATCTTCTGCGATATCTTGAAGGTGTTCACGCGTCCTTTCAAGTGAAAGAAAGGACTGCCTTAACGGTATCGGCATCTAAATTTTAAAAAGGCAAGAAGGATATTTTTAAAAAACCGATAAAAATATGCCGATTTCTATCCATTTCTATGAATTTCTATCCATTTCTATCAATTTACATCAAATTCTATACATTTCTAAAATATCCTACAAGTAGCCTATCCCATTTCCAGACTTTATCCCTGTTTATGTCTCACGAGGTTCTGAAATCCCTGATTAGGATGTAAAAAAATACGTCAAACATCCTACAAGAAGCCTATGTCATTAGGGTTATATATTTTCTGATTTAGCTAAGAAAAACTTAGTCAAATATCCTACAAGCAGCCTATCCCATTTCCAGACCCAATCCCTATTCATGACCTGTAAGATTATATAGTCAATGATCAAGCTCTTAAAAAGTCAGTAAAATATCCTACAAGAAGCCTACCACATTAAGGTCATATAATTCTTAATGCAGCCTATCCCATTTCCAGCTCTTACCCCTATGTAAGACTTATAAGGTGTGATAGTATTGTAAGGTTCTTCAACTTCTGATTTCGGTCTTCTAAAAAATCCAAATATCCTACAAGTAGCCTATTCCATTTCCAGTACTAATATACTTATTCAGCTTAAAAAAAGTCAAATATCTCACAAGCAGCCTATCCTATTTCCAGCTTCAACCTCTATTAATGCCTTATAAAGTTTCTTTATTCCTAGTTAGGCTATAAAACACTAAATAAATATCCTGAAAGTGATCTATCACATTTCCAGTCATATATCCCATATTTGACTTATCCCATTTCCAGCTTAAATCTCTGTAAATACTTTATGAAGTTCTCTCATTCCTTATCAAGCTGTGATAACACTAACCAAATAGCCTAAAAGTGGTCTTTCCCATTTCCAAACATAAACTTTATTTTTGCTGTTATAAAATGTCCTATTATCCCTGTTTGAGCTTAATAAAAATCTTTCAAATATCCTGCAAGTATGATATCCCGTTTTTTACCCTGATTATTTTCTATGTATCGCCAATAAAAATCTGTAATTTATGATCCAGATCTGAAAAATCCTGTAGAACATTCTCTAAATAGTGCATCCCATTTCCAGCTTGAATATCTATGTTTGACCTACAAGGTCTAATAATTTCTTATCAAGTTTTCAAAATTTTAGTCACATATCCTGCAAGTAACCTATCACATTTCCAGCCTCAATCCATATTATTATTCTATAATGGTACTCTGATTTCTAAACACTAGGGCTGAAAGTGGGATAAAATACTTGTTAAAATATTCAAATGAAATGCTTAGAGCTCGATTAGAATTTATATAATTTTGTAGCGCAAAATATATTATAAAGCTGGAAAAGGGATAGGCTACTTGCAGGATATTGGAAAGCTTATTTTAGAGCTAAATTATGAATTAGAGAATCCTATGATGCATTAATAGGGATCGTGGCTGGAAATGGGATATACTACTTATATCCTATTTTTAGCGCCGAAACCCATTTATGTCCTATAAGGTTCTCTAACTACTGATCTACCTTTAACGAATGCTTTCAAAATATCCTACAAGCAGCTTATTCCAATTCTAGTTTTATTATCTATTTATGCCCAAAAAGTTCTCATAATCCCTGATCTAGCTCTAAACATTCTATATAAATGACCTGGAAAGTAGCCTATCGCGCTCTTAGCACTAATCCCTAATCAGACCCTATAAATTTCTCTTATTACTTATCCAGGTCTAAAGTAATTGTTTAAATAGCTTGAAAAATCCAGCTAAATATTCTAAAAAAATCCTATCCC
Source organism: Amphibolips quercusostensackenii (assembly GCA_032357855.1). Lineage (NCBI taxonomy): Eukaryota > Metazoa > Arthropoda > Insecta > Hymenoptera > Cynipidae > Amphibolips > Amphibolips quercusostensackenii. The sequence continues at coordinate 665,693 of JAUELO010000010.1, read as the reverse complement.
ATTTCCAGCTCAAATTTATGTGTTTTTTTAAGCTTTTATGGTTCCTAAACAAGGTAAAAAAACTTATCCTACAAGTAGCCTATCTTATTTTACGCCCTAATCCCTATGTGTGACTCATTAGAATCTCTAATTTTCGATTCATCTCTAAAAAAATTCAAATATTATAAGAAGCCTATCCCATTTCCAGTACTCATAAGCTAATATAGCTTTACAAAAAGTCGAATATCCCACAAAGTAGACTATCCCATTTCCATCAATTTCTATTAATGACCTATAAACCTAGCCAGGCTGATAAAACACTATTTGAATATCCTACAAGTAATCTATCCCATTTTCAGCCGTAATATCTATTTATACTTTCCAGAATCCTGTGATTACTGATCTAAAAAATTTCTGCTCTGAAAAAAGCTAGTCTTATATCTTACACGTGGCTTATCCCATTTCCAGACGTAATATTCATTTGTGCTCTATAATGTCCTATTTTATACAAGGTCCTATAATTCCTGATGCAGATCTAAAAAAATATGTCAAATATCTTGCTACCAGTAAAACACGTTTGCAACCCTATTTCCTATGTATACTCTACAAGTTCTTGTAATCCTTGATACAGATTAGAGAAATACTGCAAAATATTTCGCAAGTAGCCTATCTTGTTTTCTAACCAATTTTTTTAACTTAGTTAGAAATCATAGAAATTTGTAGGGCATAAATAGGGATTGGGGCTGGAAATGGGATATAAGTATAATATCTCATTTCCAGACTCAATTGCTATTGATGCCACCTAAGGTTCTCTAGTTATTAATCCGTCAATAAAATGAGCTTGTTGAATATCGTATAAGTAGCGTATCCCATTTGCAGTTTTAATATCTATGACCTGCACGATCCGATAATCTCTGATACTGATTTCATTAGGACAATAATAGGGATTAGGGCTGGAAATGGGATAGGATACTTTAGGGATGTTTAAATGAATTTTTTTCGAGTAAGGTCCGGAATTGAAGCACCTTATGTGGCATAAGTAGAAATTGGGTCTGGAAATGGGATATAAGTTGAATATTCCATTTTCAGCCCGATTCCTAATAATAGCACCTAATTTTTTCTTATTACTGATTCAGCTCTAAAATAAGCTTAATAATTATCCCACAAGTAGCGTATCCCGTTTTCAGCTTTAATTTATATTGATATCCTATAAGGTTTTCTAATTCCTAATTCAGCTCTAAAGTGAGCTAGTTAAAGATCCTTTAAGTCGATTATCCCATTTCCAGCTTTATTATCTATTTATTCCCTACAAGGTTCTATAATCTCCGATACTGACTTTATTAGGACATAAATAGGGGTTAGGGCTGGGAACGGAATAGGCTATTTGCAGGATATTTGAGTTTTTTTTTTGAGCTGGATCACGAAATATAAGTCTTTATGGGACATAGATAGGAATTTGGGCTAAAAATAGGATATGAGCAGTACATCCTATTCTCAGCCCTAAATTTCTATCATTGCCTCATAGAGTTCTCTAATTCCTGATACAGCTCTAAAATAAAATTGGATTATCCCATTTTTAGTTGTTATATCTATTAATGTCCAAAATTGCCCTGTAAACTCTGATATTAATTCATTTGAATATAAATAGAGATTAAGCTGGAAACGGGATAGGCTACCTGAAAGACATTTAAATGAATTTTTTTCAGCTGGTTCAGGAATCAAAGAACCTTAGGGGGCATAAAAAGGGATTCGTGCTGGAAATGGGATGTAAGTATGTAGCAAAACCCATTGTCAGTCCCAAGCCTTAATATTGCTTTATAAGGTTCTCTAATTCCTGATATAGCTCTAAAATAAGCTTGTTAAATATTTACAAGTGGCTTATCCCATTTCCATCTTCAATATCTATATATGCCTCACAAGGTCTTATAATCTTCGAAACAGCTCTGAAAAATCCTCTCGAATATTCTGAAAGTAGTCTATCCCGTTTTTAGATTTAACTAATTTTATCCCTCAGAAGCTCCCCTAATTCCTGATTCAGCTCTCAGGTAAACTTGTTAAATATCCTACAAGTAAATTATCCCATTTCCAGTTTTTATTTCTATTTTTGCCCTACGTAGTCCATTGACCTCTGATACTGATTTCATCAAGACATTAATAGGGATAAGGGCTGGAAACGGGATAGGCTACTTGCAGAATATTAAAATGGACTTTTTTTTGCTGGATTAGGAATTATAGAAGCTCATGGGGCATAAAAAGAGATTTAAGCTAGAAATGGGATACAGGTAAGTATCATGACCCATTTGCAATCCTAATTCTTATTAACGCTCCATTAGTTTTTGTAATTGTTGATCCAGATCTAAAATAAGCTTTTTTCCCCTTCCCCTTTACCTCTTTCCCTTCACTTCTTTCTTTCTTATTCGCCTTTACCAACCCCGTCCCCCTTACCTTAATCCCCTTCCTCTTACCTAAATCCTCTTCCCCTTCCTCTTTCCCCTTCCCATTTTCACTTTACTTTCCTATTCCCCTTCCTTTACCCCTTATCCAATTCTCCTCATTTTTCTCCTTCCCCTTCCCTGCTCCTACCCCATTTTCCGTGTCATCCTTCCAATTTCCCTTTTCACTGACCTTTGCCCTTCTATATTTTCCCTTTTCTTTTCTCTTAACTCATTTTCAATTCACCTTTCTCATTTCCAATTCCCTTTTTCCCTTTTCTTGTTCGTTTTCCCCTCTCTCTTTTTCTTCCCCCCTTTCCCCTTACCTCTTCCCCTTTTCCACATTCGACTTTCTTTTTTCCCCCTTTTACTCTTTACCTGACCCTTTTTCCTTTTCCCACTACCTTTTTGGTAAGGGAAATAGGAAAAGGAAAAATGGAAAATGGGACGAAAGAAAAGAAAAAGGGAAATGTGAGAGAGAGATTCTTTGATCCAGACCCTGCCTAGTCGCACGGTCGCTCGTTTTTTTTAATTCACTCCCGTCTTAAAAGAAGTTTTACTTCAAAAACGATAACAATGTGTGGAGGTAAGGCCACACGGCAGAAGTGAAACTTTTATGGAATAACTTGAAAATTTGTCGTAAGGGATCATGATGAATTTTGAGAAGATCGCGTAGCAACAGACTGCAGAAGAAAAGAGAGTGGGGACATTGAAGAGAAGTTTTCAGGCATATTATGAATTGCCGCACAAAAGAAAGGCACGAATAGAAAAAGAAAGGGAAAAGGAAAAGAGGAGAGAAGAAAAGCAAAAGGCGAAAGAAAAAAGAGAGGGGGAAGTAAAAGAAGGAGAAAAGAAAAGGGGAGTAGATGAGAGATTAATAGCAAGGAAAATAAGAAAAGAAAAGGGAAATAGGAAAGGGGAAGGGGTACTGAAAAAAAGGAAATAAGAAAGGGTATAGGGGAAAGGAACAGAGGAAATAAAAAAATAAAAAGAGAAATAGAAAAGGGGGAAAACGAAATAGAGAAGCTGGAAGAGAAAGGGGAAGAGGCAGGGAAAAGGAGAAAGGAAAAAGGAAAAAGGAAAGAAAGACAAAGAAAAGGAAAAATTAAATTGTAAAACAGAAAGGGAAAGAGATAAGAACAAGAAAAAAGAAAAAAAAGAAAGGGGAAGTGTAGGAGAAAAAAAATGAAAGGTAAATGACAAAGGAGAAAATAAATAGGAAGAAGGAAAGCAGAAAGAAGAAAAAAGGAAGAGGAAATGAAAAATAGGAAACGGAAAATGGATAAGGGGAAAGGGAAAAAAAGAAAGGGAAGGAAATAGAAGAAAGGGGAAAGAAGAAAGGAGAAATTAAAAAAGGGGAAAGGAGAAAGAAGAGAAGGGAAAACGGGAAAAGGGCAATAAAAAGGGAACTATGTGTATGTGAGAGAGAGACTTCTCGATCTAAATCCTGCTCAGTCGCACGGCATCTCGTTTGTTCAATTCACTCTCGTCACAAAAAAATTTTTGCCTTAAAAAGGATAAAAGTGTGTGCAAGTGAGGCTACACGAGAGAAGTGAAACTTTTATGTAATAACTTGAAAATTTTTTGTAAGGAATCATGATGAGTTTTAAAAAGATCACGTAGTGAAAGAGTGCAGAAGAAGAGAGAGTGAGAAAGGGAAAAAGGGAAGGCAGAAGGGGGAAGGCAAAAATAAAAAGCGAACTAAAAAAGAGGAAAGGCGAAAGGCAAAAGGGAAAGGGAAAAGGGTAAGAAAAGAGGGAAATGGAAGAGGGAAAAAGGTAAAGAAAAGTGTAAGAGGTAAAAATAGAAAAGTTGATAAGAAAGAAAAAGGGAAATGGGAGAAAAGAAAGCAAAAAGGGGAAAAGAATGGGGAAATTAGACAAATTCCGTTGGAAATGTCCTATTTTCTATTGGAAATGGGAAATAAAAAACAGTATAGAGGAAAGGGGAAAAATGGGAAAAATAGAAATAAAAAAGGAAAAATAGAATTGAAAAATCGAAAGGGAAAGGAAAAGAAACAAGTAAAAAAAAAAGAAAATTGGGAAAAAGAAGGAAAAAAGAGACAAAAAAAGAAAAGAATGTAATTGGAAAACAGAAAGGGGGAGAAAACGGAGAAAAGGAGAAGGGGAAAAGGGCAGGGAATGTGTTGGCAGGAAAAATAGACAGATAAAGGAAAAGCGGGAACGGAAATAGGAAAGAAAAAGGAAAAGGGAGAAGCAGAAAAAAGAAAAAAAAGGGTGATTGAAAAATAGGAAACGGGAAGTGGGATAGAAGAAAGTGGAAATACAAAATGAGAAACGGGAAATAGGGAAAGAAATAGTGGAAAGGGTTAAGGGAAAGGAAATAAGGGAATAGCAAGGGGAAATGAAGAGAGAAAAAAGAAAAGGAGAAAGAAAAAAATGAAATTAGCAAACAGGAAAGGGGAAAAGCAAAAGGGAAGAGCGAACTAAGAGAGAGAAAAGGCGAGAGGCAAAAGGGAAAGGGAAAAGGGTAAGAGGAGAGGGAATTGGAAGAGGGGAAATAGTAAAGGAAATTGAAAGACGAAAAAATAGAAAGGGTAATGAGAAAGGGAAAGGAAAATAGGAAAGGGGAAAGCAGAAGGGGACAGAAGAATGGGAAAATCAAATATTTCCATTGACAATTTCCTATTTTTTATTTAAACAGGAAATGAGAAACAGTATAGGGGAAAGGCAGAAAAATAGGGAAAAGGGAAATAGAAAAGGAAAATTGAAATTGGGAAACAGTAAGGAAAAGGGTAAAAGTCAAATGAAAAGAAAAATGAATCTGGGAAAAGGGAAAAGGGGAAAAAAGACAAAGAAAAAAAATGTAATTGGAAAACAGAAAGGGGGAGGAAACGAAGAAAAGGAAAAAAGGAAAAGGCAAGGGAAAGTGTAGAAAGGAAAAATAGACAGATAAAGAAAAAGCGGGAACGGAAATAGAAAAGGGAAAGCGAAAGGGAAAGAGAAAAGCATAAAAGAGAAAAAAAGAGTAATTGAAAAATAGGAAACTGGATGTGGGAAAGGAGAAAGTAGAAATACGGAATAAGAAACGGTAAATAGGGAAAGGAATGGTAGAAAAGGTGAAGGGAAAGGAGATAAGGAACAGGAAAGGGGAGAGGAGGAGAAAAAAGGGAAAAGGGGGAAGGAAAAATGAAATTGAGAAAGAGGAAAGGGGAAAGGCAAAAGGGAAGAGCAAACTAGGAAAGAGGGAAGGCGAAAGGCAACAGGGAAAGGGAAAAGGGTAAGAGGAGAGGAAATTAGAAGAGGGGAACAGGTAAAGGAAATTGAAAGAGGAAAAAATAGAAAGGTTCATGAGAAAGGGAAAGGGAAATAGGAAAGAAAAAAGCAGAAAGAGGCAAAGGCAAGGGGAAATGAGATATTTCCATTGGAAATTTCCTATTTTCTATTGGAAACGGGAAATGTAAAACAGTATAAGGGAAAGGGCGAAAAGTGGGGAAAAATGATTAAAAGATAAATAGAAAATGAAAAATAAAATAAGGAAACAGAAAGGGAAAGGGTGAAAGTCAAGGGAAAAGAAAAAGGAAACTGGGAAAAGGGAGAAGGAAAAAAGACATGAAAAAGAAAAAAATGTCATTAGAAAACAGAAAGGGGAAGGAAACGGAGAAAAGGAAAAGGGAGAAAGGGGAAAGGGAAGGGAAAGTGTAGGAGGGAAAAATAGACAGATAAAGGAAAAGCGGGAACGGAAATAGGAAAGAGAAAGGAAAAGAGGAAGAGTAAAGCAGGAAAGAGAAAAAAGAAAGGGTAATTGAAAAATAGGAAACAGAAAGTGGGAAAGAAAAAAATGGAAATATAAAATAAGAAACGACAAATAGGAAAAAGAATAGTGAAAAGGGGGAAGAAACAATGAAATTAGAAAACAGAAAAAGGAAGAGAAAGGGAAAAGAAAAGGGAAAAAATAAAGGAGAAGTAGAAGAAGAAAAAATAAAAAGGTAAATAAAAAAGGGGAATGTAATTAGGAAAGGAGAAGGAAAATAGGAAAGGGGAAAAGGAAGGGTAAAAGAGACAGGGGAAAGGGGGAATAAGAAAGGGGAAAGAGAAAAGGGGTCAGGAAAAAGAGGAAGGGATAAAAAGAAAAGAGGAAAGGGGAAGAAAGATAGAAGGAAGGAAAATAAAATTAAAAAAAGAAAGGAAAAGGAAAACGAGATGGGAAAGGGAAAGCGAAAGAAAAAAAGAAAAGGGGAAAAGGGAAAAGTAAGAGAGAAACAGAAAGATTTCTCGATCCCCAAATTCACTCTCGTCCCAAAAAAAAATCGACTTAAAAAAATAGAAATAAAATATTATAAAAATTCATAAATACGCAAAGATAATTTATGCAATATACATACGTAATGCCTTTATGAAAATTTGTCAAATTCAAAAATAAATATTCACTGTCAAAACACGTTTCGGTCTTTTCTAAGCGCAATAAATACTTGCTTCTCGATTTATTACCTTTTCGTAATTTATTCAGATCCAATAGATATTGGATAACGATAATACACTAAACACCTCTTACGTGTTGAGAGTGGAATTCGGCAGAAGATCACTTTGAGAATAGAAATTGGCTCATGGTATGTATGTTTTCTATGGAAGGTGTGCATAATTTTTTACTTACTATTTAAATTTACAAGGTAAGAATTTCGAAAGATTGTTTCATACATTTCCACTAAAATTAATTATTGTTTTTTTTTTCAATAAACGATTTTTTTTAACAAAATTATTAATTTCTTGCCCAAAAAGACAAGTTTTCAACTTTTGAATTGTTGAATTTTTAGCCAAAAAGACAATTTAAATAATAATAATAGAATAGATGAATTTACAGTAAAAATATTAACTGCAAAAAAATGTTATATGCATTTTCAAAAACGTTAGTAAATTTTTTTTTAAATAGTAGATTTTTTCACCCAAAAAAAAAAAAAATTATTTTTTGCCAAGAAACTTTAAATAATAATAATGAAATATTTAAATTTGGAATACAAAACTATTTTTTATTTTAAATAAAAAGTAGATTTTTTAACAAAAATAGTTGAATTTTCAACTTAAAACATGAATTTTCATAAATTATTTTAATTTTTGAATTTTTGAATGTCTTAACATTTTATTTAAATTTCATTTCACAAAACAGTATAATTTTTCATAAATTTCATCCATTTTAAATCAGAAGAATGAATATTCCCCTAAAAAAAATCATTTTTAACCAAAAATAAAATAATTACATTTTTAAGTAAGAAAAACAATTTTTAATAAAAAAATATAATGAACTAGGTTAAATTTTCATTTAAAAAAATTCATTTTTAACCAAAAAAATTATTTTCAAGACAAAAAAGTTAATTTCCTAGCCTAGAGTTTAATTTTCAACTAAAATAAAACTTTAAACAATAATGAGAAAGTAGAATTTACGGCAAAAAAAAATAATTTACAGAAAATTTGAATTTTTTACGTGGAAAATTAATTTTTTACATAAAAAAAATTAATTTTGAACTAAAAAAGAAAAATTTTCAACGAAAAATGGAATAGTTGAATTTTTGATAAAGAAAATTAATTTTTAACAAAAACAAATACAAATTGTTTACAAAAATGGAATTTTTTACAGAAAGGTAAGTTTTTAAATATGAAGATTAATTTTATACGCAAAAAGACGAATGTTTAATCACGTACATAAATTTCTAAGAAAAAAATAATGGCTAGATGAAGTAATTAAATTAACATTAAAAAAATTAATTTCTAATTAAAAAATCAATTTTCAACAACAACAAAAATTAATTTTCATCTAAACAGTTAACTTTTCAACCAAAAGGAAAATGTTTAAAACAAGAAAATTACTTTTCTACAAAAAATTTAACTTTTCATGAACTATATTATTTTATGTTCAACTGAATAAAATAATTTTCAAATAAAAAATTTCAATTATTTAACAAAAATGGAATAATTACATTTTTGGCTAAGAAAATTAATTTTAAACAAAAAAACGTATTTAGAATAAACCTGATTAATTTTGCATTAAAAATAGAATTTTATAATTTTTTACCAAAGAAGACGAATATCAAACAAAATACACGTATTTTAAATAATAAAAGTAAAATTTTAACAAATATAGAACAGTCAGATTTGTCTTTAATAACATTCATTAAAAAGAAAGTTAATTTTCATCTAAATAGTTAAATTTTAAACAAAAAAAATTTCTTTTCAACCAAAAAAGTAGAATTTTTCCCAAAATACGTGAATTTTAAAAATTATAAATGTTAACTTAAAACGAAATAATTAAATTTTTATTTAAATTCAAATAAATGAATTTTCGAATTTCAAAAGACCAAATTTTAACCAAAAATGGAATAGTTAAATATTCATAAAAAAAATTAAAAAAAAAAATTATTCACAAAACAGTTTAATTTTCAAAACAAATAATATGAACTTTGCAATAATTAAATCAATTTTCAAAAAGTATTTTAATTTTTCAACCAGTGAGATGAATTTTCAACTAAAATTTTTGAGCTTTAGCCAAAAAAATTAATTTTAAGGAAAGTAATTCAAATTTTCACTATAGATAATAGTTTTACTTTGAAAAAATTTTAATTTTAAATAAAAAACTGCTAAATTACACCAATAAAAAATTTTAAATAAAATATTTATTTTCAAGCGATAAAGACAAATTTTCAACAAAATGCATGAAATATAAACAAATAGTTGAAGTTTTAACTTAAAAAATTGATTAAAAATAAGAAATAGAATACTTAATAAAATAAATTAATCTGAACAAAAAATAATAATTTTTAACAAAATAGTCAAATTTTTAACCAAAAAGATAAATCTTTATCAAAAATAAGAAAAAAAAAAGTAATGTTAACGAAGTTCAACTTTCAAGAAATTAGTAAAATATACTATATAAAAATAATTAAATTCATGATAAAAAAATGTAATAACCAATATTTAATTAAAAATAATTTCAATTTTGGATAAAAAGCATTTAATATTTTAACGATAAAACATTTTAATTTTAAATAAGTAACAGTTATATTTAAAAAAATATTTATCACGTATATTTATCATAACTTATAAATATTTATTATTATTTATAAAATATTTATAAGTATATTTATTATTTATTTTTTGGTTATGAATTCTTATTTGTGAATACCAATTAAGCTGTTTGGATAAAAATGCATTTTTTAAATTACTTTCTTTAAAAAAAATTTAACTACTGAAATTTTGCTTCAAGTTTAGTTTTTCATTTGAAAATTGATGTATATTGTTAACTTTTTTTGTTTACAAAGTAACTTTTTTTATGAAAAATTCTTATTTTTGATTGAAAATCTAACTATTTGGATAAAAATTCATTTTCCTAGCTAACAATTAATATTTTCAAATATAAATTTGACTACTCTATTTTCGCCTAAAGTTTATATTCTTATTAAAAAATTCATGTCTTTTGCTGAAAATTCGTCCTTCGTGAAAAAATCAATTTTTTTGGCAGAAAATTAATTTTTTAAGATGAAAATTTATCTTTTAAGTGGGGAATTGACTGTTTTTGTGAAAATTTGTTTTTCTTTGGTTGCAAGTCGATTTTCTTCACTGCAAATAAAACTATTCTATTTTTGTTTAAAAAAGTTTTTTTCTAGTTGAAAATGCACGTCTTTTGTCAAAAATAATTTTTTTTTGTAGAAAATTAATTTTTCTGATTGAAAATTCTTATTTTTGTATGAAAATTCATTTTCTTGGACAAAAATTAATTTCTTTTTCTTTTGGAAATTCAACTATTCCATTTATGCTTAAACTTTTTTTTCTGTTGAAAATTTATTTAGTTTGATGAAAATTTGTTTTTTTTTGGTAAAAAATTAATTTTTTTGTTTGTCTTATTTTTAGCTGAGAATACTTCTTTCAAGGTCGAGAATTCTTATTTTTCTCAAAGAATTAACTGTTTGTATAAAAATGCGTTTTTTTAAATTAATTTTTTAAAAGAAAATTCATCAATTCTATTTTTTCTCCAAATTAATTTTTTATTTGAAAATACATGTCTTTTTTAAAAAATTACTTTTTTTAATAAAAAATTAATTTTTTTGATTAAAAATTCTTATTTTTGCAAGATTCTTTTTTTTTAATTTAACTATTCCATTTTTGCTCAAAGTTAATTTTTTAAAGTTGAAAATTCACAAATTTTTTTGAAAGTTCATCTTTTTTGCCTGTAGAAATTACCTTTTCTGATTAAAATTTTTATTCTTTGATGAAAATTCATTTTCTTGGCTGAAAATATTAATAATTTTTTTTTTAAATTTAATTATTTTATTTTGATAAAGTTTCTTTTTTTAGTTAAAAATTGATTAATTTTTTCAAAAATTCATTTTTTTCTGTAGATAATTAATTTTTTTGATTAAAAAATCCCACTTTTTAATAAAAATTCATTTTCTTGGCTAAAAGTTATTTATTTTTTTTTGGAAATCAAACTTTCCAATTTTTCTTGAAATATATTTGGTTAGTTGAACATTCACGTGTTTTGTTGAAAATTCGTTTCTATGGTAAAAACAAAATTTGATCGAAAATTCTTATTTTTTGATAGAAATTCATTTTCTTGACTAAAAATTTTTCTTTTTTGTTGAAAATTTAATTATTCAATTTTTGCTTAAAGCTTATTTCTTTAGTTAAAAATTTATGTATTTTTTTAAAAATTCGTTTTTTTTGTGAGAAATTAATTTTTTAAAGTGGAAGATCAACTTTTTGTCTTTAATAATTCGCGTATTTAGCGTAAAATTAGTTTTTTTTTTTAAATTGAATTTTAAAAATGAAAATTTAACAATACCATTTTTGCTTGAGGATTATTTTTTTAGTTCTAATTTTTTTTTGTTAGTAAGAATGATTTTTTTGATTGAAAATTCTTTTTTTTTTTGTTAAAAATTCTAATTTTTGATGAAAATTTTTTATTTGGTTGATAATTCCTATTTTTTGTTAAGAATTTTTACTTTTGTTTGAAAATTAAACTATTTTGATAAATGTAAATTTTTCTTAATTCATTTTTCGAACTGAAATTAAACTATTTCATTTTGTCTTCGAAATTAGTTAAAAATTATTATTTTTTTATTTACAAAGTAATTTTCTTGGTTAAGGATGTTTATTTTTTATTGAAAATCTAAAAATTTTGATAAAAATTAATTTTCTTGTCTAATTTTTATTTTTTATTAAAAATTTAACTTCCATCTTTGCTCAAAATTAATAGAATAGTTAGACATTTATGTATTTTGTTAAAAATTCCTTCCTTATAAAAAATTTCATCTTTTTGTGGAAAATGGAGCTGTTTTGTTAAAATTTTTTGTTGAAAATTTATCTCTCCAAATTGAAAATTTATTTATTATGTTAAAAATCTAAATACTTTCGTTGAATATATATATATATATTTTTTTGTTAAAAATTCATCTTTTGACTAAAAATAAAATTTTTTAATTTTTTGTTGTAAATCTATCTTTTTGAAGTAAAAAATCAACAATTTGGTTGATAATTTATGTATTTTCATGATAATTTGTTTTTTCGCGGTATAGAATTAATGTTTTTCATTAAAAATTTCTATTTTTGAATAAAAATTTATTTTCTTGGTTAAAAATTAATTTTTTTTTAACTTTCACATTTTTCTTGAAGTTTATATTTTTAGTTGAAAATTCATGTATTTTTGCTTGAGGTTAATTTTTTTTAGTTGATAATTCGTTTTTTTCGGTAGAAAATTAATTTTCTTGATTGAAAATTCCTATTTTTGTTAAAAATCAATATTCTTCAACTGAACATTCGTTAATTCTGGTAGAAAATCAATCTTCTTGGTAAAAAATTCTTTTTTTTTTTAGTGGAAAATTGAATTGTTTTGTTTAAAAATTGTTTTCTTTCCTTACAATTAATTATCTTAACTATAAATTTATTTTTTTGGTTTGAAATTGATTTTCTGAATAAAAATTTTACTTTTCAATTTGTTCTTAAAGTATATGATTTAAGTTGAAAATTCTTTTATTTTGTTGAAATTTTTTTTCATAAAAAATAGTTGTTTTTTTGTTATAAATTAATTTTTTTACCCCTGATTGGAACTATTCGATTTTTTGTTGAAAATTATTTTTTTTTTCGCGTTAAAATTACACTATTTAGATAAAAATTTATTTTTTTATTATTAAAATCCAACTATGATATTTTTGCTTCGATTTTTTTTCGGAAAAATCGCCTTTTTTAGTAGAAACTTATTCTTCTTGGATGAAAATCCATATTTTTAATAAAAAATTAACCCTTTTTTGTTAAAAATTCGTTTCTTTTTAGTAAAATATTTTCATGTATAAAAATTTAGCTGTTCTATTTTTGTTCAAAATTTATATTTTTCAATTGACAATTTATGTATTTTGTTAAAAATTCGTCCTTTATGGAAAAATTCATGTTTTCAGTAGAAATTTGAACTGTTTTGTTAAAATCTCGTTTTTTTTTGGCTGATAATTGATTTTTTTAACTAAAAATTTGATTATTTTTTTATTTTCCAAATTTTTTTCTATAAATAGAAGTTTAATTATGTTGGGAAAAATTCATGTATCTTCTTGAAAATTTGGATTTTCAGTGAAAATTTATCTTTTTAATGGAAAATGAAACTTTTTCAAATAGTTTATTTTTTTATACAAATTAATTTTTTTGACAGTAAATTTAATTTTTCTATTTCTTATTAAAATTCATCTTCTTTAAGCAGAAATTCAAGTGGTTGGATGAAAATTTATGTATTTTGTGGAAAATTAGACTTTTTTGTGAAAATTTATCATTTTAATAGAAAATTGAACTGTTTCGTTAAAAACTTATTTTTTTGGGTTGTTAGTTGATTGAATTAAGTGAAAATTAAATTATTTCAATTTTTGTTGAAATTTTTTTTTAATAAAAATTTATTTATTTGGTTAAAAATTCATGTATTTTCTGTGAAATTAGACTTTTTTGTGAAAATGTCTCTGTTGTGGAAAATTAAACCATCTTTTTTCCATAAAAAAACATTTTTTTTGTCAGTAGAAAATAAACTTTTCTTTTCCTAAAAATTCTAACTTTTGAATAAAAATTCATTTTCTTGGCTAAAAATTAATTTTTTTTGGTTAGAATATAACTATTCTATTTTTTCTTGAAGTTTTCTTTAGTTAAACGGATTTTGCATAAGGTTTATTTTTTTCAAAAGAAAATTCACGTACTTTGTTATAAATTTGTTTTTTTTTTGAAAAAATTGATTTGATTAAAAATTCTTATTTTTAGACGAAAATTCATTTTTATGGCTAAAAATTAATTATTTTTTTTTGTTGAAAATTTAACTATTCTATTTTTGCTTAAACTTGATTTCTTTGGATGAAAATTCATGTATTTTGTCAAAAATTCTTATTTTTGTATGAAAATCCAATTTCTTGGCTAGAAATTAATTTTTTTTTGGTTTGGAAAATTTAACTATTCTTCTTTGCTTAAGGTTTATTTTTTTAGTTAAAAATTCACGTATTTTGTTTAATATTAATTTTTTTTGTCAGTAAAAAATAAATTTTTTGATTGAAAATTCTTATTTATGTATGAAAATTCATTTTCTTGACTAAAAATTAATTTTTATTTGTTTGGAAAATTCAACTGTTCTATTTTAGCTTGAAGTTTATTTTTTTAGTTAAAAATTTACGTATTTTGTTAAGAATTTATTTTTTTTTGTTAGTAAGAAATAAACTTTTTGATTAAAAATAATTATTTTTGTATGAGAATTCATTTTCCTGACTGAAAATTAATTTTTTTCTAATTTAACTACTCCATTTTTGCTTGAAGTTTTTTTTTCTTTGAAAATTGACGTACTTGATTGAAAATTTGTTTCGTTTTGTTAAAAATTAATTTTTATGA
>JAUELO010000010.1:569953-591316 GCA_032357855.1 Amphibolips quercusostensackenii | reverse complement strand
TCTTTAACCATGAAAAAATTTTAGAAAAATAAAAGAATATATATATATATATATATATATATATATAAAAGTTAATATTTTAGCTAAAAAAATATATTAATATATATAAAATAATATATATAATACATTAATATATATATAAAATATATATATTTAACCAAATAAAAAAATTTTTAAGACAAAAAGATAAATTTTTAACTAAAGAGATGATTTTTCTACTAGAATTTAGAAATTTTCAACCAAAAAGATAAATTTTTAACGAAAAATGTAATAGTTGATATTCCTTAAAAAAATGTTTGCATTTTAAATAAGAACAGTTTAATTAATAAAAAAAACGAAATTTTAATAAAATGATTGAATTCTTAAAGAAATATTAAAATTTTTAAACTAAGAAGGTCTTTTTTTTAAATCAAAAGTGGAATAGTAAAATTTTTATTTAAAAATAGATTTCTAAATGAAAAACGATAACTCTACAAAAATTTGTATTTTTAACTACTTTTCAAATTTTCAAGACAAGAAGACAAATTTTCTTTACAAAACAGTAAAATTTAAAACCAAATATCGAAAGATTTAGTTCTAAAAATTATTTTTTTTAACAAAAAAGAAATTTTCAACAAAGTAGTTTAATTTTCAACCAGAGATGGATTTTGTACTAAAATTATAAATCTTCAACTAAAATTGTTTTTTTTTTCGTAATGTCGAATACTTGATTTCTGAATAAAAAAATTAATTTTTAAATAGAAAAAAGTAATTTTCGACACAACAGTTGAATTTTTTAACAAAATATTTCAATGTTCAGTTAATAAATTATTTTATAATTCAGAAAAGAAGTTTTCATTACACAAGTTCTATTTTCAACTAAAAAGACAAATTTGGAAAAAAATAATTAAATCCTTGACCAAAAAGTATTTTTAAATCAATAAAAAAAATTTTTATTCAAATGATTCAATTTTTAAGTCAAGCAGACGAGCTTTTTAAAAAAAGTTGAATTTTTTACCAAATAGCCAGATTTTTTTTCTGAGAGATTTTTTTTTACAAATAATTGAAAAGTTAGTTTTCACTTGAAAAATTAATTTTTTTTATGAAAATCGAAGTTTTATACAAACCAGTAGAATTTTCTGCAAACTTGTTGAATATTTAAGTTCAAAAGACGAAATTTTACAGAACAGTGAAATTTTTCAGCAAATAGTCAAATTTTAAGTTAAAAAAATCTTTTAATTCAATTTAATATTTCATAAATAATAGTTAATTCAAAAAGAAAAATTAATTTGCTACCTTAAAAGAAAATAAAAAAAAAATAAATTGTCAAGAAAATAGTCGAATTTTTAAGCTAGAAATGCTTACTTTTCACAAAAAAATGGAATAGTTTAATTTTAATTTACACCAATTTATTTTTGTTTAATTGTATTAAACAAAAAACAATTAAATTAAATCCTCATTGAAAAAAGATTTTTCCAGACTTTTTGGTTTAAAAATTTATTGAATTGTTTACTTTTCAAGCAAAAAAGACAGGAAAATAGTCGAATTTTCAAACTGGAAACAACATTTTTTTAAACCAAAAGTGGAATAATGAAATTTTCATTGAAAACAATTAATTTTTACAAAAAAACTTATCTTCTACTATGAAAATTCCACTAAAAATTAAAATCTTTTAGTAAAAAAAAATTTATTT
Source organism: Amphibolips quercusostensackenii (assembly GCA_032357855.1). Taxonomy (NCBI): domain Eukaryota; kingdom Metazoa; phylum Arthropoda; class Insecta; order Hymenoptera; family Cynipidae; genus Amphibolips; species Amphibolips quercusostensackenii. The sequence goes on along the minus strand of JAUELO010000010.1, from coordinate 589,644 downwards.
TAATTTGAGGGGGACTGATCAATGAATTTTTGAAAACACATAGTAGTAGAGTTGTACGAAACAAAAAAAAAAAAATTAATTGAATCCTCAACCAAAAAAAAATTTCTCATTCTTTTTGGTTTAAAAATTTAACAAATTTTTTAATTTTCAAGCAAAAAAGACAGAAAAATAGTCAAATTTTTAAACTGGAAAGGCCAATCTTTTATTAACAAAAAGTGGAATAGTGAAATTTTTATTAAATATGCATATTTTTTCAACCAAAAGTGAAAGAGTTAAACATTTTGATTTTGAAAAATTTTTTTTTAAATAGAAAACTTATTTTCACACAAAAGTTTAATTTTTTACTGAATTGCTGAATTCTCAAGACAAAAAGACGAATTTTTTTTACAAAGTAGTTAAATTTTTTAACCAAATGGCTGAAGTTTCAGTTTAGAAAATTATTTTTAGAACTAAAATCATGAACTTTCAATCAAAAATATAATTAAAAAAAAAATTTAATTTTTGTTACCTTAACAGAAAAAGTATTTGCATTTTGAGTGAAAACAGTTAAATTAAAGCAAAGCAGATGAATTTTTAACAAAATAGTTGAATTATTCACCTGAAAAGATTTTTCAATGAAAAAAATATTTTATTCAAAATGTTAAATTTTTAACAGAGAAGATTAATTTTCTCTCCAAAAAAGACAAACTTTTAACAAAATAAATGAATTTTTAACCAAATAGTAAAATATTTAATCTAGAAAGATAAATTTTGAACAAAATACAAAAAGGTAAATTTTTATTTGAAAAAATTAATTTTAATAAAGAAAGATAAATTTTCTACATAACAGCTGAATTTCCTATAAAGCGGTTAAGGTTTCCACCAAATATTTTAATTTTATACAAAATTATTGATTTTTCAAGAGAAAAAGAAGAATTTTCAAATGAAATATTTTAATTTTCGAACCGAAAATATAAAGTTTTAACGAAAAATTAAATCAAGAAATTTTTATTTGATCAATTTAATATACGATAAAGACAGGAATTTTCTGTACAAAACAGTTAAACTTTCAACATTAAAATGTTAATTCTTAAGAAAAAAGTTCACTTAACAACTAGTTGAATTTTCTAGCAAATTGTTCAATTTTCAGCGAAAGATCGAGAGAGCACATTTTCAGTTAAAACACATAAAATCTTAAAAAAAAAGAATTTTTAAAAATGTAGGTAGATTTTCAAAAAAGAGATGAATTTTCAACTAAAATTATATTTTTTTCAAGAAAAATAAATTTTCAACTAAATAGTTAAGCATTAACTCAAATAGTTAAATTTTTAACTAAAAAAGACAAACCTTTAAGCAAATAGTTGAATCTTCAATTATTTATTTTTAAAAATTATTACTGAAAATAAGCCAGATTAATTTAACCTAAAAAGACAAATTTTAACAAAATAGCTGAATCCTAAACAAAATAGATGAATTTTCAGCAAAACAATTGCATGTTCTATTTGAAAGGATTAGTGAAAAAAAAAAAAAATTTTAACAGAATACTTGAATAAGCTAAACTTTTAACCCAAGAAGATGAATTTTTAAGAAAAAATAATAACTACTGACCAGCAGACGAATTTCCAAGAAAATACAAGAATTTCCAATTAAAGCGTTAAGTCTTTAGCTAAAAATGATAAGGTTTGAACCAAAAATGGAATAGTTATTTAGTTAAAAAAATGCAGCCAATTCAATTAAACTTAGAAAGACCAATTTTAACATAATAGTTGAATCCTCAATCAAAAAGATAATTTTGCAACAAAAACACGATTAATTTTTTACCCATGAAGACGAATTATCGAAAAAATAAAGAATTTTCTACAAAATAGGTAAATTTTCGACTTATTGAAGATACATTTTCAACTAAAAAAGGCATAGTTAAAAAAATAAAAAAATAAATATTCAACTAAAAAAGATTTTAAAACAAAGTTATTACATTTTTAACCGAAAAAGATAAGAAAATGAATTTAAAATAAAAAAGTAGTTCAACTTTCTATTAAGTAGTGAGATATTTCACCAAAAAATATAAATTTCGAAACAAAATAGTTGAATTTTTAACAGAAAATACTTTTCTTTTTTTTGCAAAGCAGTTGATTTTTCAGCCTCCCCCCCCCTCAAAGCTACGATTCTTTTTCAAATTTAATTTTTTTCCCAAATAGGCACATTTTTAAAGTTGCTTAACTTCTAACCAAAAAATTGAATTTTCAAGCAAAATTTTTGAAAATTCTTGCTCATAAAATCTTTCAAAGTAATTTAAATTCCAAAATTTCCTAAAACTTGAGAATATATATTTGATAAAGAATGGCTGCCCGTACAACATTTATCCAAGGAGGAGAAGTAAGGAGAAATAATGAGAGGGGAAGTAGGTATGGTAAAGGGAAGTTAGGAGACAGCAGGTAGGGGAAGTGAGGGGAATGTATGGAAAGGGAAGTAGTGGAAGTCAATTAAAATAAAGGGATGTGAGGTAAAATAAATGCGTAGAGTGTCGGTAAAGGAAAAAAGTTCAAATGAGTAGAGCTAGCAGAAGTGAGAGGAGGGAAGCAGTGTAAATAAGAGAAGGCAAGGAAAGGAATAGGGGGGGGGGGTGAAATATGGGGTCAATAAAGAGATAGGAAAATAAAAAGACAGGTGGTAAAGAAAGTGAGGAAAAATGTTGAAAGGGAAAGAAGTGAAGGTCAGTGGAAATAAAGAGATGTGAAGTAAGGAAAACGAGAAGAAGGGAGGTAAAGGAAATGAGCGTTAATCCGGGGGGCAAACACAAGTAAGAATAGGTGAAGTTGCGAAAATTATGAAAGGGATACAAAGGAAAAAGTCGGGGAGCAGATGTAGGAAAGATAATGGCCGGGGAAACAGGGTAAATAAGGAAGTGGAAACAGAGAGAACAAGGGAAGGGAAAGTAAAGAGAAAGGGAGAATAAGAGGAGAAGAAGTAAAAAAATGACAGTACGTAAAATGAAAGAAAATTAAGTCAGAAGAAATAAGTCAAGTGGGTAAAATGAGGGGAAGTGGATTAGGTGGAGTAGGGAAAACAAGAAAAAATAATAACAAGAGAAAGAAGAAAAATATGGGTGTATAAGTAAAGAAAAAGTAAAGAAAGTTAACGTAAATGAAAAGATGGAAAGTTGGGTAAGTAGGGAAAAGAAAGCAGAAAGAGTAAGAAAAAAGAAAGTTACTGAAGTAATTCGAAATGATTTAGGAAAGGCAAAGTAAAGGAAATGAGTGTAGGTGAAGTTAAAGAAAATAAAGGGGAGTGAATTAGGTTAGGTTCAAGAAATGAGGGAAAATTCGGGGAAGTAAAGTAAGTAAAGTAAAAAAAATAATAAGAAATAATATTAGTAGAAGTAGGAAAAGTTAGGAAGGAAAATAGAGGGACTAACAAAATAAGAAGTAGTGGAAGGTTAATGAGGGGAGACAAAGCAGGAGAAGTGACGGTACGTATATTGAAAGAAAATTAAGAGGGAGAGAAAACATATTTAAGGTAGGGGAAATTAAAAAAAATTAGGCAAAATCAGGAAAGATAAATGAGGTGGAGTAAAAATATAAAGGAGATATAATGAGAGAGGAAGTAAGAGAATAAGGCAGAATATATATTTTATAAAAAATGTCAATCTGTCCAACTAAAGAGGAGAAGTAAGGAGAAATAATAGGATAGGAAGTAGGAAAAGTGAAAAGAAATCAGTAGACAGTAGGTGGGAAAAGTGAAGGGACATGATGCAAGAAGAAGCAGTGGAAGTCAATAATTAAAAAGAGATGTGAAGTAGAGGAAATAAGAAGAGTTGAGAAAGAAACAATAAGTTTAAGTGGGCGGAGTTAGCAAAAGTGAGAAAAGGTAAATTAATGGACATTGATAAAGGATAGAAAATAAAAATAGAGTTTGCAGATGTATGGGAAATGAAGGGATAGAAAAATAGGAGATAGGAGGTAGGGAAAGTGAGGGGAAATGATGGAAGGGAAAGAAGTGGATGTCAAGGAAAATGAAGAGATGTAAAGTAGGGGAAAGGAGAAGACGGCAGGAAGAAAAAATAAGTGTGAGTGAGGGGAGCTTGCAGAAGTGAGAGAAGGTGAAGTAATGAAAATAGTGGAAGCAAAGCAAATAAAAATAGAGAAGATGTAAAGAACATAATGAAAGAGAAAACAGGGGAAATAAGGAAGTGAAAGCAGGTGAAGTCAAGTAAGGGAAAGTAGATAGCGAGAAAAAGAGAGAGGGGAAATTAAGGTAAGACAAAGTGTGGAAAGCGACAGCACCTACAGTAAAAGGAACTGAAGGTAGAAAAAATAAGTAAAGTAGAAAAAAAAAGAGAAAATGAGGAAAGTGGTTTTAGTGAAGTACCGAAAACAAAGAAAAATAATGTGCAGAATAATAAGTGAAACAGTAGTAAACAAGCGAAAAACAGTAAGGGACTTGAGGGAAAATGAGCAGATGAAGAAAACGAAGAAAAAGCAGGGGAATTGAGGGAGGAAAAAGTTAGTAAAGTGAGAGAAAATAATGTTGGAAAAGCATAGTAGAGAATATAAGGGTATGTAAAGTTAAAGAAAATAAAGGGAAGGTAAATAAATTAAGTTAGGGGAAAAAGAATTAATATGGGGTTGTAAAGTGACTTATGTTGAAAAAATAAGAGGAAAATACTAAGAAGGGAACTAAGGAAAATTAGAGACTCAAAACAAGGGAAATAAAGGAAGGGATAGTATAGGGAAAGAAGGGAGAATAAGGAGAGGAAAAAAAGAAGAAGTGATAGTACGTAATGTAAAAGGAAATGAGAAAAGAGAAAATAAGTAACGTAAGGAAAATGATAAAAAATAAGGGGAGGTAAACTAGGTGAAGTAGGGAAAACAAGGGCAAATAATAGGAGTGGAAGTCAGGGAAATAATGGGCAATAAGAGAAGGATCAGTACGGAAAGTGAGGCTAAATCAGAAGATGGAAAGTAGAAGAAGTGTGGAAGGGAAAGTAGGGGGAGTAAGAGAAAAGAAAGTTTGTGAAGTGAGATCAAATAATAGAGGAAAGGGAAAGTAGATAAAATGAGGGTAGATGAAGTTAAAGAAAATTAAGGGAAGGGAATTCGGGTAAGTTAGGAAAATGAGGTGAAATCAGAGTCAGTCAATTGATTAGAGTAGAGAAAATTAAAGGAAAATTAAAAGTGGAGGAGTACGAAAAATTAGCGTAGTGTAATTATGGAATGCTAGAATGAATGGTGTGAATGGAATGCTAGAATGAATGGTGTGAGGGAAAGATAAAAAAATTATGAGTCTGAAAGTAAAGGAAATTAGGGGAAATAAAGAAAGGAAAATTGAAAAAAGCGAGGTTGAATTAGGAGACAGAAAGTAGTGAAAGTGAGAGGAAACGAGGAAAGGAAAAGTAGTGGGAGGAAAGAAAAATAAGGGTGTAGGAATTAGTGTAAGTGAGAAGATGGGAGGTAATGAAACTGAGTATAGATACGGGGAGACAGCAGAAGTGAGGTAGGGTTGAAGTAGTTAAAATAATAGGAGGGTAAAAAAGAATAACAAGAAAAGAGGGTGTAGGAGAAGTGAAGGGAGGGGAAGAAGTGCAATGTGGGAGGGAAATAAAGGAAAGTGTGGAAAGGGGTAGTCAGGGAAGCGAGAGGAAATGGAAAGAGGTAAAGTGATAAAAGTAAGAGAAGTTGAAGTAAAAGAAAATAAAGGGAACCGCAATTTTGGTGTCATAATTTTCCTGCATTTGTTTTTTTGGACGTAGAGAGTGTAAGTAAAGTAAGTTAGGGTAACTGATAGAGGAAACAATGCAGGAAATCAAGGGTGAGGGAGTAAGGAAATAAGGAAAAATGAGCGAAAATAAGAAGAGGAAAAGGAGTGAAAATAAAGAAAGGGAAGTAAAGGAAAATAAAGTTAGGGAAAGTAGGGGAAATAAGGATAGGAAATCAGGAGGAGTGAGGAAAAGGGATGTTAGTAATGTAGAGAAACCTAGGAGAAATAAAGACAGGAAAAATTGGACAAATTAAGGATAGGGATGTAACCAAAATTAGGAATGGAAAAGTAGCGGAAGTAATAGAAAAATTACGGTGGTAGAGATAGAATAGATAAGGAGAAATTAGGTAGAGGAAGTGTAGGAAGTGAGGGGAAGTACAAAAAGTGTCTAGAAATGAAAGTATGTGGGGAAGAGGGAATGAGGACTAGAAATGCGAAGCAGAGGAATGGAAAAGCTGGTAAAGCGAGAAAATAAAAAAAGAAGAGAAAAAAGAAGTTAGATCTAGAAGAAGTATAAAAAATAAAAAATTATTTTAAAAAATGCGTGTGTGAAATATTCTTTATATAATCTTGTTTTTAAACGTTTTGTCACATAAGGCGTGTCTTCTTCAGAACTAATTTTTTCCATAATAAAGTAAAATTATTTCAACAAAATAAATTAATGTTGAGTCTTAGTCATAAGCTTAATGATTTAAGAATTATTATTAACAGCATTAATTACCTACAGTAAAACAAATATTGTTCTTCTTTACCGAAGTTTGATTTTCAAGATATATAAATTGAATAGAGTCAAAAAAAATAATAAAAGTGTATCATGTTATTCAACAAATTCTGATATTTCTATTGCGTAATAAGTCATTAATGGTCCCTGTAAATTATATATAATATTATATAAATAAAGTTATTTTTTATTATTGTAGTAATTAAAATTTTTTCTCTTCGTTTTTCGACATTATTGTTGGAAGACTAGCTTGTGTGAAAAAATAACTGATAATTAAAAATATTTTTTATCAGAATTCTTCATAAGTGTGTTCCCTTCATCTAAAAAAAATATGACGGCCATGATAAGTAATTTGTGTTTCACCTTAATAGTGGTTTTTCCTAACTCTATGGGTAAATAAAATTAAATCTATAATTAAGAGCACATTATTAATTACAGTATGCCGTAAAATCTTGCTATTTTTCATACTCTAAAGAAAAAAATTACATTTTGTTCATAAAAAACTATTTATGTTCTCTTAGAGTGTGAGCGAATCTATTTCACAATGTAATCACAGACAAACTAGGACTTAAGTAAACTTGCGGTCTAAGTGAAAATTCGTTTTTCTGTGTTTAGTCAAAATATTTACTAATTAGATAGTTAACTTATACAATAATTAATTTTCTTCTCCTATTTTTTTATGCAGAATTAGCTTGGCCACAGAAAGAATCTGCCGTCCATCCTCTTCCTTTACAACTTTATAATATTACCCATTGCGAAAGACTTTTTGACGCTGGACGAATGTTTACCTTAGAACCAGGCTTCTACGAGGTAGGATTGGATGAGGATCATAAGTACATAATTGGAAAAATCTCAGCTGGACATCTGTGTGCATTCCTAGCTCCAAGAGCGGATCTTCATAATATCTATGGAAGAGTTAAAATACGTCTAATTGGCCACACTGTGAAACAGATTGTACCAATAATGGATGAGGATCCTTTAAATCATCGTTTCCGCAAGCCATTTGGCATTAAAGACATTCTTTTTGTCGAGATACCCGCATAATTTGATTTTAAAAGATTGCGGCCCATGCAGATATAACGCATTAGCCGCACTATTAGTACAGTAACCCATTTTTGAGATAGAAAAAAGTAATTTTTTTAAATTTTCTTGTTTCCACTGCACGCTTTTTGATTGCATTTAATTGTGAAATTGTATTGTTATCATGTATGTACATTTCTGTATTTTTATAATAAATCATCTTCTGATTACCATTCCTTGACATATTGTGTTGTTCTTTTATTTATAATCAGACCGATCAGCCGCGACTTCTTGTCCGCCATAGGACTTACTATCTATTCTTGACCATAGTTCGAAAGTGTTTTTTAACTCCTTTTTTTTATGATTCTGCTATCACAGATTTAAAATACTTTCATTGTGACCTTCTCTGCTGCAATATAATTTAGTATTTGATCCTAACCATAGTTCGAGTGGGATTATTAACTCCTCATTTCCTATCACTCTGCTGTCGCAGAGTCGAGAATCTTTAGTCGCGAATCCTTAGTCGCTGAAGAGTTACGACTTTATGGCTGATATATGATTCACTATCTATTTCTGACTATAGTTTAAATGAGGTTTTTAACTTTCTATTTCCTATCGCGCCGCTGTCGGAACGTCAAGATTCTTGGGACGCGACTCCTTGGCAACATATAATTTACTTCATATTCCTGATTATAAATTAAGTATCTCTTTTAACTTCCAATTTCCTATTACTTTGCTGTCGCAAAGTCTAGATTCTCCAGCTGCAACTTCTCAGCTGACACATGATTTACTATCTATTCATGACCATAAATCTATTGTGTTTTCTAAATTCTGATTCCCAATCAATCTGCTGTCGCAGAGCTTGACTCTCCTATCGCAGAATCAAAATTTTTTAGTTGGGACTTGTTAGTCGCTGAAGAATCACAAATCCTTAGCTGGTATATGATTCACTTTTTATTCCTGACCACAGTTTGAGTGCGTTTTAACTCCCCGTTTCCTATCGCTCCGCTGTCGCAGAGTTGAGATGCTTTAGTCGCGACTACTTAGCTGCTATATGATTTACAATGTATTCCTGAGCATAAAACTAGTGCTTTTTTTAACTCCTCATTTTCTATTAGTATGCTGCCGTAAAGTAGAGATTTCTTACTTGCCACTCCTTGGCTGCCATATGATTCACTATTTATTTCAGACAATATTTCAAATGTGGTTTTTATCTGCCTGCTTCCAATCACTCTGCTATCGCCAATTCAATATTCTGCAGTCGTGACACCTCAGCCGCCATATAATTTACTATCTATTCCTAACCATAGTTCAAGTGCGTTTTTTTAAGGTCCATTTCCTATTACTCTGCTGTTGCAGATTCAAGATTCTTTAATCGCGACACTTTGACTGACACATTATTTACTCTCTATTTCTGACCATAGTTCAAATGCGATTTTCAACTCCCCATTACCTATCACTTCGCCGTCGCAGAGTCAAGATTCTTCAGACGCAACTCCTTGACAACATATAATTTAATTTATATTCCTGACTATAAATTGAGTGTCTTTTTCAACTTCCCATTTCTTATCACTCTGGTGTCGCAAAGTATAGGTTTTTTAATTGCAACTTCTTAGCGGACATATGATTCACTATCTATTTCTGACCATAATTCAATTAAGGTTTCTCAATCCTCATTCCCAAATTCAAAATTTTTTTGTCGTATCTCCTTAATCGCTGAAGAACTACGACTCCTTGTCTCAAATATCGTTCACTTTCTATTCTCCACCACAGTTAGAGTGCGCTTTGATTCCCCGTTTCCTATCAATCTGCTGTCGCAGAGTCGAGATTCTTTAGTCGCGACTACTTAGCTCCCATATGATTCACAATGTATTCCTGACCATAAAACGACTGCGTTTTTTAACTCCCTATTTTCTATCAGTCTGCTGTCGCAGAGTCGAGATTTCTCACTCGCGACTCCTTGGCTGCCATATGATTCACTTTTTATTTCAGACCGTATTTCAAGTGCAGTTTTTATTTCTTCATTTTCTATCACTCTGCCATCGCCAATTCGAGACTCTTAAGTCGCAACTTCTTAATCGCCGTATAATTTACTATCTATTCCTGACCATAGTTCAAGTGCGTTTTTTAAACTCTCATTTCCTATCACTCTGCTGTTGCAGAGTCGAGATTTTTTAATTGCGACACTTTGACTGCCATATTATCTACTATCTATTCCTATCTATAATTCAAATGCAATTTATAACTCTCCATTTCCTGTCAGTCCGCTATCGCAGAGTCAAGATTCTTCAAACGCAATTCCTTGGCAACATATAATTTATTTAATATTTTTGACTATGAATTAAGTGTGTTTTCCAACTCCCCATTCCTTATCACTCTGCTGTCGCAGAACTTGACTCTGATATTGCAAAGTCAAGATTCTTAAGTTGTGACTCCTTAGTCGACGAAGAATCACGACTCCCTATCTTAAATATGATTCACTTTCTATTCTTGACCACAGTTGAAGTGCGCTTCAGCTTTCTGTTTTCTATCACTCTGCTGTCGCAGAGTCGAGATTTCTGACTGGCGACTGCTTGGCTGCCATATGATTCACTATCTATTTCTGACCAAAGTTAAAATGCGATTTCTAACTCCCCATTTCTTGCTACTCCGCTGTAGCAGAGTCAAATTTCTTCAGACGCGACTCCTTGGAAACATATAATTCAATTCATATTCCTGACTATAAATTGATTGTGTTTTTCAACTGCCTATTTCCTATCACTCTGGCGTCGCAAAGTCTAAGTTCATTAGTTGCAACTCCTTAGCGGACATATAATTGACTATCTATTCCTGACCATAATTCAATTAAGGTTTCTAAATCTTCATTCCCAGAGTCAAGATTTTTTAGTCGTGACTCCTTAATCGCTGAAGAACTACGACTTCTTGTCTCAAATATGATTCACTCTCTATTCTTCACCACAGTTAGAGTGCGCTTTAATTCCCCGTTTCCTATCACTTCGCTATCGCAGAGTCGAGATTCTTAAGTCGCGTCTACTTAGCTGCAATATGATTTACTTTGTATTCCTAACCATAAAACGACGGCGTGTTTTAACTTCCTATTTTCTATCAGTCTGCTGTCGCAGAGTCAAGATTTCTTACTCGCGATTTCTTGGCTGCCATATGATTCACTGTTTATTACAAGCCATACTTTAAGTTCAGTTTTTCTTTCCCCATTTTCTATCACTCTGCTACCGCCATTTCGAGATTCTTTAGTCGCATTTTCTTAGCCGACATATAATTTACTATCTATTCCTGACTATATTTTATGTGCGTTTCTTAAACTTCTATTTCCTATGACTCTGCTGCTGCAGAGTCGAGATTCTTCAGTCGCAACAGCTTGACTGTCGTATGCTTTACTATATATTCCTGACCATAGTTCGAGTGTGTTTTTTATCGTCCCGTTTCCTATAACTCTGCTATCGTAATTTTGAAATTATTTATTCGTTTCTATCAGACTTCCTTTGCAGAGTTAACATTTTTTTTTCCAAGATAACCTTATAATTCATTTTTAAGAGCATGAGCATAACAAACTGGTACTTTTTCCATTTAAAATAACATATTAAAACTGCAAACTTCAGAAGGCTTTCATGTAGTATTTATTTTTTTGTCTTTATTTGCATTAGCCGAACTTGAGAAAGGTGATCTACTTTGAAAATTAAAAAAAAAATAGTTTAAGTCGAATCTAAATGTATAAACTACATGCTTTTTATGTAAATTTATTTCCGATTTAGAACGCCAACATAACCAAAAATTGTTAAAAGTTGTAAATATTCTGTGATACTTAAAAAATAAAAATATCATTGATTTGCGTTGAATTGAACGTTATCGTATCTTCTTAAAATACTAACATTTCCATTGCGTAGTAAGTTCTTCTAATCTATTATTTTCTTGTATATGAGTAATGAAACACAAATAATGCAGAAGTACTGATCAGATTGTGACTAATGTAATACACACTAAATCATTTTAAAGAATAATAATTAGTTAAATAATAATCGAAGTTCTCTAAAACTGGATTTAATTTATTCAAAAAAGAAAATGAAAACCGTGATCGCTTTTGTGTCTTACACCTTAGTTCTCCTTCCTAATTATACAGGTAAAAATAATAAAAACTATACTTTCAAGTGCATTATTAATTCTAATAATAATTTAATTATTAAAAAGTTACCAAGTAATGACTACTCTTGGATAGAGAGAAAAATCTTATGATATTTCTGCTAATTTTCTTAGAAATGTTAAAATCTTTGATATCCTTTGCTGCCCCTTACTTTAATTTTTCCAATAATGAAACTTATTAAATAATACTGTTATCGATTCTGCAAAATTCAACAGCCGAACTGTTGCACTGTTTACAATTTGATGAAATTTCGTACAATTTTTAGACTGTACACTTTGAAATTTACCGCCATGTCAGGCGCCCTCTAGTCTCCGCGTCTGGTATTTTCCTTGAAACTTCTTTCACTGCGCATGGATGACGTCAGCAACCAGATTTTTTACTGTAGGCGCGCTTATTTAAAATGTTAAAATGTGCAAATTAATTGTTTACAACGATTATTGATTAAAAAAATATTTGATGTAATTCTCAGATTAAAGCATAGACATTTGAAGTTAAAGTTAAAATAATTATTTAATTTTACTCTTTAAAAATAAATGATCGATTTAAAATTCAAAGGAAGGAATACTTCTTCACCACAAATATTGACTTGATATAATTTATAATATCTTTATACACTTTACAATTGTTATTTGTAGTAAGCAAATGATTTGCATATTTATTTACTTTAAATGTGCGCGCCAACGACAACCAATTGGGTTACTTTCGCGACGCATGCGCAGTGCCAACAGATCTATGAATGGGAAGCAATGTTTTCAGCGGTTGATAAAAAATCTGATTAACAAATAGTAAAAACTTGCAACAAAACGAAAATATCTAACAAAAAGATGAATATTTTAGAAAAAACCGCAATAATAATAATGATTATTATCAATATAATTATAATAATTGTCACAAGAAACTCGCAAAACTCTATTTTTCACTCATGTGGTTTTTTCGGGACACTGTAAAACAGACTTATAAAAATTAATTTTATTTTATGAAAAAAAATTCATCATGTCTTTCTAAAAGTAATAATCTTTCCATTGCGTCAGGAGATATTTTAGTCCTTCAAAATTGTACATAATGGTGTCATAAATCCGCAGGAAATCTGCGACATCATTTTATAAATAGACCAAATTAATGAAATACAACCTATGTAGAATGTCCAATGAGGTCATGACAAGTGATATATAAACCGAAATTCTAAAAAAATATTCATTTGTTACACTGTTATCAAAGTTCTTTAAGCGTGGGTTTTCTTAATTTAAAAAAAAAACGAAAACCATGATTGTTATTGTGTGCTTCATCTTAGTGTTTTTCCCTTATGCTATAAGTAAATATAAAATTTTTTTTTTATTAAACTGCAAGTAATAATTTCAGTTTATTTATTTTCTATTCGAAATCTTATGAATTGGAATTTTATTTAAAATATAGGATTTTTAAACCAAAAAAGTGGCTTTCTAAAAAACCGTTGTATTTTTAACCAAGAAAATTAATTTCCTAGCAACAAAAATGAATCCTCAACAAATTACATACATTTTCAACCAGATAGTTAAATTTCTAGTCTAAAAAAAGCACTTTTTAATATAAAACAGAAGAGTTAAGTTTTGATTTAAAAAATTAATTTTTAATAAAAGAGCAAATTTTTCTGAAAGATATTCAAATTCTGAACAAAGAATGTGATTTTTAACCAAGCAATAAATTTTTGAACCAAATAGTTCAATTTCAGTTACAAAATTAATTTTGAACCAATAAAATTGATTTTTGAAAAAGTCGTTAAATTTTTAACCGAGAGATGAATTTTTGATTAAAAGTCTAAATTTTCATCCAAAAAATGCGTTTTAAAAAAAGTAGTTTAACTTTTGATTAATTTGTTGAATTGTTCACAAATAACGTAACAGTTGAAATTTCAACATAAAAATATTTTATTTTCCAACTCAAAAATTTATTACCTAATTCAAATAGTTGTATTTAAAATAAAAAAATTAATTTTCTAAAAAAAATATAAATTTATAACAAAATACTTAAATTTCAGACCAAAAACCTAAATTAAAAAAATATTAAATTTCTACAAACAAAAAATTTAAACAAAAGACATCAATTTACAATAGAATGTCTAGCCTGGAAGATCTAGTCTGCCCCAGGACTAGCTCTTATCAGCTGTCAAAGCAATTGAAAAAATTAGAGGAGTACGGCTAGTAGCTGACCAGTCTTTTACTAATAGCTAATCAGCCAATAACTGAGGGCTGACCATATTAGACTCAGGTCAGACTATCTGGTCAGCGTCAAGAGTGAAAACCAGACCATTTAGTCAGAGTCAAAACTAAAAACCAGACCGTCTGGTCAGCGTCGAGACTGTAAACCAGACCAGCTGTCCAGCGTCAAGACTGGGAACCAGACCATTAGGTCAGCGTCAAGACTATAGCCAGACGATCTGATAAGAGTCAAGACTTGAAACCAAACCATCTGGTTAGCTTCAAGACTGGAAGCCAGACCATCTAGTCAGCGTCAAGACTGAAAACTAGACCATCTGGTTAGCGTCGAGACTGAAAATCGACCAGCTGTCCAGCGTCAAGACTATAAACCAGACTATCTGATCAGCGTCAAGACTATACGAGACCATCTGGTCAGCGTCAAGACTGGAAACCAGACCATCTGGTCAGCGTCAAGACTGGAAACCAGACCATATGGTGAGAGCCAAGACTTGATACCAGACCATTTGGCCAGCGTCAAGACTGAAACCCAGAACATCTGGTTAGAGTCAAGACTGGAAACCAGACAATCTGGTCACCGTCAAGACTAGAAACAAACAGGGTTGGTCTAGGCTAGGCAGGCGCAGAAATGATTTTTCTAGAATCGAAATAAAATTAAAAGAATTTTATTTCAGGCCTATACTAAATTTCTTATCCACGAAGTACAAAAAATTTAAAATGTCCTTAATGTAGATAGGTTTTCCTTCACTAAGCGCTAGTGACTAACTCAATTTTAGAAAAGTGTTCCACTAATGATTGGAACAAAATTACTAATTTAATTTACCTAAATATTTACTTATTGGATATATAATTGAGTCATGAAATAACTAATTTTCTTTTTGTACTTGTTTCACACAGAATTAGTCTGGGGACATAAAGAAGATGCAGTGCATCCTTTGCCCCTGCAACTTGCTGTTCATTATTACGAAGGATTATTTACTCCAGGTAAAGCTTACCCTTTACCAGCCAGATTCTGCGAAGTAGGACTGGATGAGAACGGCGAGTATATCATCGGACTCCTTTTTCGTAGTTATTTGATTCCATTCGTGGCTCCTGCAGCGAATCCTCATATTGTCGCTCAAAGAGTTAAAATACACATAAATGGCGATAATGCTAATGAGATTGTACCAATATCAAAAGATGATCCTCTGAATACTCAATTTCGCCAAATATTTGGGAAAAAGAACACTCGCGCTGCCGAGATACTCCCAATAGTTCTGCCTTAAGAGTACAGTAGGACTCGCTGGATTGGAACGACCGGGTCACCACCTCCGATAATTCTTGATGCGACGAGTTCTGATCCAACAGATACTAATTCCGGCTCTGGCTTTATTTTTTAAAAATTAAAACTAAAAATTTCAATATGTAACATGTACAGTAGGACTAGCCTGATCGGGACCGACCGGGTATCCATTTTTGATCACGCAGGTCGCAAAAACAGATCTTAGCTACAGCTTCTGGTTGCAATGTATCTCAAAATGTTTAGAACCCTTATGTTCAACAGGCCGTTACGAGCCGCTTAATTTTCTTACATTGATAAAAAATTACTACAGTAGGACTCGTCGGAATGTAGCCAAACGGTTATCTTCTTTCGACCACGCAGGCGCATTGCGTGGCGTTAGCTGCAACACTGTGCGCATGCGCCTACTTATAACGACTAGCGGAGAACCTTACAAGTACGCACCTGGGTATTACGTAAAATAAAATTTTTTTTTGGGCATATTCAAAGATTCAAATAAGTTTAATGGTACTTCTAGCATCGTTCGAGATCGATGGCTAAGGACAGGTGCTCCTCTAAACCTGCTTTTTATTTCATTGTTTACAGACGTATAACGCATTAAAACGTGTGCACGTCGCGACTAGAAAAAACAGTTTTTCAAAAGTGTATTGTTTTTGAATAGAGCCATAAAAATTCGTAAAAATTTCCTGTCATTTTGTATCCGCCATTTTGTTTGTTTTTAAACTATTATCATATTCGTAACCAGCGACCCTGAAAACCTCAAAGTGATCCTGTTTTCGTAACAAAATCAAAATTTGTTAGAACACCCCTCCTATTTTGTGTTCGCCATTTTTTAAAAAAATTATATCAGATTCATAATCAGCGACACGGAAAACCCATAAGTAAGAAAATTTATCGCAAAATAATAACAATAATGAATTATGGCTAGCTTTTCGGGATTTTTGGCCACTGAGCGACGGGTCCTACTGTATGTACACTTGTGCGTATTTTCATAATTTTTGTTATTTGAATTACTTATTAGTTTATCATTGTCAGCGAAAAATATTACACTATAAGCGGTACTAATTTTCTTATCTTCATCTGTATTTGTATTGTTTATTATTTATGCAATTGCGCACAATAAAGCTTAAGAAAAGTGTTTATTAGAAAAGCAATTATTATAGTTTATATTATACTTAGATGCCACCTTTTGAAAAACAATAAAAATACTATAAAAAAAATTTGCACCTTTTCTGATAACCTGATTGAAGGGATCCATACGTTGAGAAGCAGATCCACATAAATCATTTCTGTAGGATTCGAAAGCACGACGCAACCTGATGAAACTGCGAATGCATTAAGATTGCTCACCTCAGTCTATTTTTCACGCTTGGGTAAACAAATCCCCTTTTTCGGCCCAATTGCTCCTCTCATCATAAAACTGCGAAAGTTATCAATTCTTAAAATATCGTCAAACGGGGCTCCTCATATTGGGGGTTGAGTGTAGTTAAATTTGTGACAAAAAAGAATAATAATTTTTAACGGGAAAAATTAATTTTCTGAATTCTCTCCAATTTCCTGATTCTTTCTATTCAAATAAATACCATAATATATACATGAATGTATCCTTTTTCGATCAAGAAATAAAATGTTATTATGTCTTTCAACAAATACTGATATTTACATTACGTAATAAGTTATTCTAGTTTCTTTGAATTGTATATGATAATGTCACACATCTGGAGCAGTTTCGCGACTTTATTGTAGAAAAACAAAACTTATCAAATACAAATAATGTAAAAAGACCAATAAGATCGTATTTAGTGTAATGTACGCTAAAACATTTTAGAGAATAATAACTTGGTACTGTTATCGAAGTTCTTCAAAGTGGGTGACCTTTATTGAAGAAAAATGAAAACCGTAATTGCTATTGTGTGTTTCAACTTCGTGCTTTTCCCTAATCTAATAGGTGAATATAATTTTTTCTATAACTTAAACTGCCCTGATTAAGTATCTTCAAAATCGTTAAAACAGAAATCATTCAAAACTTCTGAAAAATAAATGAACTTGAATTCATTTCCAAAGATTTCTGAAAAATCTTTGGAATTTTCCTAAATCTCCTAAAATCTTTGAAATTGCTGGCGGTCCCATAAAATTCCTTTGAAAAATTTGTTGAAAGAGCTCAAAAAATTTGGAAATATACATTCTAATTTAAAAAATAAGTTTGGAGGCTAGAACTCTATGTCTAGGCCTATCTAAATGATAGAAAAGTGAGCCAATGATAATTGGTAGAAAAATACTACAGTAGAACCCGTCGGATAGGGGCGTACCGGGTATCCACTTTTGATTACGCAAGTCTATCGTTTGACATTCTAGCAGAAAATTCCTGTACACAAACCTCGGAAGATCCTTGACATGCTTTTGGACACGATCCTGCACATGGACCTGCACAGGTAATCTTGACGGTTTCTGTGCAGAAATTTGGCAAAGGAAACTGTACATGATCCTGGGATTGAACCTGCACTGACAGATGAACTTTTAACTGATCGAGTACAGGTTCCTGTAGAGGTTCCTTTGAGAATTAAATTGAGGCGCGGGTTCCTGTACGAAAACGCGTATGGTGAAGAAACCTGTACAGGATCATTAAGAGATTAGCTTGCGTGCAGGTTCCTTTTCAGGATCACGTACAGTTTCCTTTGCCAAACTTCTGCACAGGAACCGCCAAGATTACCCACAAAAAATTTTGTGCAGGTTCGTGTCCAGAAGCACGTCCAGAATCCTTCGTGGATCCTGTACGAGAATTTCAGCTGGGGTGTGCTGCAATTCTGTTTACATGCTCCTCCTTGACCCTGTCCTCAGTACGGCAAGTTTTGATCCGACGAGTCCTACTCTGATTCGAGTAGTCGAAATATTTATTAAATCGGTAATTAGTTCACATAATTATTTATCTTTCTTTGGCTTATTCTTGCAGAATCATCTTGGCCACATAAGTCTGCCGCCGTACATCCTTATCCCATTCAACTGAATGTTCATTATTACGAAAGTTTAATTAGTCGAAGTCGAACTAAACGTTTAGAAGCAAGGTTGTGTTCTGTAGGAGTAGATGAGAATGGAAAAGATATCATTGGACTTGTTATACGTGGATATTTGTTTCCATTCATGGCTCCTAGAGCGGATCTTCAAAATGCCTATGAAAGAGTTAAAATACGCATAAATGGCAACAATGCAAACGAGACTGTACCAATATCGAATCAGGATCCTCTGAATAATCGATTTCGCAAGCCATTCGGGCTCAAGAACGTTCGTTTTGCCGAGATATTAGCCTGATACAATTTTAAGAGTGTGCGGCCCATGCAGGTACGTATAAGGCATGGGCCGCACTTATAGTAGGTTACCTATTTAGTGGATTAAATTTTTTTAACCTAATGTATGCACTACCAAATTTTCTATTAAATTTATTTGTGAATTTGTTTATTTATTATATACAGTTTACTTCAATTATTCTATTTATTGATCTAATTATAAATAAATAAAGTAAAGAGGAACCGAAATAAAATCTTTATATCATGACAAGTATTAGAACAAACAGAAGTTTCACAACAGGGATAAAGGAAGATCAAAGTTAAAAAGAATCTTGAAATATTTAAGACGGAAGCGGCAAAACTTTTTGACATTTTTACATGCAAATGTCAAATAACAAATGATTTCAGCTGCGGTAAGCCTCTAAATTCCTGCACTTGTTCATGTCTTATATCTATTGACTGTAAATGCGTTAAAAAAGACCGCGAAATTCCTTTCATAGAAAGGAAATTTCTTTATGACCAAGGAACTGCCTGAATTGAAAAGATTGGTTTCGTAGACGTACTTAAAATTGCTAAACTTGTTTGTCGCGTTTAAAAAAATAAAAAGATTAGACTCAGCATGACATGCTCGGGCTCTTCTACTTCCTCTGTTGCCGATTTAAAAGGTATTTCAAATAATTTATAAAATGATATCAAACAGTTCAATGTAAAAAGTACACCTGTTATACAAGAACCTGTCACGAGTCTAACATTTACTCTCAGTCGATCAAAATCGTACTTCTAAGCACCTACTACTTCGCAAATGCATATTGCTGTGCCACTCTGTCACTGAATCAGACTTCACCTTTGTTGCAGACGATAATAAAATCAGGAGAGAGAAATCTGGGAACACACAAACCCTCCAGGGTGTTCGAACAAAGTTCATATCGTTCACTTTTCTTTACTTCTATAAAAAAAACATAAGACCTTGTTTTAAGAGGAAATCGCTTGAAGCATTATAGCAAAACCGTTACAGCAAAACATATATCTATCTTCATAGAACCTGATTTTTAATATATATAACTCATGTGGCACCCACCGCTGCTACAAGCAAAGGTATCACTGAAATCAAGATGACCTATTTAAGCAAAATGGAAGTGGACCTTAGTGAACTTCTTCTAGTCGGTTGTGATGGTACTGTAACTAACACAGACTGAAAAGGTTTAAATTATTAGACTCATAAAAATGCATTTAAAAAGGCTAGTCCAGTAGATCATTTGCTTGCGTCATTCAAATGAATTACCCTTGCAACACTTATTTGAACATT
>JAUELO010000010.1:532202-544720 GCA_032357855.1 Amphibolips quercusostensackenii | reverse complement strand
CAACGAGACTGTACCATTAATGATTGAGGATCCTGTAAATAGTATTTTCGGCAAGAATGGGGAACCAGGGAAAATTCTTCCTGCTGAGTTTCATTTTTAATGCTACCAGTATAAAATAAAGTGGGCATCACTGGGTCGCAATTCATTTTAAACTACAGGAATAATTAAAACGTATGTTATCCATAAACAAAAAGTATTATTAAAAGTAATTGCACCAGTAAAACAGCGCAGCAGTCTTCTTTATTCATAACATGTACCCTAAGGATTTTCATGACCTCCATTCTTACTATACTTCCGCATACATATTTATAAAAGCTCAGCCTTACTATTTACAGATATTAACAGCTATTTACCTAAACTCTTATCTCTAGATTCTTATTTCAATTCTTATTTGATAGCGCAATTTAGGACCTCCTTTCTATCATTCCTTTTCATTCGCTTCTCTAGCCCCTTCCAAGTTTTTCATATACTCTTCCCCAAATTTAACATCCTCTATAATTTTTACCACATTCTCTTGACAGCTCTCTTTATCTTCGATTCCTTTCCTACATACTTCCAATACATGCTACCATGTTGTTCCTTCCCATTCACAAATTCTGCACTTTCTGTTCTCGTTCTTTTCCCAATACATCTCTTCCTTTACCTGTTTACTAATCTTAATCTTGATATTCTTGACGATCTTCGCTCTCCTTATCTTTTTTCTAAATACTTTGGTACTTATTCTTTTCTTATCATCTTATACCATTTATTATATTTTGATTTCTCAATCATCCCTCATATTTCTATTGATTGTCTTTCTTCATTTCTTTTTTTTTCTCTATTACTCCAGTCTCAATTACTCTAGTCGCGTCTTCTATATCTCTATCATTGAAAATTATTCTTCTTTCTTCTTCCTAATCCGTTAATTCTTCTGCGTTTTCTTTTTTTTCTTGCACCTTTATCACACACTTTCTCGCTAACACCCCTTCCTTTCCTTACCTTAGCTGCGACTCAAATTTTCATACCCTCTTTTAACTCTAGTACCTAATTTATCTCTTTACGCTTCTTCTCTTACCATATAACCCGGCGTCCTCCAGTCATGTCCCTTATATACCTTCCCTAAAAACTCTGAGTCTCTTCCCTTTCTTTTCATCTCCATACCTCTGCTCCGCGAACTAATATCGGCTATACCAGCCTATTAAACAGCTTTATTCTCCTTCAAATTTTTCAACCTTTTTTTCCTATTTTCTATATGTGGATTATTGCCCCTGCTGCTTTTTTTGTCCTATTCTATACAAGAGCTTTATTTTGTCAATTTGTTTCTAAGGTATATCCTAGATACATAAACTCTTTTACATATGCCAGTGTATTCATCTTTTCGTTACCTATCCTGACTCTTCCCCATTCTTTCCTGTTTATTTTTTGTTTAAAGTCTGATAATTATATATTAAATAAAATTTTGTTTATACTAGCTCTCCTATCTTTACCCTGCTTTTTTTTTAAATTTCTATACTCTTTTTATCATTCCCTTCTTGACTATAACTTTTTTATCTCGCCGCCGTCTAATAAGTGAAATTTTGCCTTCAAATCCACAAACATTGCGTCACATATACCGTCACATATACTTTATACAATGTTGGCATTAGTGTCACTGCTCTATAATCTTTAACCTACTTTTTTTTCTTTCTTCACTATAGATACTTCTACTGCTTCTTACTATAACTTTGGCAACCCCTTTCTTGTGCATAATCTATCGCACATTATCTATGCTCATTCCTTTAATTGTGTCCCCATATATTTCCAGACTTCATCTGGAATCTCGCCTATATCAGGTGCCTTTCTATCTTTTATTATTTCTAACGCCTAGGCTTTTTCTTCTTTTGTTATTTTATTTTCCTTATCTTCTTCCCTACTATATTTGCCTCTTTTCCTAATTTTGCTCTCTAGCCCTCCTACCAAATCCATAAAATATTTTTTCCATTTCACCATCTCAATATCCTGGCTTACTCTTTTCCTTCTTTTTCTTTTTTTATTTACTACCTTCTAAACCTCTCTTTTCGTCCTTGCCTTCTCTAAATCTTCCTCAAACCTTCTGTTTTCCTTCTTTTTCTTTTAACCACACGACTAAATATACTCCTTTTTTTCCTATATTCTTTTTTACCACTTTTTGCTTTTCTCTTTTTTCTTAACTCCCTCCCGACTTTTTTTTCTTTTTGCATTTCCTATCCCATTTATTTCTATTACCTTTTTTACTAACTCCTTTCAAGCTTATGCACTTTAATCCTCTTTTAATTTTTTCTATCACTATTCATATCTCCTTGTCTACATTTCCCTCTCTTATTTTGACATAACTGACACTTTTTTGAAACTCTTCTTTTCCTTTTATTAACCAATTCCGTTTTCCCAGTCTATTTACATTTAGCCCCTTTTCATATATGTTGTCATTACCTTTTTTTCTAATGGCATGATTATAGAAGAGTGTCTTAATCTAGATAATCTTTTACCTCTTATTTCGTGACCTCCTCTCTTACCTCATTGTCCAGTCTTACATAAGCAAGTACCTTTCCTGTTCTCCCAATCCCCTTTCTCCTCTATCTTCTGTTTCTGCATTTAATTTTTTTTCTATAATAAGCCTTATCTCGTCTTAATATTTTTCCATTAGTTCTTTAATCTTCTCTGATTTTTTCTGCATATTACCGTTTACATAAGCCCCAACTATCTACTACTTCTCTTTTTCCACCTCTACCTCTTTTACTATTAATTTTTTGTTTTGTTATTTCGCGCTACTCATTTTATTTATCCTCTTTGCATTTTAAACTTGCCACTTGTAACCTTTTCGTAAACCTTCCCTTACTCTTTCCTATTTCTTTTTACCTAGTTATGTCTCCGCCATTACTACTTAATTTTATTGCGCCAAACGGCTTATAAACTACCTATCCTTTATTTGTTATCCTGCTATATTCCAGTGAAATATCCCTCATTCTTCCTTACTTTCGTTTCTCGTTTTTTTTGTTTTTTACTATTTCTTGTTTTTCTATATTCCGTTTCCTTTACTTCTAGTTTCTTACACCTTATTTTATACTTTCTCTTTTCTTTTTTGGTTTTCAGCCTACTGCACACCTTCTGTCTGTATTCTGCTATACATAACTCATGTTCTAAATCCCATCCTTCTTTTCTTTTCCGCTGTTTTCATTTCTTCAGTTTCACCAGTACTATTCTCTTCCATCTTCGCTCTTTTATTCCTACACTTTGCACTTCCTCTATCTGTACTTTAGCATCTATCCTTTTTGGTACTTCTTCTACTTCTTTCCTTATTTCCTATCCCTGCAATTAGAGTCTCTTAATCACTATGTTTCTTTTTCTTTGTGTTTTCTTTCTCTTTCTATTCTTTGTTCTATTTTCTTAGCCTTTCTTTCGTCTTATTCCCACTCTCCCTACCTCCAGACTCCCGGCTTGAGCTTTCTATTTCTTGTATCCTACTTTACAACTTTGCTATTTTTCTATCAAAGTCTTTCTGCTTTTCTAATTCGTTTTCAGAATTCTGCATCCTTTTCGTCAAATTTTCTCTAACTTTTTCCCGTTTTTCCATTTCTTTTCTGAACTCGAACATGTCTTTCTAATTTCTTGTTGTATTTTCTCTTTCTTTTCTTTATGCCTTTTTTCGTACATCTGTATTACTTCTATCATCGTTTTATGAATTTCATCTTATTAAATTTTTTACTTCTATTGGCCTTTCTTTGTTCAACTTTGTCTTCGACTCTCTCCTTGTTTTCCTTCCTTTCTACAGTTTGGTCTTTTTCGGGTGGTGTTTTGTAAATTTTTGAATTTTTTAGGGCAGATGCTGCTTTTACATTATTTTCACTCCTTCTTCTCTTCGCCCTATCCTTCTTCCTATTTATAAATAGCTCTATTTAGCCAAAACTCTCAGCCCTTAATCTACCTTTTCTTGCTGTCTTTTTTATACTGCCTTTTTTTAGATTCACGTTTCGGCATGCAGAACACTTGCTGGTCTGAATCCTTTTTTTCTTTGCTATCCCTATCTGTCGCCGCAACTCGGCTGCACCTGTTCCCCCACACAGCTCCTCAAACCAAACAAACCTAACCTCTTAGTCTACCCAAACAGTCTTAGTCTCAGAAATTACCAATCATCTCTCTACTTCTATTATTTTTTACGTTCAATCTTACACTTGAAAACTCAAACACTTTTCTCACCAATTCACATTAAATTCTACTAAAAACACGCTAAAATCAGCACAGCACAATGATTGCAACCTAGCACTTTCATGCCGAAAACAAATGTTAACAGCGCAGCAATCCAGAACCGATATCATTGACGCTAAGATATATGATGACGATTTGATAAACAAAACATTGGCTATGTACATGGGCGTAAGTTTCACCAAATCTAAATATAAAAAACCTCTGATCACATCAAAGCTTTCAATCGGGAAATAAACAATTGCTGTTTAACAAAAAAGTGTTATCTGTGAAGCAAAAATGTTCTCCTGATTATAGTGATGCTTCAGTATTCATTGTATCGTACGTACCTCGTAACATTAAATCTTCAGATAGGAAAGTATTGTGGTGGAACAGTCGATTATTTTCTGTAAAATCATGCTTTAAACCCATACACTTCAAACACACAAACCCTAAACCCACATACCTCAAATCCGCGCACCCCGAACCCTTACACCTCTAGCCTATTAACTTTAAGCCCTGCAAAAACCTGAAATCTACACACACCGAATCCTTACACCCCTAACATACCAGCCTCAAGCCATGCAAAAACACTAAATCCATACACCCCGAAACCTTAGACCCTAAATTTACCAACCTCAAGCTTTGTACAAAGCCCAAACCTGCAAAATCTAAACCTACTTACTTCAAATCCACATACCCCTAACCCACGCACCCCAAATCCACACAGCCCAAACTCACCAACTTTGATCACATGAAACCCAAATCTACACACTCGAAGCCCACACCCCCCAAAACCACCAACCCTTAACTCTCGAACCGCAAATTCATTTACCCTAAGCCCATAAATTCCAAGACCACAAACCCTGACCCACACACTTCAAACTCACACAGACTGAATATACCTTTAAATTCTCAGCTCACGAACATGATACCTATATACTGCATACTCACACATCTTTAACTCGTATACTTTGAAATTTTAAGCCTAAGCCCTTACTCCCTAACCCCAAACACCCCAAACTCACTAACATAAAACCTCTGAATCCTAAACCTACAAGCCCACAAACCCCAAGCCTAAATTTATACACCCTGAACTCCAACCTTAGGCCTACAAGTCCTAAGCACAAAAATCATATGCCTTTAAACCTTAAGCTTCCAAAATTAAAATCACTTACCCTAGGTCTACAAATCCTACTCCCAGGACTCGAGATTTTTGAAGTTTGATTTTGTTTTCGTATGAATTATGTGAGCTTGAAATTAGGATGGGTTTCATAAGCTGAAGGCTTGTAGGTTTCAGATGTGTAGATTTAGGGTGTATAAGTTTAGGGTGTGTAGATCTGGAGTAAGTAGGCTTGGAAGTAGGTGGGCTTAGGTTGTGTGGATTTAGGGTTTGTGCAGAAATTGAGGTTGGTGGGTTTAGGGTGTGTAGATTTGGGGTGTTTTCAGGGCTTAATGTTGGTGGGTTTAGGGTTTAAGGTTTCGGAGTGTGTGAGTTTGTGGCTTGTGCAGAGCTTAGGGTTGAAGGGTTTAGGGTGTAAGGGTTTAGAGTGTGTAGATTTAGGGTTTTTGCAGGGCTTGAGGTTGGTGGGCTTAGGGTGTAAGAAATTTGGGTTGTGTAGATTTGTGGTTTGTGGGTTCGGGGTTTGCCGTTTGCGGTTTGTGGGTTTGAAGTGTGTAGGTTTGGCGTTTGTAGGTTTGAGGTGTGTGAATTTGGAGTGGGTAAGTTTCAGGTTTTTGAGCTCAAGGTTGATGAGCTTGCAGTTCTCATTCTAAGGTTTTATAGGCTTGCGGTTTGTGTACTTGGGGTCGTAAGCTAAGGGTATGTAAGCTTGGGGCTTGCAGGCATAAGATTATTGGCCTCAAGTTCTCTGGGTGTTAAAATCAAGGAAGGATTAATGAAAAAGTAAAGAAACGAAGAGTAAAAAATATGCTAATGACATATGTGAATCTGGACCTGTTCCGACTTTTTTTAATTTGCTTTAAATCCTGACACGCTGGAACAATTTCGCGACCAGATTTAAGTTCAGCAACCCAAAAACATATGGTGAAACTATTTAGGTCTTAGTAAACTCTCAAAAATATTTTGTGGTCCTGTGTAATTGCTGTCAACTTAAAAAGGGATTGAGAAGATATTTCTGGTTAATTTTGTAGTATAGTTGAGCCTGCTCGGTAAAAGGCGGCTAAAATTTTTTCATAAAAATTTTTCTAATCGTTAATAGTTCTTGTAACATCGCGAAGTATCATAGCATAAAGTCATTGAAAAGATATTTTTAGTTGAGTTTGCAGAAATATTCGTTTTTTGAAGAATAGCTAAGCTTAAAATAAGTTAATAAAAATGGTTCAAGTAAATTCAAAATAGCATTATTTCACAAATAATCGTGATAAAACATTAACTTCTTTCACATTTTATACAAAGTCTTTAGATTTTGATAAAATACACATTGTCAATATAGATAAAATATACTTTGGTAATTTTTCTTTTTCGAAACCTTTTAAATTAAGGTTGCTTCTAAATTAATCATTTGTTTAGTAGTCCAATACCCTGGTTTAGTAGTGTATCAATAGCAAAAGTTAGACCTTGCGCTCTAACTTTGTACATTGTCGTGCTATTTTCAAAAACATGTATGTGTCATTCAGGAAGGACCTCTGTGAGGCCACCCACTAAGTGACATAGACCTGTAAATCTTTACGATTTATGTTTTGAAACTATTTGTAGGATTTAAAAAGTGTACGAGGATAACTCTATGTGTAACACTGAAATTATTGGTTGGCCTAGGCAATTTAAACGCTTTTGTGCTGCAGTAAAAAGTGACCACACCTCTGATAGTCACGCAACGGTCAAAACACCTCAAAATGTGTAACGAGTGCAAGTAATAATTGCTGGAAATAGTCGCTAAGCACTTAAAAAGATAGAAGATAAACTCATGATGCCACAAACTATTTTTTTTAAATTTAAACCGAGATTTGTACATGCGCTGTGTGCCAGCAAAACTCATTGTATAGCTGCTGACGCAAGACAAAAAGGATGTTCTTGTGAAAGTTTAATAAGGCGGTTCAGAATCAATCAAATGAGAAACAAAAATTTTTGCACTAAAAAAAATTTCTCTAGAGCAAATAAAGTGTGCCAGAGTCGAGTCTACATGACGGTAATAATTGCGGTTTTCTTTGATAAGAATAGTGTTGTGCACCATCGAAGTAGCAGCTATTAGCTATTTTAAGAGGTGACTTTAAGAAGTGCTTGCGAATGTGGAAGGATCGTTTATAGAAGTTTATGGTTTTCAAAGTGGAGTACATCAAAGAGGATATTATCGCTATTGACGAGAATTAAATTCTAATCCTAGTACACTAAAATGTCAGATGCTTTCTGAACAAAACTAGTATATATCTGCATGGGCCACACTAGCAGTAGTGTTAAAATGGTTTTTTGATTTTTTTCTGAATTTGATGGAAGTAAAGGTTCTATGAAATGCTAAAGGCCATCATTGAGAGCACTTGTATAATACATCGCTCACTTATTTTTGATACATTAATGACACAAAGCTATACGCTATTCCTATACTTGCATGCTACGCTAGAGTACTGGCAGCAGCTTACAAGATGATTTCATTAAACACCTGTTGCATCGTGAGAAACTATATGGACCATTAGGAACCCGACTACTAAAAAGATGTAGAATGGCAGATACTAGCCTCAGGGAATCAGCCGTATGCGACTATTGTCACCTTCAACGCTTGCAGCCGCTGTGTAAAGACAACAGCGGTAACATGCGGACTTTAATCTACACCATGCTCCTAATTTTGTACCTACTAAAACATCAGCGCAAAAAATTGCAAGCATCGAATTTAATTAATTTACTTACGTTAATCCAATCCTTTATATTGATGAAGATGTCACGGTCGTATTGATGTTTAAGGGGATTCATGGTAGTGCTGTCTAGACACATATCTAGTCCATTTGCATTACCAATATGAAAGTTTTTAATGATATAATATTACGAAAATTTGTAAATAGTAAGGATGAAATAACACTAAATATGTAGGTTGCATATAATAATTAAAATTTGTTGTTTTAATTCTTTAAACAATCAAAGATGCTTGACCAATCTTGGACCTTGGCTGAAGCAAGGATAGACCAAGATGGAATTAATGATAAAAAAGATGGGATAAGACCTGGACCAGAATTAGTTTCTTTACTCATATACAGTATATTTTTAAAAGGAAATGTACCCAAACAGCGTTGATTGCATACATTGAATTTGATAGAAATGTTATGTGTTTTTTTTTAATTTAAAAATAAGCCACCCTGCTAGTGAAATACTGCAGGGAAAATGTTCCGTTCTCCGTCAATCTTGCCGAAAAGACCATTTAGAGGATCCTCATACATCAGTGGTACAATCTCTTTGGCAGTGTCGCCATTTATCCGTATTTTAACTCTTCCATATTGATTATTAAGATCCTCTCTACGAGCCATGAACGGAAACAAATGTCCAAGTAGGCATAATCCAATGACATATTCGTGCTTCTCATCTATTTTTACATAACCATGGTTTCGTACTAAATTTACAGTTTTACCCGGAGTAATGAAACTTTCATAATAATAAATATTATGGATTTGAATAGTAGAAGAATGAACTGTGCCGTCTTCATGTGACCAAACCAATTCTGAAAAAAAGTATGAGGAGAAAATCAAATACTGTGAGAGCTCAGTAAACAAAGAATAAGTCAATATTTTTAGTAATCAAATAGGTACATTTCTACTAAAAAATAATGACATAGATTTAGAGAACAGCTGCAATTATGAATGCTCTTCTAGTAAATTTAGATATTGTTATATTTACCTATAGGGTCAGGAAAAAGCACTAAGATGACGCACAAAATGCAAGTCACGGTTCTCATTTTCTTGAAAAAATGGAAACCAGGTATGAAAATTGCTATTAAAGACTGAGTAATGAATATTCTTCAATATGTTTCACTGTATCAAAAACTTGTTGCCATCTCGTTGGTCCTTAAAAACTGTCCTTAAAATATTTCAGCGTATATTACATTTGTCGCGGTCAGATGACACCAGTCGCAACCTCATTGGCGGTTTGGAATTATCTTCACTGCACATATACTGCTCAGATTTATGATATAATTGTGTGTAACAAAAGATTTACAAAAATTTTATAGCATTTAATTAAGCATTGCGTTGTTAGTAACAAAAAATGTTAAAAATATTGCTATCGAATCTTGAGAATATTTCCGTAATGCAATTTGTCATAGACAACATACAAGACCTTCATAAGATTTTTCAGAAACAGATAAGTATTTTAGACAATAACATACCAGTTTAAAATATTTTATGACACTTAAAAAGCATCGAGAAAATTTCTTCAAAAATTTTTATAGGCTATTGACCTAAATCGGCTCATAAGAAGTACTGAAGATGTTTGAAAAGAAAATTGTATCATGTTTATAGAAGAAAACATCCTTGCTATTTAAAATTCAACAATACTATACCATATGTTATATGTTATGTATTTTTAAAAAAAGAAATGAGTCAGATTATAGTACACTAAGGTATTTTAACGAATAGTGGTCTAGATCTTGTCACATTTCTTTAAAAAAAAACTAGCATCTCTTGCATTTTTGATGTTTGCATGCACTGCTCACGCTGATTGCGTGATTGTTTAAATCAATTAAAATTTTCTTAACTCCAAAAAGCGTCACGGCAAAAAGTCATTGAAAAGATATTCTCAGTTGATTCCGTAAAAATATTTTAGCTTATTTTTTAAAGGATAGCCAGAAAAATAAACAGACTAAGAATGCATTTGACAGCAGAAGCATTTGTTGCCTCACTTTGATAGTCGTTTTTGCTTTTTTTTGTAATCTGCTACCGCACAATCTGGATTTTTATTAGCAGCCAATTAATTTACTTTTTTTTAGATATGGAAGTGTACTTTATGTCACTGTTAGGTATAAGTCAAAAAACATAAAGCGTTATCATGTTTGTCAAAAAATATTTTTATTTCTATTTCGTAATATTTTTTTTCCATATTTCCCTTTAAACTACACATAGTAATGTCGTAAATCTAAACTGTTTGCGCGACTTACAAGCTGACTAAAAGATGATTTAAATACAGATAATTTGGAAGGACTTATAAGATTGCAAAAAGTTTCTGATGTACTGAAACGTGTTTAAGAATGCTCTTCAACATATAAAAAATATTTTTCTAACTAGTAGCATATTTTGGTAATTATTTTCTTTTATAGCTTTTCCAAATTATAGAGTTAATGGTTTAAAACCTGTTGAAAACACGTTTTGTAATCCTTCTTAATGTCACTTAACACTGTCATAAATTGAAAGTATTTGTACGACTTACGTAAAAAAGAAAAAGATTATTTGTACCCAAATAGATTAAAAGGACCAATAAGATTGCGACACGTTTCTGATATACTAAAACATAATAAAAAATATCCATTAGTTAGTCTGTGATAACAATTTCCATAAGTGTGTTTCCTTTATGCCGAGAACATGAGAGTGGTGATTTTTATTATGTGCTTCGTCTTAGCGCTCTTTCCTAATCCTATAGGTAAATAAAAGAATATTTGTAACCATAAGCACATTAATCATCAAAACTGTTCACTAATTCGTTTTCTATTCTGCCTATACAATAACTAGTTTTCTACTTGCGATTTCTTTTTGCAGAATTAGTTCATCCGCACAAAGAGGATGCAGTTTTTGATTCTCCGATTCAAATTTATAATATTTATTATCGCGGAACCTTATGCAGTCCAGGTGACGTTATTTCTCTGATAGGAAACTCTTATTATGTAGGAACAGATGTGAAACGCGAGTATGTTATTGGAGTGTTTCCACGAAATATCAATCATTTATTTCCATTCATGGCTCCTAGAGTGGATCTTGGCAATAAATATGGAAGAGTTAAAATACGCATAAAAGGCAGCATTGCCAACGAGATTGTACCAATATATATTAAGGATCCTGTAAATAGTTTTTTCGGCAAGAAGAGTGACACACAAAACATGCTTCCTGCCGAGTTTCACTTCTGATTCAACAAGTATAGGGTAGATTGGTAAATTGTATGCAATTAAGTGACATAAATTAAATAATAAAAAGATAAACGAAAAAAGCTGTTCATATTTTTAATATCCAATATTATTATTACATAAATTAAACACTGTAATTATTGTTTTATACCTTCCTCGCTGCTGTCGTTAGTAGTTAAAATAGGTAGGTTTAAGAGCATCTGAATCTGTGAAACAGTGACTGGTTATTTACAAACAATCAGTAACTGAAATTTTGCAAAGGCAGATTAAAACCATAAGCAATTTTTATTTAGGCGGCGCACGTTGGGTCAGAGGTTGCCCAAGTTCTGGAACCTTCTAGAAATTTTTCATTGTAGGGGTGTCAATTGATGTGGATCCATTACCTCTAAGACTCTTATTCGTTTTACATACTGAATCACCTCAGTCGTTAAACAGTGATCGAAATTTCTTAAAAGCTGGAACGAATTTGTGTCGAACCTTTTTTTTCGAGCGTTTTCTTTGTCGTTGAACTTTCTAGAAGCATAGATATATGTCCTAATATCTAAAGTCTTTGCAGAAAAGGTGAATCGATATTTGTAACTTTCACCTATGAAAAAACATATTCAAAATGAAATGTTTCGAACCTTCTACAAACTTTTTTGTGAAAGTGATCTCTGACGATTTTCTATTCGTCAACGTTTTCAGATGGACTGAAGTATGTCCTGTTTTCCTGATATGTCATCTACTTGAAGATGCATCGAGGTAGTTGATCATAACGACAGTTAACTCTGATATTTAAAGCTTGAAGAAACAAGTGCGCGCAAAATTTAAAAATGCAACCTTATAGGGTTTGTAGAAGTCCGGTGCTAAAAATAACAATAGCGAGCAATATTTCTAAATAAATGATGTCTGAATGTATGCAACGCTATAAGGAACAAAATTCTTTTGCTAAAGGAAATTGATGTTGGTCTCACATACATTTCTCTAGAAGAATTTCTTTTTTATTTTTACGGCAAGTTTTCTTAGAATTTCCACCAAATGACTAGCTTTGCACAAGTTATGCTATTCAAGACATAGAATAGCAAGGCAGAGGTCGACAAATGCAAGGCAGGATTACTCTAGCCCTCGCGTTTTGAGCCAAAGGAAGGGAGCCAAAATTCAAGGCCTTGAAAGCTTAAGGTCTCAAAAAGAAAGGCCTTTCTTCGGCCTTATCTTGAAGACTTGAGTTTCCTTCAGCAGACGTGCATCTTTTCTTTGCTGAACCCGAGGCCTGGGAAGAGCGACTGTTTCTGACATTTCTGCCAGCTCACA
>JAUELO010000010.1:497598-510328 GCA_032357855.1 Amphibolips quercusostensackenii | reverse complement strand
TTCCCTATCTTACTCTATACTTCATCTACCCTTGTAAATCTTTTACAGTCTTTCTATCAATCACATCTATTTTTTCAATCCCATCTTCTCTGAGTCATCCTATCCCTTACCAGCCTGCGTCAAGCTTTCTCTATCTCTTTCTCAATATAAATTTACGTCATTCTTTTTCAATCTTCTATTCATTGTCTCATCCTATCCTCCATCTATGCAAATCAATTTTTTTTCTCTTTGTTGATCTAAATTCACGTCCATCTTTCTTAATCTACTCTTTCCTATCTTTTTGTATCACACATCCATAAACGTCTGTCTTTTTTTATCTCATTGTCAATCTTTCATTCCTTATTCCATCCTATCCTTTACCTATGCAAGTCAATATTTCTCTATCACTTTTTTAATGTAAATAACGGTTAATCTTTTTCAATCTCTTTCCCTTCATCTTATCCAATTCTACTTCTATCAATTTCCATCTTTTTCTATCTTCATGTCGAACTTAATTTACGTTACACTTTCCTAGTACCTTCTTAGCTATCTCATCCTATTCTTTGTCTGTCAACGTGAATCTTTTTCAATCTTTTTATCTATCTAAATTTACGTCCTTCCTCTTCAATCTCCTTTTCTCTATTTCTCCTATGCTTTTACTATTCAGGTTAATCTTTTTCTATCTTCAATACACTCTCTGCTGTCTCATACTATTCTTTTGTCTGTCAACGTCAATTTTTTTTTATTTCTTTATCGATGCGAATTCACGTACTCCGTTTTCAATCTTTTATTTATTATCTCATCATATCCCTGATCTATGCAACTCTAACTTTTTCTACCCTTTTGTCAGTCTAAACTCACATCTATTTTTTTATTCCTCTTTTCTCTATCTTACGCTATCCTTTATTAATCTTTGTCAATTTTTTACAATCTCTTTATCAATCACATCTATTTCTTCAATCTTATCTTTTCTAAGTCATCCTATCCTTTACGAAGCCACGTTAAGCTTTCTATATCTCTTTGGCAACATAGATTTACGTCATTCTTCTTCAATCTTCTATTCTTTGTCTCATCTCATCCTTTATCTATGCAAATCTATTTTTTTTTCTTTGTTGATCTAAATTCACGTCCATCTTTCTCAATCTTCTCTTTCCTTACTTTTTGTATCACACATCCATAAACATCTGTCTTTTTCTATCTTTTCGCCAATCTCTTTTTCTTAATCCCATCCATCCTTTACCTATTCAAGTCAATATTTTTCTATCACTTTGTCAATGTGAATACCGATCTATCTTTTATAATCTCCTCCGCTTTATATTATCCTGTTCTACTTCTATCAATGTTTATCTTTTTCCATCTCTTTGTAAAACTTAATTTACGTTACACTTTCCTAGTACCCTCTTTGCTATCTCATCCTCTTGTTTGTCTGTCAACGTCAATCTTTTTCAATCTCTTTATTTATCTAAATTTACGTTCGTCTTCTTCAATCTCCTTTCCTCTATCTCATCCTATCCTTTTTTTCTTTAGGTCAATCTTTTTTTATCTTTAATACCCTCCTTGCTGTCCCATCTTATTCCTTTGTCTTTCAAGGCCTATCTTTTTTTATTTCTTCATCAATACAAATTCACGTCATTTGTTTTCAATTTTCTATTTAATATCTTATCATGTCCCTTATTTATGCAACTCTAACTTTTTATACAACTTTATCAGTCTGAATTCACGTCTATCTTTATCAATACTCTTTTCTCTATCTTACTCTATACTTCATCTACCCTTGTTAATCTTTCACAATCTCTCTATCAATCTCATCTTTTTTTTCAATCCCTACTTCTCTTAGTCATCCTATACTTTATTAACCCACTTCAAGCTTTATCTCTTTGTCAATATAAATTAACGACATTCTTTTTCAATCTTCTATTCATTGTTTCATCCTATACTTTATCTGTGCATACCAATTTTTTTCTTTGTTGATCTAAATTTACTTTCATCTTTCCTAATCTACTATTTCCTATTTTTTGTCTGACACATCCATGAACGTCTGTCTAGATATATCTCTTTGTCAATCTTTTATTCATTATTCTAGCCTATCCTTCACCTATACAAGTCAATACTTTTCTATCACTTTGTCAATGTGAATACCGATCTATCTTTTTCAATTTCCTTCACCTTATATTTTCCTATTCTACTTCTATCAATGTCTATCTTTTTCTATCTTTATGTCAAACTCAATATACGTTACACTTTCCTAGTGCCCTCTTTGCTTTCTTATCCTATTCTTTTGTCTGTCAACGTCAATTTTTTTAAATCTCTTAATCTTTTCAAATTTACGTCCGTCTTCTTTAATCTCCTTTTCTCTATTTCATCCTATGCTCTTACTATACAGGTCAATCTTTCTCTATCTTCAATACACACTCTGCTGTCATATACTATTTTTTCGTTTGTCAACGTCAATCTTTTTTTATTTCTTTATCAATACAAATTCAAGTCATTTTTTTCCAACCTTCTATTCATTATCTTATTATATCCCTTATCTATACAAATCTAACTTTTTCTACCTCTTTACTAGTCTTAATTCACGTCTCTCTTTTTAAATCCGTTCTTTTTTATCTTACTTTATTCTTTATCTATCCTCGGCAATTTTTTACAATCTATCTATCAATCTCAATTTACTTCTATCTTTTTCAATCTACTCTTTTTTATCTCATCCTATTTTTTACTAACCGACGTCAAGCTTTCTCTATCTCTTTGTCAATATAAATTTACGTCATTCTTTTTTCAATATTTTATTTATTGTAACATCTCATCCTTCATCCATGCCAATCTATTTTTTTCTTTTTGTTGATTTAAATTTAGGTCCATCTTTCTTAATCTGCTCTTTCCTATCTTTTTGTATCACACATCCATCAACGTCTGTCCTTTTTTTGTCTCTTTGTTAATCTTTTATTCCTTATCCCTTCTTATCCTTCACCTATTCAAGTCAATATTTTTCTATCACTTGGTTAATGTAAATACTGGTCTATCTTTCTTCATCTAATCCGCTTTATATTCTCCTATTCTACTTCTATCAATGTCTATATTTTTTCATCTCTTTGTTAAACTGAATTCACGTTACACTTTTCTAGTACCCTCTTAGCTATCTCATCCTATTTTTTTGTCCGTCAGCGTCAATTTTTTCAATCTCTTTATCTATCTGAATTTACGTCTTTCTTCTCCAATCTCCTTTTTTCTTTTTTTTTTCCTATCCTTTCTCTATTCAGGTAAATATTTTTCATCTCTAATACCCTCTCTGGTGTCTCATCCTAGTCTTTTGTCTGTCAACGTCAATCTTTTAACATTTCCTTATTAATACAAATTCACGTACTTTGTTTTCAATCTTTTATTCATTATCTCATCATATCCCTTATCTATGCAACTCTAACTTTTTCTACCTTTATGTCAGTCTAAACTTATGTCTATTTTTTAATTCCTCTTTTCTCTATCTTACGCTATCCTTTATCTGTCTCTGTCTATTTTTTACAATCTCTCTATCAATGAGATCTATTTCTTCAATCTTATCATCTCTAAGTCATCCTATCCTTTACTAACCCACGTCATGCTTTTTCTATCTCTTTGTCAATATAAATTTACGTCATTCTTTTTCAATCTTCTATTTGTTGTCTCATCCCATCCTTTATCTATGCAAATATATTTTTTTATTCTTTGTTAATCTAAATTTACGTCCATCTTTCTCAATCTACTCTTTCCTATCTTTTTGTATTACACATGCATGAACGTCTGTCTTTTTCTGTCTCTTTGTCAATTTTTATTCTTTATCTTATCCTATCCTTTACCTATGCAGGTCAATATTTTTCTATCAGTTTGTCAATGTGAATACCGATCTGTCTTTTTTAATTTTCTTCGCTTTATATTATCCTATTCTACTTTTATTAATGTCTATCTTTTTTCATCTCTTTGTTGAACTTAATTTACGTTACACTTTTCTAGTACCCTTTTTGCTATCTCATTCCATTCTTTTGTCTGTGAACGTCAATCTTGTTCAATCTCTTTATCTATCTAAATTTACGTCTGTCTTCTCCAATTTCCTTTTCTTTATCTCATCCTATTCTTTCTCTATTAAGGTCAATCTTTTTTTATCTTTAATACCCTATATGCTGTCTCATCCTATTCTTCTGTCTGTCATCGTCAATCTTTTTTCATTTCTTTATCAATACAAATTTATGTTATTCGTTTCCAATCTTCTATTGATTATCTCATCATATCCCTTATCTTTGCGACTCTAACTTCTTCTACCTTTTTATCAGTCTGAATATACGTCTATCTTTTTCAATACTCTTCTTTCTATCTTACTCTATCCTTCATCTATCCTAATCAATCTTTTAAAATCTCTCTATCAATCACATTTATTTTTTCAATCCCATCTTCTTTAAGTCATCCTATCCTTTACCAGCTCACGTCAAGCTTTCTCTATCTCTTTTTCAATATAAATTGACGTTATTCTTTTTTAATCTTCTATTCGTCTTCTTATCCTATTCTTTATACGTGCAAATCATTTTTTTTTCTTTTTGTTGATCTAAATTTACGACTATCTATCTCAATTTACTCTTTTCTATCTATTTGTATCACATATCCATGAAGGTCTGTCTTTTTCTGTCTCTTTGCCAATCTTTTATTCTTTATCCTATCCTATCCTGTACCTATGCAAGTCAATATTTTTGTATCACTTTGTCAATGTGAATACCGGTCAATCTTTTTTAATATGATTCGCTTTATCTTATCTAATTCTACTTTTAACAATGTCCATCTTTTTCTATATTTATGTCGAATCTAATTTACGTTACACTTTTCCAGTACCTTCTTTGCTACCTCATCCTATTTTTTTGTCTGTCAACGTCAATCTTTTTTTGGTCTTTTTATAAATCTGAATTTACATCCGTCTTCTTTAATCTCCTTTTCTCTATCTCATTCTATCCTTTCTTCATTAGGGCCATTTTTTTTATCTTTAATACCCTCTTTGCTATCTCATCCTATTCTCTTGTCTGTCAACGTCAATCTTTTTTTATTCCTTCATCAATACAAATTCACGCAATATGTTTTCAATCTTTTATTTTTTATCTCATCATATCCCTCATTTATGCAACTCTAACTTTTTTTACCTTTTTATCAGTCTAAATTCAGGCCTATCTTTTCTAATCCTCTTTTCTCTATCTTGCTCTATACTTAATCTACCTTTGTTAATCTTTTACAATTTTTCTATCAATCACATCTATTTTGCCAATACCATCTTCTCTAAGTCATCCTATCCTTTACCAACCTATGTACGTCAAACTTTCTCTACCTCTTCGTCAATATAAATGTACCTCATTCTTTTTCAATCTTCTATTTATTGTCTCATACTATCCTTTATCTCTGCAAATCTATTTTTTCTCTTTGTTGATCTAAGTTCACGTCTATCTTTTTCAATCTACTCTTTGCTATCTTTCTGTACCACACATCCATGAACGTCTGTCTTTTTCTGTCTCTTTGTCAATCTTTTATTCTTTAATCCATCCTCTCCTGTACCTATACAAGTCAATATTTTTGCATCACTTTTTGAATGTGAATACCGGTCTCTCTTTGTCAATCTTATTTACTTTATATTCTCTTATTCTACTCTTATCAATGTCTATCTTTTTCTATCTTTGTGTCAACCTCAATTTATGTTACACTTTCCTAGTACCCCCTTTACTATATTATCCTATTTTTTTGTCTGTCAAGGTCAATCTTTTTTCATTTCTTTATCAATACAAATTTATGTTATTCGTTTTCAATCTTTTATTTATTATCTCATTATATCCCTTATCTATGCAACTCTAACTTTTTCTACCTCTTTATCAGTCAAAATTCACTTCTATTTTTTCTAGTCCTCTTTTCTCTATCTTACTCTATATTTCATCTACCCTTGTAAATCTTTTACAATCTCTCTATTAATCACATCTATTTTTTTAATCTCATCTTCTCTAAGTCATCCTTTACTTTACCAAACCGCGTCAAGCTTTCTGCATCTCTTTTCAATATAAATTCACATCATTCTTTTTCAATCTTCTATTCGTTGTCTCATCCTATCCTTTATTTATGCAAATTTATTTTTTTTTGTTGATCTCAATTCACTTTCATCTTTTTTTAATCTACTCTTTTCTATCTTTTTGTATTACGCATCCATTAACGTTTGTCTTTTTTTATCTCTTTGTCTATCTTTTATTCCTTATCACATTCTATCCTTTACATATTCAAGTCAATATTTTTCTATCACTTTGTCAATGTGCATATAGGTCAATCTTTTTCAATCTCTTCTTCTTTATCTCATCCAATTCTACTTCTATCAATTTCTATATTTTCCCATCTTTATGACAACCTTAATTTACGTTACACTTTTCTTGTACTCTCCAAGCTATCTCATCCTATTCTTTTGTCTATCAAAGTTAATATTTTTTTATCTCTTTATCTATCTAAATTTACGTCCGTCTTCTTTAATCTCCTTTTCTCTATCTCATCCTATACTTTATCTATTCACGTCAATCCTTGTCTATCTTTAATACTTCCTTTGCTATCTCATCCTATTCTTTTGTCTATCAACATCAATCTTTTTTAATTTCTTCATCAATACAAATTTACGTAATTCGTTTTCAATCTTCTATTCATTATCTCATCATATCCCTTATCTATGCAACTTCAACTTTTTCTACTTCATCAGTCTGAACTCACGTCTATCTTATTTAATCCTCTCTTCTCTATCATACTCTATACTTCATATAACTTTGTCAATCTTTTACAACCTCTCTATCAATTTTAATTTACGTATATCTTTTTCAATCTACTTTTTCCTATCTTAAGCTATCCTTTAACTATCCGCGTTCATCTTATTCTATGGCTTTGTCAATATAACTTCACGTCTATATTTTTTTAATAACCTTTTCTTTATTTTACCCTATCCTTTATCTATGTAAGTCAGTCCTTCACTTTCGTTTTGTCAATATAAATTCACGTCATCCTTTTTTTATCATCTATTTGTTATCACATGCTATCCTTTATCTATACAAGTCAATCTTTTTTTATCTCTTCATCAATATAAATTCACGTAAATTTTTTTCCAATCTCTTTTTCTCTATCTCATCCTATCTTTTTCTATCTCTTTAACTATCTAAATTCACTGCTTTCTTTTTTAATTTCCTTTTTCCTATCAAATTGTATCACACATCTATCAATGTCTATCTTTTTCTATCTCTTGGTCAATCTCAATTTACCTGTTTCTTTTTTAATTTTCTGTTCTTTATCTCATCCTATCCTTTATCTATTCAGGTCAATCTTTCCTATCTTTTTTTTTGTTTAAATTCACCCTATTTGATCTTGATATTTTGTCAATGTGAATTCCGATCTATCTTTTTGACTGTCCTCTTTTTCATTTTATCCTATCTTACTTCTGCGAATGTTTGTCTTTTTCTATATCTTTGTCAATCTTTTATTCTTTATCCCTTTCTATCCTTTACCTATGCAAGTCAATATTTTTCTATCACTTTATCAATGTGAATACCGGTCAATCTTTTCTAATCTCTTCGGCTTTATCTTATCCAATTCTACGTCTATCAATGTCCATCTTTTTCTATCTTTATGTCAAACTCAATTTACGTTACACTTTCCTAGTACCGTCTTTTCTATCTTATCCTATTCTTTTGCCTGACAGCGTCAATCTTTTTCAATCTCTTTATTGATCTAAATTCACGTCTGTCTTCTTTAATCTCCTTTTCTCTATTTCATCTTATTCTATTGTCTGTCAAAGTCAATCTTTTTTTATTTCTTCATCAATACAAATTTACGTAATTCATTTTCAAACTTTTATTTATCTCATTATATCCTTCATCTATGCAACTCTAACTTTTTCTACCTCTTTATCAGTCTAAATTCACGTCTATCTTTTTTCATTCTCTCTTCTTTATCTTACCCTATTCTTATCTATCTTTGTCAATCTTGTGCAATCTTTCTATCAATTACATCTTTTTTTTCAATCCCATCTTCTCTTGGTCATCCTATCTTTTACTAACCTGCGTCAAGCTTTCTTTATGTCTTTTTCAATATAAATTCACGGCATTCTTTTTAAATCTTCTAGTCGTTACCTCATCCTATCCTTTATCTATGCAAATCTATTTTTTTTCTTTCAGCTGATCTAAAGTCACGTCCATCTTTCTTAATCTACTCTTTCCTATCTTTTTGTATCACACATCTATGAACGTCTGTCTTTTTCTATCTCTATGTCAATATTTTATTATTTATTCCATCCCATCCTTTACATATGCAAGTCAATATTTTCCTATCACTTTGTCATTGTGAATACCGGTCAATCTTTTTCAATCTCTTCGGCTTTATCTTATACAATTCTTCTCTTATCAATGTCCATCTTTTTCTATCTTTGTGTCAATCATAATTCACGTTACACTTTCCTATACACTCTTTGCTATCTCATCCTATACTTCTGTCTGTTAACGTCAATCTCTTATAATCTCTTTATCTATCTGAATTTACGCCTGTTTTCTTCAATCTCCTTTTCTTTATCTCATCCTATCCTTTTTCTATTTAGGTCAATCTTTTCCTATTTTCAATACCCGTTTTGCTATCTCATTCTTTTCTTTTGTCTCTCAACGTTAATCTTTTTTTACTTCTTTATCAATACAAATACACGTAATTCGATTTCAATATTTTATTTATTATCTTATCATATTTCTTATCAATGCAACTTTAACATTTTCTACCTCTTTATCAGTCTAAATTCACGTCTATCTTTTTTAATCCTCTCTTCTCTATCTTACGCTATCCTTCATCTCTCCTTGTCAATCTTTTACAATCTCTTTATGAATCACATCTATTTTTCCAATCCCATCTTCTCTTAGTCATCCTATCCTTAACCAACCCACTTTGAGCTTTCTCTATCTCTTTGTCGATATAAATTTACGTCATTCTTTTTCAATCTTCTAATCGTTTTACCTCTTTGCTATCTCATTCTATTCTTTTGTCTGTCAACGTCAATCTTTTTTCATTTCTTTATCAATACAAATTCACGTCATTCGTTTCCAATCTTCTATTCATTATCTCATCATATCCCTTATCTATTTTTCTACCTTTTTGTCAGTCTAAATTCACGTCTATTTTTTTTCCTCTTTTCTCTATCTTACGCTATCTTTTATCTATCCTTGCAAATCTTTTACAATCTCTCTATCAATCACATCTGTTTTTTTAATCTCATTTGCTCTAAGTCATCTTATCCTTTACCAACCCACGTCAAGCTTCCCCTATCTCTTTGTCAACATAAATTTACGTCATTTTTCTTCAATCTTCTTTTCGTTGTCTCACTTTATCCTTTATCTATGCAAATCTATTTTTTTTCTGTTTTTTGATAAGAATTCGCGTCTATCTTTTTCAATCTACTCTTTTCTATCCTTCTGTATCACACATCAATGACCGTCTGTTTTTTTCTGTCTCTTTGTCAATCTTTTATTCTTTATCCCATCCTATTCTGTACCTATGCAAGTCAATATTTTTGTAACACTTTGTTTATCTTATTCAAATCTCCTTCACTTTATATTCTCCTATTCTACTTCTATCAATGTCTCTCTTTTTCTATCTTTATGTCAAACTCCATTCACGTTACACTTTCCTAGTACCGTCTTCAACTATTTTGTTAAAAATTTATCTTATTTAATTAAAAATTTAGCCTTATACCTTTTTCCTTCCCTTATCCCTCTGTTCTATTTGCCCTTTTCCCTTTTCGGTTTTTCTTTTTTCTTTTGCCCTTTTTTTTACCCTTCCCTATTGTCCTAGTTTCCTTTTCCACTTTTCCCGGTTTCCCTTCCCATTTCCCCTTTTCAATTTCCTTCTTGCTATTTGCCCTTTTCGCTTCACTATTTTTTCCCCTTTTTCCGTATCCATTTTCTATTTCCTCTTTCCACATTTTCACTTTTCCCTTGTCTGCTTTTCCCTTTCACTTTTCCTCTTTTCCCATTCCCCTTTCCTCTTTTTCCAATTTAACTTTCCTATTTTTCTTTCAAATTTGCCCCGTTTTCTCTTCACTTTTCCCCTGTCCCCTTTATTCTTTTCCATTGCCCCTTTTTCCCCCTTCTCCTTTTTCCTTTTTCACTTTTCCCCTGACCCCCGTCCCCTATTACCATTTCCTTTCCTCACTTTCTATTCCTTTTCTCTCTTATCCCCTTTCCTTTCACACACACTGCTTTTCTGTTTTATAGATTTTTTGGATAAAAACTTTCTGCTGTACAAGTAAAGAGAAACCGAGTTAATATGAATGTGTCAGAGTCAGACACTTAATAGATGATTACGTCAGCGTTACACATTTTTCGTGTCGATTTTTCGTGTCCATATTTCGAATTGAGCTTTTCCTGAACTCTTATTAAAAAAAGATGAAATTTCTACTTTAACAGATAAATTTTTCAATCAAAAAGACAAAAAAAAATAGTTTAATATTTAACCAAAATAAGACTTTTTAACAAAATTCTTAAATTTTCAACCAAAGAGTCAATTTTTATTAAGGAAAAATGATATTCTGCCTGAACAGATGAATTTTTAAATCAAAAAGACAAGTCTTTAAAAAAATTGAGTCTCTTGAAATTTCTTCTCTCAGATTTTCTCCTTTCTCCATTCCTCTTTCCCCCTTCCCCTTTTCCCATTTTCCCTTGCCCCTTGCTCTTTTTCCCTATCCCCTTCCTCTTCCGCTTTTCCCTTTCCTCTTTCCTTCTACCCTTCTCCCTTTTTCTTTTCGCCCTTTTCTTTCCCTTCTTCTTTTTTCACCTATTCTTAGTTTTTATCTTCCTCTCTCCCCTTACCCTATTTTCCTTTTTCCCTTTTTTACT
The DNA here is from genome assembly GCA_032357855.1 of Amphibolips quercusostensackenii. NCBI lineage: Eukaryota > Metazoa > Arthropoda > Insecta > Hymenoptera > Cynipidae > Amphibolips > Amphibolips quercusostensackenii. The sequence goes on along the minus strand of JAUELO010000010.1, from coordinate 499,460 downwards.
TGTCCCATTTCCCCTTTTCCATTTTCCCATTTCGATTTTCCCGTTCCCCTTTGTTATTTGCCTTTTTCCCTTTTCACTTCTCCCCTGTTTTTTTCTGTTTCTTCTTTTTTCTTTTCCTCTTTTCCTATTTCACTTTTGCCTTTTCCCCTTTTCCTTTTCTACACACCATTTTTTTTGCCATAGACATTTTTTTGATAAAACTCACTGCTGTACAATTAAAGCAAAACCTTGAAAATATGAATATGTTAGAGATGGGCATGTAACAGATGATGACGTCAGCTTTACAAATTTTTAAATAATTTTGAAATGGAAAAAATTCTTTTCTAAATTGTTAAATTTTCTTTAAAAAAAATATTAGTAGACTTTTCAACACCGAAATATAAATTTAATTAAAAATTTAATTTTTTTCAAAAGTAGTTGTATTTTCAAACGCAAAAGACAGTATGTTTAAGAAACAGTTGAACCTTTAACGTACATAGTCAGGGAAATGTAAAAAAGAGTGGTGCTTTTAAAGGGAAGTCTTTAGAGCCATTACAAATCGTTGCACGAAAGGGAAACTTGAAAAGAGAAAGAAGGGGATTTCCTGATCCAGACCCTGCCAGGTCGGACGGTCGTACGGTCGGTCGTTTTTATCAATTCACACTTGTCTCGATAGAAGTTCAACTTTAAAAAGATGTAAAAAGGGAAAGAGAATTCGATAATGATGTAATGAAATGAAAAAGTGTTAAGTTCAAAGTGCGTATGTAAACTTGATTACAGTTAGGTCATTGTTAGGATCGCGTGAGTCTTGTGCATATCTTAATTCAAGGTGTTAACATCTTCAACAACGAGTGATCATTAACCATTGCATGTCTCTAAGTAGTTAAGATTCTAGGCAATGTCACGTTCTTGGGAAGGTGAAATGTGGACGATTAATTTAAAATGTGGGAGGCCCGGAGGCTAAAAAAGAAGAAAGAAGTGAGTATAGGTATGTAACGCATAACAGCGGGGGATTCGACACGGTTTTAGAGTCTTGAATTACTTCCATCGACTATGTGATCCTTTTTTTTCTATTCGAAGCATCTCCACAAGTTAAGCTGCTAAAACAAAACTAAAAAAAATTAGAGTAAAATATTTTATAACCCTTTTTCAGCGCAGCTTATAACTCTTAACAGATCTAAAAAAACGCCCTAAAATATTTCTGATAAGTTACTGCTTCGTCGGAAACGTATAGGCTCTAGAGTCCCCGATATAGTTTGAGGAAAACCATAATATGCTTTAGAAAAAGCCAATCCCATTTCCAGACCGATCAGGCCTTTAGTTCCTGATGCAGCTCTCATAAAGTCATAAATCACCAAACAAACAGACTATCTCATTCCCAGTCCTTTTAGGCCTTGTATTTATGATCCAGATCAAAAAAGACATAAAATATTATACAAGTAGCATATCCCGTTCCCAGCCTTATTTGGACTCAAATTAATTTTAAACATCGTGAATAGATATAAAATAAGGTACGAGTAGCATACCTTATTTCCAGCCATATAAGGCTTTTGTTACTTTATTAAGGTCTTGAAGAGACATAAAATACCCTACAAGTAGCCTATCCCATTTCTAGAGCTATCAAGCATCTGATTTTTCATCTAGTTCAAGCCCTGTAAGACCATTAATTTTCAATCTAGGTCTAAAAAGTAATTAAATGCCCTAAAAGTAGTCTATCCTATTTCAAGCCCTATTAGGGCATCAAATTATGATCGAGCTCTAAAAATCCATAAAATATCCTACAAGTAGAACACTTTATGTCCAGCTATATTAGGCTTTTAATTCATCATCAAGGTCTTGAAAATACATTGAATATACTTTAAATAGATTATCCCATTTCCAGC